>JAOWBW010000271.1:796108-1133133 GCA_026119855.1 Campanula takesimana
TTTCTAAAACCCTAGCCTCAAGCCTAGGTAGAAATTATCCTCTTTAAACTCTATCATCAAGCCTAGGATTCAACATTCCCTTCAAACCTAGTCCTAGACTAGGAAATTCCTTCACCCTAGTCTCAAAATATAGGAAGTTTAACAGTCCTTAGCTTAAACCTAGCCTAAAGCCTAGGTTACCACGAACAATTTCCAAGCCATAGTCACCAATCCTGGAAAATGGTGAACCCTAACATCAAGCTAGTGGACCTTCCACAAAAGCAATCCCTCTTCCATGGTCCATAGTCCCCAAACCTAAGAAGTCATGGTCCTTAAACACCAGTTTTCCAAACCCTTGTTCGAACCCTAACATCTAGGAAGTTCCCAAACCTCAACCTTTCCAAGCCTTAGCACTAAGCTAGGATAGAATACTCTCCTCATACTTAAATGAACTCCAATCCCTAGCCTGCAAGCCTAGGTAACCCACATTATCTCTGTTGGTCCCAGAGGGCAACAAGGGTATAGAACCGCTAGAGGGGGGGGGGTGAATAGCGGTCCGAAACTTTTTCGAAATACCCTTAAAATCAACCGAGTACTTATCAGTTTGGCCAACTGCGGTTCAAGGCACAAGAACCGAACTGATAAAATGCACAGCGGAGTTTGCGGTTTGGCCAAATAGGTTAGTTAAAGAGTTTGGAAGTTTGACTCGGGTTGAGAAAACACTATGATGCAACAGAATAGTTAAACTTAAAGTTTAAAGGAAAACACAATTCATCTTTCAAGTCATTTCGTATATGGAAACAAGTTCAAGACCACAAACAAGAAAGATAAATATCAAGACAGAAAATAAAGATCAAACACACAAATTGAAGAGGTTCGTTCTTAAATGAAGTACGTCCTCTACCTAGATGGTTAGTCTAGGATTTTCTAATAGCTATAAGACTTGTATTAATTTAGAGGAGGTTTTTACAAGATAAATCTAAACTCTAAACAATGAGTCTAACCTAAGCTATAATAACAACCGGTGTTTTCGAAGTATATAATCTATATGATCATATAAATCGGGTGTGTGTGTGAAAAGAAATCAAATGCTCTAAGTATCTAAATGATGGTGGAGCAAATAGAATTCTTTCTGTGTAAAGGCTAAGTATGAGTGGTTGTTAGGCTTGAAGCTTTGATGAAGAACTGGGTTTGCAATGGAGATGGTTGAAGATATGAATATCTGGGTTTAACTCTTCAAAGCAAACTTGAATACTTGGGAATGAATCTCTTGAAGCTCAGCAACCTTCATTGTTGAATAATGAAGGCTATTTATAGGCAGAGCACCCTTGTGACCGTTGGGTAAAGATTTGAATCAAATCTGAAGGGTACAGTGTTGTCGAAATCCCATTGGTTGAGCTGTCATTTTCGTCCTTGGTTTTGTCTTGTAGTCCTAGGTAGTTGTTGCACCACTACCTGACAATTGTCCTTTGTTGCAGAAAGGACTAACGGTAAACAATTTAAACTGATGGACAAACCGACATTCCTTGCAGAAACTCCAAGTTAACTTAGAGTTATTTTGACATGACATAACAACATCCTTATACTGTCAATAAGGGAATGTTTGTCTAAGGAATAAATGACATCTCTTTAATTCTTCAATAACTGCTCTGCGGTTTCACCAAGCATAGGGCGGTTTGAAGAATGGTCTTGATGTGCGGTTTCATAAAACATGCAAACTGCGGTTTGATGAGAATTGAAGAGCTCCATGCTGGCATTCTTAAAATGATGGCTTGAAGCACTAAACCGCTAATGATACAACCGAACAATACTCAGCCTTGAAAACAAAAAATCTAGAAATGGACTTATCTAAAAATTGAAGTAGAACTTCATTACATGCGTTCCTAAAGTCCATAAAAAGACACGTGGAATGGATCAATCAAATTAAGGTGGGTGCACTAACAATGAATCCTAACAATCTCCCCCTATTTGATTGATGCCATTACCACACTATGATAATAGCAAAACATTGTACTTGGTAAGAACATGTCAGAAATAAATTTCATGAAATTGCATGTCCCAAGTCAATGCACACACTATGCTAGATCATAGATTTCTAATCTATCAAAAATAAGGAAATGAATAAGAGATAGAAAAGAAATACATTCAGATGCATAAAGAATGATATGATTTTGAGGATCAGAAATGCATGTTTAAACTGAATGTTTAAAACACAATGCACTTAAAGGTATTTTCATGATGAATGTAGTGCATGAGGTTTTAAGAAATACAAGCATTGTTTCACAAACAAGCAGTTTGAATAAACAAAGTTTTGGAAACAGAATGCTATGCAGTCATTCTCATTATAATTCAATCATAAAGGATAGTAACTTACAATGTATGAATTACAAGAGATACCAAAAAGAAAGACTAAGAAAAGAGGTCTAGTCTACTTCATCTGCAACAGAACCCCTTGCAGCAGCAGCATCATCTGCGGTTTGGTTCTGAACGGTTTGAGCATCTTGAGCAGCTTGTTCTTGTGCAATTTGAACATTAACAGCGGGAGCGGTTTGATCAACATTTCTAGAACCGGATCCACGGGTGGTTTCAAAAACAAAGTCAGCTGCACGAAGCCGAACTTCAGTCGGTTCATCAATCTTCAATTCAATTGCAGCGGTTTGTTTGACAAGTTTCCCGGTTCTATGAAGTATAAGCTCAGAAGAATCAAGCGCATGCTGGGCCAGAATATCCAGTTTCTCAACAACAGATTGAAGTGAAGCATCAACGGCTTGAAACTTTAAGTTGCAAAGATCATTGTTGGTTCTGACAAGATCTTGAAGGGCCAGTTGATTTTCCAAGATTAAGTTCAGTCTCTCATCTAGCTGTTGTTGGCTTGACCTATCTTCAAATCTCTCATTTACTCTCTCCCCCTTAATGGCATCAAGATCAGATTGAATGGTGAGGAGATGAGTGTCAAACCGAGAAGTGGCGGTTTGTTGATGAAATTGAATATTTCTAACCGCATCTATCAAATCGGCGGTTGAAGCATGAAGAGGTAGAATTGGATAGGAAGGAATTGAAGAGGGCGGTTCATCAGAAGGAGTATAGGGAGGGATGTGCTCATCACTGGAATTATCATCATCAGAAATTTGGATGGCATCATCAGATTGATGGGAGGAAGAAGGCATCTTGGCTTTACCTTTCAACAGAATGTGTGCCTCTTCTAAGGTTTCACCCATAGAGATCCTAAGGGCGGTTTCAAGCTCAATGGGATCAAAGAGGGGAAAAGAATGAATAGGGATAATTGCAGTTTGAGGAGGTGAAGAAGGAAGAAGAGGAAATCTCAAATAATCATCATTTAAAAGAATGGAAGGTGAAGGCACAAATCTCCAATTCAACATAGGAGGATAGGCTCTAGCAGTTAATTGTAGAAAGAATTGACTAGCAAGAGTGGGATCCATGAGTACCTGATCGGCAATCTCACCCATCACTTTGTCTGCAACTGAAAGAATTAAGTGTTCAACTGCGGCTTCCATCTCATCCTTGGGAAAGATAGCAAAAGGGTTAGGGCGGCCAGCCTTCAAGAATCTAGCTTCGGCTTTGGCGGCGGCACGAGCATGGGCTCCAGCCCTTCTTTCCCTAGAGGTTTCAGTTTTGAACCGCTTCAAATATTTTGCTAAGTCAGCAGCATTCTTTCGTTTCTTTGTCTTCGGTTTAATGAATGAAACCGATGTCTGTGGAGATAGCTGAACTGGCGGCTGAGAGAGAGGTTGAGCTTGAGTAATAGCCAGCGGTTGAACTGAAGGAAGAGGCAGTGGTTGAACCGACACAGAAGTAGATGGCAAAACCCGAGTTGGAGCATAAGGTAAATCAGGAGATGAAGAGGGAGTATGCTCAGGTGAATCAAAGTCCAACTTTCTTTTAAGTGAAGGAGGAGAGACCTCAACCATCATTGGGTCAATGCCTGCTTTCCTCATCTCAGCTCTTTCTCTTAGCTCTCTTGCAAAAGCTCCTTCAAGAGGTGAGTGATCTCTTTTGTAGTCAGCCTCACTGAAGTCAATAGCGCCTGGTGGCCTTGACTGCCAATGCTCTACATAATCACTTTTCTTCACCAACTTCCTCTTCTTCTTTGGCGGTTGAACCTCAAGAACTTCAACATCTTGCTCAGGTTCACCAAGTGCCTCAGACATATCAGTCTGCTCAGGCAATGCTGCAGCCTCAAACTCATTGGTTTGCTCAGGCTGAACCACAATGGTAGATACAGCGGTTTGTTCAACTAGAACCGCATCCTCAGACACTTCGGTCTGCTCAGGATCGGTTTGAGAGGAAGGTTTAAGGTTTGGGAAGGCTTTGAAAATTTCAGCCAACTGTTCTTCAGAGAATTGAACAGATGGCGGTTTAGAAGTGGAAGGTTTAGGAGGAGAAGGGATAGGAAGAAAAAGATGAGGTGAGGGGATAAGTTCTGGAATGGATTTTGCCTTGGCGGCTTTAAGAGAGGAGGCATCCTTAGCAAAATTTAAGGATTTCTCCACATTTTGATGTACTGGAGAGAAGGGTTTAACTTGAGGTTTGGGAATAGAGGGTTTAGAAGGCGGTTTTGAAAGAGTAGGAGATAGTCTGATGGGGAGAAAAGAGGTTGAAGAAGATGAAGGTTTAGATGACGGTTTGGATAAGGGTTTGGAAGGCGGTTTGGATAGGTTTGCTTTTGTAATAACCGAAGGGATTTGAGCAGTTCCCTTTCTTTTCCTTGGAGCGGCGGTTTCCTTGGGACGAGCCGCAGGTATAGACCGAGCTGCAGGCTCCCCCTCAACCGCAGGCTCCCCCTCAGCCTGTACCGCGGTTTGAGCTAAATGACTTAACCCCAGTCGGTTTAGAGTGGCAGTTTGACCTTCATTTCTTAGCAGCGTAGCATGGGCCTGATCAGCAATGGCACCAGCATACGGTTTCCCTGATTTGTTGAGCCGAGCTTCAGGAAATGGGCCACGTTTGGCTTCAGGAAGAGGGTCCTCATTCCAAACAGTTTGAGCAAACCGCCATCCAAAGGTTGTTCTGAAGGTATCAAGTCTTGACAGTCCAAAGATAGATTTTTCACTAGGATCCAACCAATAGTCCTTGTGTTCAGTAGAGAACTTGAAAATGGCAGTATCTTGATGCAAGAACTTTGTCAGCAACCTGCAATGAGTTCTGACCTTGGATTTTCCAGCGGCTTTAGCAGCATGGAGGCGGTTTAGAGCATTTATAATCTCCTTCATCACAACCTTGGGCCAGTGCAGTTTCTTCCCTTTAAGAATGGCCACACAGTAAGCATACTGTTCACTTGTAAAGTTGTTGTGGTTTCCATTCTTGCACATAACTCCAGAATCTACCAGTTCACAAAGATGAGCCATCACCTCTCCAAAGTCCTTTTTGGAGGAATTCTTGGTGGAGAAAGAGTTAACTCCAATCAGCTCCATTGTAGTATTGCTTAGAAGTTCCGGTTTTATCCCCATAACTCCAGAGTTCTCAAGACCAGCTAGAGCTGCAATCTTGGAAGCGGTTAGGATCACTTCTTTGCCACAGACGGTGGACTTGATAGCATCTTCAAATTTAATTTCACCGGATTCCAGATCCCTTATCGGTTCTCCTCTTACATCTAGTAATTCAGCCTTCGTGGAGATCCCATTCTCAAAGAATTCGGCGCAGATAATAGTAACAAACTGCGGTTCATCCATAAGAAACAGAGGTAGCAGTTTAGCATCATTCAACAGTTTGAGGAGCTTCCTTCCAACTGCATCTTGTTTAAGTTCATTCTCAAGAATCCTAGAACCGGGAACAAAGTTTGAGGGATCCTGAAAGACATTCTTAGTTAGAAATAATTTAAAGAATGATAGTTTGAATCCTTAAGCAAACCGCGGTTTGATTAAGTACTACAAACTATAACAAGGAATCCTAACAATGAAAACAGGCGGTTCAAGGAGAGTAAGGGTAAAAATGTAAAAACAAAGAATGAAGGAATAGTGAAGGCAAAATGGATCAAAGAGGGAAAATTTTGAAAAAGAGTTTGAATGCATGAAGAACACGAAGAACAGAGTATGAATATGCAAAACAAAATCTTAACCAAAATATGAAAAATTATATCAAAATGATCACAGAGAGTAGATTCTAACAAAGTTCTAAATAAACTAAGACAAATAACAACACATGAACCCAGAATCTGCAAAATTTCGCAAGAACACCAAATAACCCCAAAATTGATTTTGCTCAAAATTGAACACAAATCTTAAAACAAAGTAATCAATCAGTGTATATAAGTAAATGCGAACACAAACCAACCAAGAAATTGAAGAAAAAGCATAAAATGATCAAAGGAAGATGAACAAGCTTTTAAGCTTCAACAATGGCGGATAAGTGAGATATACTGAGTTAGGGTTCAGAATTTCATACCATATCAGGCTTCGATGGTTTGGATGATGTAGAAGAAGAAGCAAGATCAATTGATTTCTTTGGTGCCATAGAAAATTTTGTTTAAGTAAGAAAATTTAGTGAGAACAGAGAGAGAGAAGGATGAATGCGTACAGAGGAGAGAGAGGGGTTTTTGCTAAAAAGAGTAAGAAGGTAAAAAGATAAATTGAAAAATGGTTTGTCTTTTATACTCAATTAACCACCTCGGGTAGTGGAGCGGGCATGACGGCTAAGGAAACTCAACCGTCAGTGTACCTGTCGATTCACATTTAATGCGGCAGAGATAATTGCAAAAAGGTCCTTAATGAATGAAGTGACATAAAGTAGGGACTAAAATGCAATTTCATACCTGAGCAGTTTTGCGTAAACCGACTTACCTTTTCCTTATTATCGGTTTTGGCGAAACCGATATCTTTCAGATCTATATTCGGTTTCAGTAGAGAAAACCGAAACCTTGCTTTGACAATTCGGTTTGGATAAAACTGAAATTGTTCTACTTGACTCTTCGGTTTGAGTGGAATCTTTAGCCGAACCATCTTGTTGCGGTTTTGTCTATTGAACCGCAAACTATTTGCATTTTCTTAATAGAGCCAAAATACTTGACAAATATTATTTGAACAAGAATAAATAGGCATGAATTATATTAAGTAAGTTCCAGCATACCCATTTCTCCTCGTAGATGAAAGAACCTAGAATTTTCGAGCGGTTTGGTGAGAATATCTGCAATTTGATCGTCGGTTCCCACCTTTGCTAGGAAAATGTTCTTCTTTTCAACATGATCTTTGAGGAAATGATATCTTATGTCAATGTGCTTGGTTTTTGAGTGTTGTACTGGATTGTTGGAGATTGATATAGCTGCAGTACTATCACAGTAGATAGGGCAGTTTTTCTCAAATACTTCATAGTCTTCCAACTGCTGTTTCATCCAGAGAATTTGAGAGCAACAGCTTCCAGCCGCAATGTATTCAGCTTCAGCGGTTGAGACTGAAACCGATGCTTGTTTCTTGCTGGACCATGATACAAGCCGGGTTCCAAGGAACTGACAAGTACCACTTGTGCTCTTTCTGCTTATCTTACATGCTGCAAAGTCAGCATCTGAATAACCTAATAGATCAAATGAAGATTCTTTGGAGTACCAAAGTCCAAGGTTAACAGATCCATATAAATATCTAATAATTCTTTTAACAGCAATAAGATGAGATTCTCTAGGGTCAGCTTGAAATCTAGCACAAACACAAACACTGAACATGATATCTGGCCTACTAGCAGTTAAGTAAAGTAAAGAACCAATCATACCTCGGTAGAGAGTCTGATCAACTTTCTTACCTCGTTCATCTTGATCCAAACTGCAGGCCTTTTGCATTGGGGTATCAACTGGCTTAGCGGTTTCAAGCCCAAATTTCTTGATCAAATCTTTGGTATATTTGGCTTGGTTGATAAAAATTCCATCATGACATTGCTTGATTTGGAGTCCAAGAAAGAATGTCAACTCTCCCATCATACTCATCTCAAATTTACCTTTCATAAGCTTCTCAAACTTAACACACATAGTCTCATTAGTAGAACCGAAAATAATATCATCAACATATATTTGAACTAATAATGAATGACCTTTGTGTTTAGCAATAAATAGGGTTGTATCAATTTTACCTCTAGAGAAGCCTTGTTCAATAAGAAATTTAGATAGAGTGTCATACCATGCTCTTGGAGCTTGTTTGAGTCCATACAAGGCCTTCTTGAGCTTGAAGACATGATTGGGATATTTGTTGTCTTCAAATCCTGGCGGTTGAGCTACATAAACTTCTTCTTGTAGTTCACCATTCAGAAATGCACTCTTCACATCCATTTGATATAACTTGAATTTCTTGAAGGAGGCATAGGCCAGGAACAATCTAATGGCTTCAAGTCTGGCTACAGGTGCAAAGGTTTCATCATAATCAATCCCTTCTTCTTGCCTATAACCTTGAGCAACCAACCTTGCTTTGTTTCTTGTAATGGTACCATTTTCATCCATCTTATTTCTGTATACCCATTTTGTTCCAATTACAGTGTGATCTCTGGGCCTTGGAACTAGAGTCCAAACTCTGCATCTTTCAAACTGATTAAGCTCTTCTTGCATTGCAGCTACCAAACTTGGATCACTTAGAGCTTCATCTACCTTCTTCGGTTCCATCTGAGATATCAGTGCGGTTGAGAACAAACTGTGGTTATCTCTATGTGTTAAGCTTCCTCTTGTTTGAATACCAGAACTGATAGGACCTATAACATTAGTTGTTGGATGGTCTCTATGCTCATTGATTTATGGAGGGAGGTCATCATGAACCACTATTTCTTGAAGATTTTCCAGAGGAGGCTCTTCTTGATATTCATTGAAATCTTCATTGAAGGTGATGTTGGGAACTGGATCAACGGTTTGAATGGGATCAGAAGAATGCGGTTCTACAGCAACACCTTCGGTTTGATTTGGAGCGGCTGGAGAACCCGATGGAGCGGTTTGAGTAGGTTGGTCATTTGCGGTTGCACGATTAAGGTAAGATGTACCTGTCTCAAAACCACTGAAATCATCAGCAACATTTGGAGCCATATGTGGCTCAAGAAGATTATGTTCATCAAATGTAACATGGACTGACTCTACAATTTTTAAAGATGTCTTATTGAAACAACGAAAAGCTTTGGAGTGTTTTGAATAACCAACAAAAATACCTTCATCGGCCTTAGCATCAAATTTACCTCGATACTCTTTGCCATTGTACAAGATGTAGCACTTGCATCCAAATATCTTGAAGAAGGCAATGTTGGGTGATCTGCCTCTCCACAATTCATAAGGAGTCTTATTGTGAACTTTGATGATTAGGGAGCGGTTCTGGGTGAAACATGCGGTATTGATGGCTTCGGCCCAGAAGTATTTGGGAAGCTTTGCTTCTGCAATCATTGTCTTCCCGGCTTTAATCAAAGTCCTGTTCTTTCTTTCTACAACTCCATTCTGTTGTGGAACCCCAGCGGCAGAGAAGTTATGATCAATTCCATGATCATCACAATATTGAGCAACACCATTGTTTGTAAATTCGGTTCCATTATCTGAACGCACGGCAACAATGTCATCCAATTTTTGAGTTTGGAGCTGTCTAAAGAGAGCGGTTACGATGCCATAAGTATCATCTTTAGAGGCCATCATTTCCACCCATGTATATCTTGAATAATCATCAACCACCACAAGTGTATAGCGGTTTCCTCCAATACTGGCGGTTGGGACAGGTCCAAATAAATCCATGTGCAGCAATTGCAAACAGCGGTTCGTTGAAGGTGCGGTTTTACTAGGAAATGACTGTTTGGGCTGCTTTCCAAGCTGGCATGCTTTGCACTTTTCATCATGATGGTCAGCCACTTTGGGTAGTCCTTTTACTAGACCATCCCTGTGCAGTTTTGCTAGATACTTGAAGTTCAAGTGGCTGAGCCGCTTATGCCATAACCAGCTGCTTTCACTTATGTTTTTGGCTACAAAACAGAGGTCAGCAATAGAAACAATATTACTCAAATCTATCATATAAACATCACCTGTTCTGTTGCCAGTCAGTAGAGTGACTTCAGAGGAAGCATCTTTGATATAACAGTTAGTTGATGTGAAGATGCAGTTCATTCCTTTGTCACAAAACTGAGATATGGAGAGAAGGTTGTGCTTGAGTCCTTCTACTAATGACACATTTTCAATAGTCACCTTTCCTCGTTTGATTGCTCCATATCCTACTGTTTCTCCTTTCTTGTTGTTACCAAACACTACTGGGGGACCTTTCATTTGGATGAAACTGCAGAGTAGTTCGGAATCTCCAGTCATGTGTCGTGAGCATCCACTATCCAAATACCAGAGATCCTTCTTCTTCTTCGCGGTTCCAGCCATAAAACATGAAATCTGAAAAATAAACATGAAAGGTTTTGGTCCCCCTTATTCCTTGGGTCCTAGGGTTAGCAGCTTTTTGGGACCCACACTTGTTTGACCTTAGGATTTTTACGTCCCTTGGCATTGGGTGTGAATCTTAAAAGACAATGACCAGCACTATGACCAAAATCAGCACAAATAGCACAATGAATAAATCCAGGTTTTGGTTGCGGTTTTACAAACCCTTTACTGACCTTCGGTTTCTCATGTTTTACTGGGTCAGCGGTTTTGGCTTTAACAAAGATTACCTTCTTGAGCTCAACCTTCCTCTTAGGTGCGGCTTTAGGGAAAATGATAGGAATTTCCTTAAACCGACTAGGAGCGGTTTCATCACTCAATACTTCCTTGGTTGCCTCAGCCGCTATGGATTTCTCTTTCCACTTTGAATCTCTCCCAGTCTGGTTTTTAGGGTACTCAAAGAAATAATTTTGCCTTTTAATTTCTTGTTTTGAGCCCTTTTTACCAGCATGATTAACCTTAGGAATTTCTTTGGTTTGTTCAGTAGGTTTCACACCACCTTCGGCACAGAGACAAGGACACTTACACCCATCATCGGTTTTAAACCCTAATCCACTTTTATCCGAAGTAGGAATTTGTGAATTTAGGATTTGTTCCACAGTGACACCAGACTTGGTCCATACATCGGTCACTTTTTGGAGGTCATCCCTTTGTACGGTAAGATCATGGATTTGGGTGAGAAGTACCTCGGTTCTGTCCTTCAGATAGCGGTTTTTATCCACAATAGTAGATACCCCAGCAATTTGGAGCTTGAGATTTTCAATTTCCTTCTTGTGGGATTTACATACACGTTGGGATTCTTCAAGTTCCGCAGCCATTAGTTTATATGCCTTTTTAAGTACAGTGTGTTGTTGACATATAATGTTTGCACGTTCTAGTACCTGATCATCATGACTTTGGTCTGCTTGAACCTCGGGAGTGTAGTTTGGTGTTGTAGGAGCTCTGCTTGATCTAGCCTCAGGAGTCTTAGGTGAAACTGACTTCATTTGTTGTTTTGGCAGTGGAAGGCTTTCGTCAATTTCAATTCTTTCTTCAAATCCCATGAGACAGAGATTAGCAGTTTCTTCATCATCACTTTCATCTGAGTCTGAACCCATCCATGTCAGCGGTTGATCTCCTTGGTCAGCTACCATTCCTCTTCTTTTCACGAACTTCTTGTTGAATGGTTTCTTTGCTGGCGCGGCTTCATAGCGCGGTTTAGGACAACTTGACGCAAAGTGACCTGGTTGTCTGCAGTTATAACAAACCAAGTCTTCCCTTGTCTTGGGATCTGCAGTTTTGTTGAATCTGGTTGGAGGGACAAACTTTGCTGGGCCTTTGGATGGAAATTGAGATCTATTATTTTTCCTGAACTTGGTGTATCTCTTCACATACAAAGCAAATTCTTCATCATCCATTTCATCAAAATCAACTTGAGTAGAACTTGAGGATTGTGATCCTACACTCTGAGCATAAGAACTTTGAGGAGGAGTGTAGGATTGATGAGACTGCTGATAAGATTGATAAGATTGAGGATATGGTTGATGTGATTGAGGATAGGATTGTTGAGACTGCTGGTAATATTCAGAAGGTGCGGTTTAAGGATTATATCTAGGAACATTTTGGTCAGGAGGAGCGGTTTGCAAGTGGAGGTGAGGAGCGGTTTGATGATGGTCTGGATTGTAGACAGGAGATGAGGTATTGTTGAATGCAGCTAGAGAGAGGGTCTTAAATCTGCTTTCGGTTTCATGGACCTCTTCAAGCTTAAATTCAAAAACCTTCAGCATGGCATACAAGTGTCGAAGATCAAGAGCTTCCAAGTCCTTGTTGTCTTCAATGTTAGTAGTTTTGATCAGCCATTTGCTACCAAGTGCTTGCATGAATCTCATGTTCAAATCTGTATTAGAATAGACATGTCCAAGAGAAAAACAAACGTTAACAATATCAATAAACCTCTCATAGCATTGTCTAAGAGATTCCTTAGGATCTTTAACAAAATAGTCAAAGAGTCTTCTCTTTTGATAGAGGCGGTTCTTCTTGGTATCTGAATCTCCTTCCAGAAAATCAACTATAGCATCCCAGGTAGCCTTTGCGGTTTTGCAGTGAAGCACCTTAGAATGAGTCCTCAGGTCAATAGCTGACACTAGCATGGACATAGCTCTTCCATCAAAATCCACATTGATGCGGTCTGCATCAGTCCATTCACTTTCTAATTTCTTAACTTCAGCTTCTTCTCCTGCGGTTCCTGCACGTGGATTAGCTTTCATAGGGACATATGGTCCATCAGTAACCGCGGTCCACAGTCTACGATCACATGAAATCATGTGTTTCATCATCCTATCTTTCCAAAAAATAAAACTATCTTCATCCAGAATCGGTAAGTGATTCGAATTGGATGTTTGCATCATATGGGTGTTTGTGTTTGCCATTGGATCAGCACCCAAGCGGTTAAGCTTGTAAAAACAAGTTTGGTGGATACGCTCTGATACCACTTGTTGGTCCCAGAGGGCAACAAGGGTATAGAACCGCTAGAGGGGGGAGGGGTGAATAGCGGTCCGAGACTTTTTCGAAATACCCTTAAAATCAACCGAGTACTTATCAGTTTGGCCAACTGCGGTTCAAGGCACAAGAACCGAACTGATAAAATGCACAGCGGAGTTTGCGGTTTGGCCAAATAGGTTAGTTAAAGAGTTTGGAAGTTTGACTCGGGTTGAGAAAACACTATGATGCAACAGAATAGTTAAACTTAAAGTTTAAAGGAAAACACAATTCATCTTTCAAGTCATTTCGTATATGGAAACAAGTTCAAGACCACAAACAAGAAAGATAAATATCAAGACAGAAAATAAAGATCAAACACACAAATTGAAGAGGTTCGTTCTTAAATGAACTACGTCCTCTACCTAGATGGTTAGTCTAGGATTTTCTAATAGCTATAAGACTTGTATTAATTTAGAGGAGGTTTTACAAGATAAATCTAAACTCTAAACAATGAGTCTAACCTAAGCTATAATAACAACCGGTGTTTTCGAAGTATATAATCTATATGATCATATAAATCGGGTGTGTGTGTGAAAAGAAATCAAATGCTCTAAGTATCTAAATGATGGTGGAGCAAATAGAATTCTTTCTGTGTAAAGGCTAAGTATGAGTGGTTGTTAGGCTTGAAGCTTTGATGAAGAACTGGGTTTGCAATGGAGATGGTTGAAGATATGAATATCTGGGTTTAACTCTTCAAAGCAAACTTGAATACTTGGGAATGAATCTCTTGAAGCTCAGCAACCTTCATTGTTGAATAATGAAGGCTATTTATAGGCAGAGCACCCTTGTGACCGTTGGGTAAAGATTTGAATCAAATCTGAGGGTACAGTGCTGTCGAAATCCCATTGGTTGAGCTGTCATTTTCGTCCTTGGTTTTGTCTTGTAGTCCTAGGTAGTTGTTGCACCACTACCTGACAATTGTCCTTTGTTGCAGAAAGGACTAACGGTAAACAATTTAAACTGATGGACAAACCGACATTCCTTGCAGAAACTCCAAGTTAACTTAGAGTTATTTTGACATGACATAACAACATCCTTATACTGTCAATAAGGGAATGTTTGTCTAAGGAATAAATGACATCTCTTTAATTCTTCAATAACTGCTCTGCGGTTTCACCAAGCATAGGGCGGTTTGAAGAATGGTCTTGATGTGCGGTTTCATAAAACATGCAAACTGCGGTTTGATGAGAATTGAAGAGCTCCATGCTGGCATTCTTAAAATGATGGCTTGAAGCACTAAACCGCTAATGATACAACCGAACAATACTCAGCCTTGAAAACAAAAAATCTAGAAATGGACTTATCTAAAAATTGAAGTAGAACTTCATTACATGCGGTCCTAAAGTCCATAAAAAGACACGTGGAATGGATCAATCAAATTAAGGTGGGTGCACTAACAATGAATCCTAACAATCTCCAAGACATAATCTAAAGCCCAAGAAGCCGTGACATCTTTGGCATCTCTATCTCAAGATTAGGAGATCACCATCTTCCTTATTCCCCTTCCTTAAAAAGCCTTAAGTCCTACCTCTAGGCAACCAAGAAAAATGTCCCTTACCTAACACCTTGGTCTCAATGGTTCGTAGCCTCATATTATGTATTCCTCCTAATTTAGGGTAAGCGGATCCCAAACATTACACTTTCCGTGGTCGTCCTTTGCTCACCAAAGAGTCCTTTACCTTGGCGACTCCCCGAGAGCCCATCACCTTTGCGACTCCCCAAGAGTCCATCACTTCTGCGATTCCCTGAGAGTCTATCACCTTCATGACTCCCCGAGAGTTCATCCCGTTTGCGACTTCATAACAATCCATCATCTTTGCCTCCACATGCAAAATTTCAGTTTTACCCCTAGTATATTCCCCTTTGTTCATTTCAGGTGCCCTTAGCACTATTGTGACTGATATTCGTTACCTTTGGGAACGGAAAGCCCCTTAAAATTTCCATTCTTTGCCGAATATTTGCTTAGGATTCGTATGGTTGTAGAGACTTCGGCGCCTCTATGACATACGCATCCTAGATCGATCGCGATTGGCAGAAGCCTCGGCGTTTCTGTTTGCGAGAGATCCAGCATCTATTATTTTAGCATTTCCTAATATTTGCTTAGGATTCGTATGGTTGTAGAGACTTCGGCGCCTCTATGACATACGCATCCTAGATCGATCGCGATTGGCAGAAGCCTCGGCGTTTCTGTTTGCGAGAGATCCAGCATCTATTATTTGCTTAGGATTCGTATGGTTGTAGAGACTTCGGCGCCTCTATGACATACGCATCCTAGAACGATCGCGATTGGCAGAAGCCTCGGCATTTCTGTTTGCGAGAGATCCAGCATCTATTATTTGCTTAGGATTCGTATGGTTGTAGAGACTTCGGCGCTTCTATGACATACGCATCCTAGATCGATCGCGATTGGCAGAAGCCTCGGCGTTTCTGTTTGCGAGAGATCCAGCATCTATTATTTTAGCATTTCCTAATATTTGCTTAGGATTCGTATGGTTGTAGAGACTTCGGCGCCTCTATGACATACGCATCCTAGATCGATCGAGATTGGCAGATGCCTCGGCGTTTCTGTTTGCGAGAGATACAGCATCTATTATTTTAGCATTTCCTAATATTTGCTTAGGATTCGTATGGTTGTAGAGACTTCGGAGCCTCTATGACATACGCATCCTAGATCGATCGAGATTGGCAGAAGCCTCGGCGTTTCTGTTTGCGAGAGATCCAGCATCTATTATTTGCTTAGGATTCGTATGGTTGTAGAGACTTCGGCGCCTCTATGACATACGCATCCTAGATCGGTCGAGATTGGCAGAAGCCTCGGCGTTTCTGTTTGCGAGAGATCCAGCATCTATTATTTGCTTAGGATTCGTATGGTTGTAGAGACTTCGGCGCCTCTATGACATACGCATCCTAGATCGATCGCAATTGGCAGAAGCCTCGGCGTTTCTGTTTGCGAGAGATCCAGCACCTATTATTTTGGCGGTCAGCAGAAGCCTCGGCGTTTCTGTTGCGAGAGATCCAGCATCCATTATTTTAGCGCGATCGGCAGAAACCCGGGCGTTTCTGTTTGCGCTTACCTCACCGTTTATTATTCTACCTCGGGATTATTTAGACAACGTAGTCTTTATTGTCCCATTATCCCTCTTGCTTCAAATGACTTCATTTCCTAACGAATGTTCGTTCTTCATACAGGATAGTATCCGTAGGTTTATTATCCCTAGCAGAAGTCCGATGGCTCGTTTTTCCCTAATCGCTCTGAAACTACGACCGGCTTGATTCCTCGGAGGATACGTAGGAAACCTGAAAAGGTCCAGCCACTCGACCGACGCGGTCATCTCTCATCCCCAGCAGGTGCACTTTCCTCAGCAGAAGACGTTGCTCCCTATCAGAGGACAGTCATTCCCAATTTCCCATCAGATTTGAACTACGTTTGGCTTGATTCCTCCGCGGATACGTAGGTCGCCTGTCAAGGTTCAGCCATTCCCTTACCTTTCATCTGTTTTGAAACTCATGTTTTAGACGGATCCTTCTCTTATCGTCGACCCCACATTGCCTTGCATGAAGCGTCGCCGAGGGGCTACTGTTAGTACCCGACCTGAAAATGAGTTTATTAGGACTTTCCCAAAAGTACAAGAACTTTATAGGAATTAGAAACCTTGCAAAGGCTTGTCCCGGATTCCAAAATATCTCATTTATGACAAAATCTATCAAAATAGGTAACAAATGGTTTCCTTAAAACCATGCAGAAACCCTAGCTTAAGAATCAAGTCAGCCAGCAGGATTGGCCACGCGGCCAACATTGCTACGCGTCGACCTTGGCCACGCGGCCACTATTGTCGCCGGCTTCAATCATGGCCAGGCGGCCAACCTTGCTCTGGATGATCTCAGCCATCAGATCTTCCCATCAGCCTACTATATAAACCATTCCATTCCATTGGTTTGGGGGTCCGATTTTGAGAGTTCTAAAGTCCGAATTTTGGAGTTCTTAAACACTATTTTGCTCTCTAATTAGCATTCAAACACTCAAGAAGATCCAAGGTTTATTTCTTGCCAACATAGGTAAGTTTTCTAACTTTTTCTTCGTGTTCTTGCATCATTTTTAATGTAGATATTTTATATTCATGTTCGAACATGTTTATTCATAGTTTCTTCATGAGCTTTGCATGTTCATTCATATGTTCATAATATGTTCTTCGCATGTTCTTCGTGTTCATAGACTAAAACCTTATTTATGCTATATTTAGGGTTGCGATCTTCATGTTTACATGTTATTTCATAGCCGATGATGATCTAGGGTTCATCAACCCGAGGATGATCTAGGAACTACTTCTAAACCCTAATCTTTAGGTAATTTCCCCCTCATTATGCATGATCCCGATTCTTCTGCCTATTCTAATTCTCTGCGAACTATGCTGACCTGAGCTTCTCACATTGAGAGGAACGTAGGCAATCTTCGGATCCGGTCTAAATCACTAACACACTACTAACACATTCATCATGATAGAAAGACCGATCAATTCGGGCAATAGGAGTGATAACGTTCAATATTCTTCTCTTGTTGTAATTTGACCCCCGAACCCATTAAACATGCTTTTTCAATGTTTTGGCTTTAATTAAAACGGCGTGGCGACTCTCATAATTTTATGTCGTTATGAATATTCCCTTTTGTAAATAAAAATAATCACAAGATACTTCCCATGCGTCGCTTCATCGGAAAGGGGTATTCACAGGTTGGATTTCAAGTTTTAATGTATGTGAAATTAAGCTAATAGTCTGAAAGAGATGTAACATCTAATTTATATTCTTTTACTATTCTTCATAAGTGTGAAATGTGACTATACTGAAAGATATATTAATTGAAAATTTGAGTTATCAGTTTTAAATGTGCAAAATAGAGAGATGATTTTATCACTTTTTATGCCTAATTATAAACAAATTACACAACTGTGAAAATCATACAACTGTGTAATTATACAACTATGAAAACAATTGAGAAATAGTTTTCACAAGTAAAAAAAATAAAAAATCACACAACAGTGAAATCAGTTGATAAATGATTTTACAAGTGAAAATTGAAAAAATGACACAATTGTGAAATCACACACAAATGAGAAATCACACAACTGTGAAATGCATGTCTCAGTTATTATAATGATTGTGAAAAATTGAGCGATGAATTTATCAGTTTTAAAAAATGAAAAAATGACACAACTGTGAAATCACACAACTGAGAAATCAGTTGAAAAATAATTTTACAAGTGAAAAATGAATTTTTTATTTATAAAATTTGAATTATGTGTTGAGTGTACTTGTTTGATTTGTATTGTCGACACAATTAAAACAATGGTTTCGGATCATTTTTCCAGTTTATAGATTTTGAGATATGTCATTTTAAATTTTTAGGTGGAAAAAAAAGAAAGAGAGAAAGAGAAGGGAGAAAAGGAAAAAACGTTAACATTCTCCGTGGACTTCTGTAGCAGTTAATATGCTGGGTTGTGCGCATGAGAAGGAGTAAGGGCATTCTGGTCCATGAAAAATTTCAAGGACTTTTTGGTAGATTTTCAAAATGTCTGTCCTTATTGGTAGTTTTTATTTGGCCTAGGGACTTATTGGTCAAAGCTTCTTTTGAAAAATGCCTAATTAAAAATAAATCGCTATCAATAGCGAATTTAAGTTGAAAAAAAATAGTGAGAAAACTATTCCTAATGGCGAATTCAAAAAACTTGGTTAGCACTTAGCATTGACAATACTCTTACAAGTTTATCATTTTGGAAAACACATGATTTTGGCGAAACTAGTTTCTCTCTAAATTATAAAAAGTCTTGTTTTTCAAACTGTTCTTAAATATTTGCCAAATGCTTGCAAGTAGAAAAAAAAAAATGGACTTTCTGTAATTTAGGGAAAAACTAGTTTACTCCAAAACCTATTCTTTGGAAATACTTTATAGAAAGCACGAGAAAAAGTAACGGAATTAGTGAAAGTGACTACGGATTTACAAAACAATAAAGAGTTGGTGTTGGTTCGAAAAAATAAAAATAAATTAAAAGAGGAGTTATTATCACTACATAAATTTATTATCCACTACATTCATTAATACATTTTAGAATTAAACAATGCATTGACATAAATGCCTTTTAACTATTTTATTTACTTATTTTGAATGGTTTTTGTTGTAAGTTATATATATAGAAATGTGCTCAAATGAGAACCAAAATAAAACGAGAACCGTAAGAACCAAACATAACCATTGGATTAGATACAAAATCAAGGGTCCAGATTATAGATATAGTGGATACACTTGGATACAGTAGTTATTTAGCTATTGTATCTGTAAGTGCAGAACGTGGTGATACCACAAGTGCTGCCAACACTGTCCCAGTGATACCCGACGGACTATTTGGGATTATATTTGAATATTTGATTCATAAATAATTGTTGTACAAAATCTAATATTTATGCAAGTGTAGTGTTTATTGTTGGTCCAATTTCAGGTATATACTATGCTAGATATTGCAAGGAAGTTAAATAAAAAATTATGGATAAAAGAGGATTTTATCCATAAACATGTGGGATTTACTTCACAACAAACACATGGGAATTAACCTTTTCAAAGGGCTGATTGTTGATCAAGAATGTACAAGTCTTCCATAGCTCGAAGGTATAAGTCGGGTATGCTTGGACTTGGGCACCAAGAATTAGCTCCTACAAATATGGACATGTGGAGAAATTTATCCCCAAGGCTCGGCCACTCCTCTCCACCACTCCACCATGTTTTTCAACAACAACCCAGCCATATTTGTGTATTCCCCAAGTATTCTCAAGCCTATAAATAGCAAGGGAGGATGTGTTTGAAGATACAACACTTGAAGCAAATACAGCACACATTCTCACACAAGAAAGGCTATACACTCCTTAGTTTCGATAAACCCCGTCTTCCCAAACCTTTCCATTCTTGTAATCGAGTATTATGAGTTTGTCTTGGCTAGGATAGGGTCTCGTGTATAGTCTTAGTCGTTCCACAAAGCTTTCATTGTAATAGCATTAGGGAACTCTCGGCCTTGTACTTATTTCATATTGTTAGTGAAGGTCTCGCCTTTTGAGGCATCCCTCAAGATATATAATTTATATATCTTGAGAAAAATAATTTTTGTGTGATTTTTCCGCTGCAAACTCTTTTCAGAAATTGTTTTCTGTTCGTGTGTGTTAAGTGTTGCCCGAAGTGATATCGTTGTAGTGACAACACCTTTGATATCACTTCCTTTCTGACTTAAGCCATCGACTTGCTTTTTCAATTGGCACCAGAGCTGGTTACTTGATATACTAAGTACTTCAATCCAGTGTGTCATGGCTTATGATCCAGCCAATCCTAATAAAAAAAGGCTTCCTGTTCTTGATGGTTCGAATTACGCCTATTGGAAGATCCACCTACGCTCATATATCAAATCAATTAATATCCGGGCTTGGCGATCTATCGTTAATGGTTACTCTGTCCCATTGTTACCTCCGGATGAAGATGGTGACGTTCAAGTCAAACCTGAATTCGAGTGGACTAATGAGGAGAACAACCTAGCTAGTTTCAATGAGAAGGCACTTAATGCCATTTATGTGTGGGTTGATATGCATATTTTTAAACTCATTCAAAATACTCCCACTGCTAAGGAGGCATGGGATACTTTACAAAGATTTTGTGAAGGTGATGGTAGTGTGCGTGAAACTAAGCTTAGGAGGCTCACTAGCAAATTTGAAAGATTGAGGATGAGTGAAAATGAAGATATTACTTCATATTTTGAAAAACTTTTTGATATTGCTAATGAATGTCAAGTTTTGGGTGAACCTTTTACTAACAAACAACTTGTTTCAAAAGCAGTTAGAACTCTTCCTGAGCGCTTCAATATAAAAGTTCCATCTATTAAAGAGGCTCACAATCTTGCAACCATGGATATAAATACTTTGATGAGTATTTTGCAAAATTTCGAATTAAACCTTTCTGATCAAAGTGATGCTATTAAAGGAAAAAGTGTTTCTTTGAAAATTAAACCCTCGAGTGTTGAAAAAGATAAGGAAGAAGAGGTTTTTGAAGAAATAGATGAAAATATTAGTGTTTCTTTACTTGCTAGAAAATATAACTCTATGTTAAGAAATTTTAACAAAGAAAATGTGCAGGTAAAAGCAAAGGAGCAACAAACCAAGGTGTATGATTCGATGCCAAGAAGGTCACTCCCAACCACCCAGAAAGAAAACCCAATCCGTAGGGCATCCTCCGATCAGTCAAGTTCAAATTCCAATTACCTTGACTCTATTCAATGCCATACGTGTTAGGGATGGGGACACTATGCCAATGAATGCGCAAACAATCTGAGGAAGAAGGGTAAGGGCTTATGGGTGTCTCTCAGTGATAATGAAGAAGAAGGAGTGGACCATGCTCAAAACCCAGATGAGACAACCATGTTTGTTACTGTTTGTGACTCGGACACAGAAAGTGAGATCCCAAGTGATAACCCAAGTGGGGTGACACCTGTGATAACACCCAGCAGGTATAATGATTTCAATTTTACTAATGTTGTTTATTTTATGGGGTCTATTAATCTGGATGCAGGAAGTTCTCAAGATGATGCTGAGATGAGTAAGGATGAACTCATAAGAGGATTAAGGAATTTTTATGAGGACATTCTTGAAGAATACAAGAAGGATCATAGTATGGTGTGTTGGGTTTTGATGCATCATGCGCATCAGAATAAACAGATAAAATCAAACACCCAAGAGTCCGGATCCGTACATGTTGATTAAATTAAATACAAGATGAAAGAAACATACACTTGAAGATCGAATCCATGAACACGGACTTTAAGGTGCTAAAGGAAACACCATCTATCGGTATCCACACGTTGAACGGATATCAAGAACACCTTCTTGATCTGGATTGCTAGACCCAAGGCTTGATGAAGAAACGATTTCTTCATAGGAATTATTTTGCTCCATTGATTATTGAGTTTTGATGATTCTAAATCTCAAAACTAATAATCCCCTCTATATGTGTGTAATTGTTCTCAAACAATATGTTATGATTTCTAAAATCAACCATTAGGTTTCTTAAACCCGGCTGCACACATATATTGTAGGGTATTAACCTAATTCCTTTTGGGACTCAGGATTCCTTGTCAAACAAGAAGTCTTGAACAAACTGTTTTCGGCCGGACAAACCATCCGTATGGATTGGTTGGGTGGATCCCAAACCATCCGTACGGATCCTTCCAACAGGATCCAGTTTTTCCCGTTTTCTGTGCCTTATTCAATCCGTTCTATTGTGTGTGACCCAATAGGATTATACTATGTTGGCAACGAGTCTGAACGAGTCAGAACCCGTAAGTCATAAGCGGACTCTAGCAAGCCATTATGACTACCCAATTAGTATAACTTTGAAAGCCCAAAGTAACCTTATAGAACATATCACAATCCCTTTGTCACACGATATCATATTGGACATAAGTCATGGTCCACGTCAACTTATGTTGTCCAATGCTTTCTCGATCTCGAGTAGATTGATATGAGCAAATAACATTGAATGCTTCAATTCATTTGGGTACGGCCGTACACTATTATCAATCTCACTCATCGAGTGGCCAAGCAGATATATCTCTTGAGAGAGGGACAAATCCCATCTTGACTTATCATTCTTCCTTACAGGAATCCGATTATGTCAATCGTAGCCTTTATAACCACCCGGTTAGGGGTAGCGTTTGAGTACGTCAAACATAATGTTCATCATGTGGAAGACTATGATAATCTCAGGTCTAAGGATGAATGATATAACTATTATGAGATTTAATTATGACATTTGACCATGACATAAATCTCATAACGGGTCTATCCAGTACTTGTTCTCCAACATGTACCCACAAGTTTAATCCGCATCCTATGCGCTATAATCATCATATGATTATCCATTAAACTCATGCTAGCCCTTCATAAGTGTTAGGGACAATGATTATTATAATAAACATGTAAAAGATATAATAATCAGGTTTGTTATCTCTATAACAATGAAGCTATGATATAACGTATAGGCCTTTCTCAAGGGCCTAGGGCATAATATCCAACAATCTCCCACTTGCACTAGGCCCAATCAACGCGTATCCAATACCCATTGAGCTTAGTTATGATCTCCATCATAATTGCAAACGAGCTTATGTAGGATAATTATCCTTGTTATTATCATGAGGTATTTTGCATATTTTGACATCTCCCATTTTTGACGATTTCTCGAGTAAGATAGAAATGTCTGAGTATATGTCTAGATAAGATATTAGTCTCTTGACTTGTGTAATAACGATTATTGACACAATGAAGGTACATTAAATTAGTGACACTAAAAACGATTTCTAGTTTACTAATTAGAATCTTAATCTTAACATTTTTCTAGTTGCATCTCATGCCACTAGATACTCAACCTTTTGTAGAATAGTAATGGTCCATTTAGAACTCTTCTAACACCATTATTAGACGTAAACATGTATTTATACTGCAATATTTATCTTTGTTGGTTTATAAGAATGCATCTATGTAACTATTACAAGATCATCTTTCATTCCATCAAAGATCAAGAACGCATCCTTTAGTTCTTTTTAGAAAACATAAGAGTGTTTCTTAACTAGTGACTCTCACTAGGATCTGATTGGTATCATCTCATGATACTCCAAGTATATGAGACATACGGTCTTAGTACATTTACATGGCTTACATGATAGATCCAATTGCCGAAGCATATGGAATCCTAATCATGTACTTTTGCTCATTAGTCTTCTACTAAGACTAAATCTTGCAAAGATTAATGCTATTAGACTTTCGCAAGTAGCCTCTCCAAGAGTCTTGCATGGTGAACTTTTCACTATCTTGTCTTTATTAGTACTTTGACTTTAACCAATCAATGTTTTAGATTTATCTCCATAAATCAGTCCAAGGATGTAGGCGGCTTCATCCAAGTCTTTCATTTAGAAACTCTTTCAAAATGATTTATATATCAACCATATATATATTAGACTATGAATAAAATTACTCTCCCACTAAATTTATTGTAATCACAAGTCTCATCCTTGATGAATTTCAAACTCTTTGAATACTTCATCAAAATGAAATTTCACTCCAAGTAGTTTGCTTCAATCCATCTCATGAATTTCTGCAACTTGCATATTTTATTAGAATTTTATGGATTAATCAAAACTTTTAGGTTGTATCAAACACATCCTAATATAAGTTCCTGTTAAGGAATATAGTTTTGACATCCATCTGTCATATTACATATTCGAAATATGAAGTCATGACAATTAGGATTCTAATAACATTAAGCATGACTACGGGTGATAAAGTTTCATCATAATCGACATTATGAATTAACTTTTCTCAAATAGTCTTGGTTAATCAATATACACTTTTAGATTTTATGACTCTAAGTCATTGATCTAAATCCAGAGTGGACTTTGCATCTTGATAGGTAATAGGTCAATCATTCGCAATGATATCTTCCGTATCACTTTCTATTACGAGAAATCAATATTTCTTGTTATAGATAATATCCTATCAATTATGCAAATTTCTTGTGTATACTTGAATGAATTTCCACAACTCCTTGTGAAACTTTATTCAACTTCCATCTTAGGTTCCATGTCATTTTCTGGGTCTCGAACTCTTCGAGATACATTTTACTCCCACTAGTTCTTTAGAGATAAACGATTTATCTAGAAAGTGCTATTTAGAGTGACAAACGATTTGTACTCTAAAGGGTGTAAAATTAATATCATTAAGATATCCCATAAAATACATTAATTAGATTTTGGCTGTGATTTTGTCCAAGACAACACTTTTCACAAAAGTATCACGTCACAAATCTTTATGAAAGACAAACCGAGTTTTCCTTTATTCCATATCACATATGGTATAATGAACCTCCTTAGATGAAACTCAATTTAGTGTAAGCGCAACTGTTTCCAGCACATAATCCAGAGGGTTAATTAAAGATCAATTTGACTTATTATGAGACGAAAAACTGTGTTTTACAGACAATCTGTAAACTTCTGGAACATCATCCGTACGGCTGCTGTTTCCAGATTCTGTTTTTCTTAAATTGCAGACTTTCTGCAGAATTCTCATCGAGTCCAAGGCTCAAATATTCATTACTTTGATCTAATCAGAGTACATCAATACTTTTTCCATGAGGTGTTGAAATCCTTTCTAGCATTGTTACTTTAATAAACTACATACATCAAAATGTATAAGTTCAAAAGAGTACTTCCTCTTACTACTATTAGTAAAAGAAATCTTGATCAATTTCTAAGATTCACATCTATCACATGATTCGAAATCATATGGATTTAAAAGTCCGTCCCATGGAATTTTAGATATGTGTTTCTTATCATTTGATATAGTCATTAATACTTTTTAAGAATGTAACGATTACATCCTTATATTCAGATTTCTATTATTTACGTTATGATCATTATTTTGTTCTTCCAAGATAAGGATATTAAGTCCCATTATATGATTAGCAATACAATAAGGCAAATCATATTTAATGGAACACTTTCTTATTCGAAATAAGAAATATCCATAATCTTCTAATGAAGAAACCAAAATAATATTTCTACTTAAAATAAGAACATAGCACCATCTGTTCAAAACAAATATGAACTTATTAGGTAATGACACTTCGCAAGTTCCAATGATTAATGTTGCAACCATTGCATCATTATTGCCACATAGGTTAATCTTTACCTTTCTTAAGTAAAATTTTAACATAAATACTTGAAGTGGTAGTCCAACCACCCTTCCTTTTGATCTTTTAATTCAAATTGCAATTTCTCCAACGGTCAATCCTATTGCCAAGGTAGAAATTACTTTCTTTGGATTTTAGGTTTTAGCCACAAACATATCCTTTAGGCTTGACAACTTTTGTCTTGCCTTTATCTTAAATCCTTGTCATTATTAGCCTTTAGAGTTTGAGAATGTTTCTATTTGATATTAAGACATAGCACTTTAAACATCGAATGTCGCTTACGAATTAATACCAAATCCGTTGTTAGTTCCAAACTAACTTGATTATCAAGCCAACTAAGGTAATTAATATGTCTCTCCATGTTCAAAACATGAGAACTTATTAATATACCTTTCATTCATCACATGAATGTTAGGTTCTTAATCAATTTCAAACTTTATTTGCCTTTCTTGCTTGTAGGAACGCTTCCTATATAATTGCTTATCGCATAAGCATTCATATGTTTCAGATACTTCTAAAGTTCCGATCATATGACAGCAAGTCGTAGGACAGTTGACATCTATAGAATCATCCACATATTTCTAATCAATGTCTTTGTCCGCCCTTAATGCATAAGGTTTCTTAGGAATAGGATTTATTAAGAATTCATAACTTCCGTTCTTGCTTTAGAACAATTCTTAAGCTCATGACTAGGTCAAGGAAGTTAATCTTATTCTCTTTAAGTGGGGTCTATTGCAGTGATTATACATGATTATAGTTTAAGACATTCTACAAACTATACAAATAAATATACACATATATTTCATACCATTATCATTTAGAGACATATAATGTATTTCATAAATACTCCTACTAAATTATACACCTTCAAATACAACAATTGTATAATATAATTTAAGTAGGCTAAGATCCAAATTTAATTTAATTTCAAGTCCGCTTTGGCGATACTGCTCAAAATTAAATTAATTAGGTAGACAACTCTTTGTAAATCATATCATATATGATTCTTAGATCTTTTATGAGATTTGTTAGACATCTTATGTCAGACATGTTTTAATCTCATCTTGTGCCTTAGGCCCAAAACTTTGTCTTTTGATAGCCTAATTAAGTCAAACCACGTTAAACGTATATGAAACTCTCATTCCTCATCTTGCTCATACACTGATAGAATTAATGCACCTCGCTTTGGCAGAGCCCACATAAAAATACCCGGTGTACTCACAAGTGTTTTAATAATGGATTGGCACATGACTTAAGTTTTAAGAAGGTATATTTGCTTAGAGATATGCATCATATATTTAATTATGTTAAACATAATATAATATAGTCTTTGCATAATGATGTTAACTAATCCAATTAATTAATAGAAGCAGAATCTTGTGATTTAATTATGAAGCAACATAATAGGGACGGAATCTAAATTATCTGTAAACAATTTACAGATTGAATATTTCATTCGCATTCCCAGAAACAAGGCGTAAGCCTGCCATTAGTCCATACAATGAATTAATCCAAATATAGTTTCCTTCTCTTGCAAACGATTTGCACTTTGTATAAGGGTAATTCTGAAACTTTGAGATTACGTCAATCTTAAACTCCTTTAAGATTCTGATCTCATTAACAGTTTGGACTTCTGAACTTAAATCTGTTTCAGTAAACACGGTTTCCAAAACCTGCCGTCTGAAACAGATCAGAATCAGTAATGCCCAAACCATCCGTACGGATGTTTCTGGAAGCATCCAGATTTATCCGTACAGCTCTTTCATACAGGTCACATAAACTCTGAACTCTTCAGAATTCTGAAACTGTATCCGCAGAACATCTTGAAATTGAAAGCACAAACCGCACAGCCAAAACTAAGCCAAAAGGCATCCACATTTCCGTGCTAAGATCAAGGAACCAAGTAATTTCTCTATACGGTCGAAACTAAGTCAAAAGGCATCCACATTCCCGTATAGATTGGATACTTGTTTCAAGATCTTTCATTGTCTCTTAATCTCACAGATTACAGCAGTTCTAAACTCTTTAGAACTCTGATTTCTGCAATTCCTTTTGAATTCTTCGGCCGAAAACTGTTTCAGGAAACACGGTTTCGAAAACCAGCCGTCTGAAAGCAGTTTCCAGTTTTCAGATTCGAATTATGTAAACAATTTACAGAATAATCTGTACACCAGAAAACAAAATCAAATCTAAGAATTTCCAAACTATCCGTACGGATCATTTTTGCATCATCCAAACCATCCGTACGGATCCATTGGTAGGATCCCAGATTTCCAGTTTTTCAGAGTTTCAGAAATTCGACCAAATCTAATATCATGTTTATACATAATCAGATTACAGAAGCATGAATTTACAGATTACGAATTTAATTAGATCTAATCAATACCATGAATAAACAATTTATTACATACACAAATTAGATCCAAATTATCAATACACATAATCTAATTATTTATTGATATCCCAAACATGCAATTATTCATATGAATCAAATCAATACAATAATTACATAATCTCCATATTCATGCTCATAAATTTTATATCTCATATATAAAACTCAAATCACACATTCATCTTATTATCATGTAGGTATTATATAATCGAATTAACCAATTTCAACATGATATACTAAAATAATCAACAATGAACGGGGCTCTGATACCACTGTTGGGTTTTGATGCATCATGCGTAGCGGAATAAACAGATAAAATCAAACACCCAAGAGCCAGGATCCGTGCATGTTGATTAAATTAAATACAAGATGAAATAAACATACACTTGAAGATCGAATCCATGAAACACATACTTTAAGGTGCTAAAGGAAACACCCTCTATCGGTATCCACACGTTGAACGGATATCAAGAACACCTTCTTGATCTGGATTGCTAGACCCAAAGTTTGATGAAGAAACGATTTCTTCATAGGAATTATTTTGCTCCATTGATTATTGAGTTTTGATGATTCTAAATCTCAAAACTAATAATCCCCTCTATATGTGTGTAATTGTTTCTTAAACAACATGTTATGATTTCTAAAACCAACCCTTAGGTTTCTTAAACCCGGCTGCACACATATATAGTAGGGTATTAACCTAATTCCTTTTGGGACTCAGGATTCCTTGTCAAACAAGAAGTCTTGAACAAACTGTTTTCGGCCGGACAAACCATCCGTATGGATTGGTTGGGTGGCTCCCAAACCATCCGTACGGATCCTTCCAGCAGGATCCAATTTTTCCTGTTTTCTGTGCCTTATTCAATCCGTTCTATTGTGTGTGACCCAATAGGATTATACTATGTTGGCAACGAGTCTGAACGAGTCAGAACCCGTAAGTCATAAGCGGACTCTAGCAAGCCATTATGACTACCCAGTTAGTATAACTTTGAAAGCCCAAAGTAACCTTATAGAACATATCACAATCCCTTTGTCACACGATATCATATTGGACATAAGTCATGGTCCACGTCAACTTATGTTGTCCAATGCTTTCTCGATCTCGAGTAGATTGATATGAGGAAATAACATTGAACTCTTCAATTCATTTAGGTACGGCCGTACACTATTATCAATCTCACTCATCGAGTGGCCAAGCAGATATCTCTCTTGAGAGAGGGACAAATCCCATCTTGACTTATCATTCTTCCCTACATGAATCCGATTATGCCAATCGTAGCCTTTATAACCACCCGGTTAGGGGTAGCGTTTGAGTACGTCAAACATAATGTTCATCATGTGGAAGACTATGATAATCTCAGGTCTAAGGATGGATGATATAACTATTATGAGATTTAATTATGACATTTGACCATGACATAAATCTCATAACGGGTCTATCCAGTACTTGTTCTCCAACATGTACCCACAAGTTTAATCCGCATCCTATGCGCTATAATCATCATATGATTATCCATTAAACTCATGCTAGCCCTTCATAAGTGCTAGGGACAATGATTATTATAATAAACATGTAAAAGATATAATAATCAGGTTTGTTATCTCTATAACAATGAAGCTATGATATAACGTATAGGCCTTTCTCAAGGGCCTAAGGCATAATATCCAACATGGTGCAATTCTTGACCAAAGAAACTCAGCAGCTAAGGGTTGGCATGACTAATCTTGAAATCCAACTCACAAAGAAGGATGCTGAGCTAGAGAAAATCAAGACAAAATTGTCTCTAGCCGAAACCACTCTCAAGAAGCTCAACACAGGGTCTACTAAACTGGATGAGATCACCATGTTAAGTAAACCTCTCAGGGTAGGTATTGGTTTTCAAGATTCTTTAGATAATATCATTTCTTCTTTATCGTTGGATGATAATCAAACATGTTTTTTAAATGAACGTGGAAAGAATAAAGATTTTTTTTTTCCAATACCTCTGACAAAGGGAAAGTGTGTACTTATTGTCACACTGCTGGACATTTTAAGAAAAATTGTCATATTTTTCTGAAAAGAAATCAGTCCAGTTTCTCAGTGTTACTTGAAGTGTTACCCACTACTTCTGATAACACTGCTTATCAGAGAAATAAAAATCAAAGTAAGAAAGAATGGAAACCTAAAAACAATCAAAGATGTGATGTTGTTTTTACTACCTTAAGAACTAATGTTGAAGGTTCATGATATTTTGATAGTGGGTGTTCACGTCACATAACGGGAACAAAATTGTTTTTAAAAGACTATGAAACTGTTCTTAGAGGTAATGTTACTTATGGTGGTGGAAGTAAGAGCAAGATAATAAGGAAAGGTACACTAAATGTGTCGGGTTTTCCTATCTTAACAAATGTCTTACATATAGATGGTCTTGTAGCTAATTTAATTAGTATAAGCCAACTTTGTGATGACGATTTAGAGGTAAAATTCAACAAAAATACTTGTGAGGTCTTTGATCGTACTAACAAATGTGTGATGTCAGGTACTAGATCAACCGACAATTGTTATTGTGTTGAAGATAAATAGGTATGCAACTCCGTGAGAGTTGATGTCACCACTTTGTGGCATCAAAAGTTAGAACACACAAATTTCCGAAACATTGAAAAAATTATTAAGCTTGGTTCTATTCAAGGAGTTCCTGATCTGGATTTTAAAAACAAAATCATTTGTGAAGGTTGTCTTAAAGGCAAACAAACTCGTGTAGCCCACAGTGCTGCCCAATACCATGAGCAATACTCTGGAACAACACATTGTTTTCAACTTTTACATATGGATTTAATGAGTCCGGTTGAGGTTGATAGTTTGGGTGGTAAGAAATACTCTTTGGTAGTTGTTGATGATTTTTCTAGGTTCACGTGGATCTTTTTCTTGAAAGAAAAATCTGAGGCTTTTGAAAAGTTTAAAATCTTACACTCAAAAATCAAAAACATGTTTTGTGCTTCTGTTTCTCGTATAAGATCCGATCATGGTAAAGAATTTGAAAATACTTCATTTTCTTCCTTTTGTGAGTAAATGGGAATCCACCATGAATTTTTGGCACCCAAAACTCCTCAACAAAATGGGATTGCCGAAAGGAAAAATCAGACTTTACTTGAAATGGCCCGTGTAATGTTGTTTTCTAAACAAATTTCTATAAGATTTTAGGCCGAAGCATTAAATACCTCTTGTCTCACGGCAAATAGAGTTTTCTTAAGACCCGGTACCACAATGACACCTTATGAGATTTTGAATGGCAAGAAGCCTAAAGTTTATTATTTTCATGTTTTTGGGTGTGAATGTTATATTTTAAATGACCAGGATCAACTGAAAAATTTCGACTCTAAGAGTGATAAGACAATTTTTCTTGGGTATGCTCAAAATAGTCGAGCATATAGGGTGTACAATCTAATGTTGAAAACTATCCAAGAATCGGTTAACATTGCTTTTGATGACCTGTCGAGTATTGCAGGTGAAGGACCTCAGGAACCTCTCTTGACTCTGTTAGATGAACAAAATGATAACAGAGAAAATTCCAATTCTGTTGATGAAGCAGGTGCTGACCAAAGTGTTACCACTGACGAGGCAACACTTCCGGTAACACCTGATTCCAGTACATCTGCTGAAATAGAAGAAGAAAATCCAGACGGTGAAGAGGTTCATAAAATTATAAGGCGAGATCCCCCAGCCAGAATAAGAATGAATCATCCTTCTACACAAGTAATAGGGGAGGTAAGTGAAGGAATTCAAACAAGAAACAAAGAACCAATCAATTATCGGGAAATGGTAAGATATGTGTGTATGTCTCCCACATATGCAAAAGTGAAGTATTCTTGTTGTATTTCTACCTTAGAACCTAAGAATGTGATTGATGCGTTAAAAGATAATTTTTGGATTCAAGCTATGCAAGAGGAGCTTGAACAATTTACCCGAAATAATGTTTGGACTTTAGTCCCCCGTCCGCTAACACCAATGTTATTGGGACAAAATGGATTTTCAAAAACAAAAGTGATGAAACATGTAACATTGTTCGTAACAAATCTCGTCTTGTGGCTCAAGGCTACACACAGGTCGAAGGTATCGATTATGATGAGACCTTCGCACCTGTGGCTAGAATTGAGTCCATAAGACTTCTCCTGGCTATAGCTTACTATCTTAAAATCACATTGCACCAAATGGATGTAAAAGGAGCATTTTTGAATGGGTATATTGATAAAGAAATCTATGTTGAACAACCTAAAGGTTTTGAGGACCTATTCAAACCACACCATGTTTATAAGCTTATCAAAGCCTTATATGGCTTGAAACAAGCCCCTCGAGCATGGTATGGTCGCTTAACTCAATTTTTGTTGGAATATGGCTTTGTTAGAGGAAAAGCCGATAGAACTTTGTTTATCTTAAGAAATGGTAAAACCCTTGTCATAGCTCAAATATATGTTGATGACATTGTTTTTGGCTCCACATCCGAAACGGAGTTGAAAAAATTTATGGATGCCATGTCATCAACTTTTGAAATGAGTATGATAGGGGAACTAAACTTTTTCCTTGGTTTGCAAGTGAAACAATCGAATGTAGGGATCTTCATTTCACAAAGCAAGTATGTGAAAAGTTTGGTAACAAAGTTCGGGTTGGAGCATGCCAAGGTGTCTAAAGTACCAATGGGTTCTACACTCAAGTTGGGAAAGGACCAAGTGGGGGAGGATGTGGATCCAACCTTATATCGCTCAATGATAGGTAGTCTCCTTTATCTTACCGCGACTCGTTCTGATTTAATGTTCAGTGTGTACGTATGTGCACGTTATCAAGCCAGTCCTAAACTCTCTCATCTAAATGCTGTCGAAAAGATTGTCAAATATGTGTCAGGCACGAGTGAGATAGGAATATGGTTTTCTAACGATACTAATACCAATCTTGTTCGTTTTAGTGATTCTGACTGGGCGGGTGACATGGATGATAGGAAAAGTACTAGTGGGGAGTGTTTCTTTTTGGTTAATAACTTAGTGTCATGGTATAGTCGTAAACAAAACTGTGTGTCTCTTTCGACAGCTGAGTCCGAATATGTCGCGGCCGGTAGTTGTTGTTCCCAACTCATTTGGTTAAAACACATGTTAGACGACTATGGTCTTGAGAGTAATATTTTGACCATGTATTGTGACAACTTGAGTGCAATAAACATTTCAAAAAACCCGGTTCAACATTCCCGTACTAAACACATTGATATCTGTCACCATTTTCTAAGAGACTTGGTTGAAAAAGATTTGATAAACATAGAGCATATTGATACTAAGTATCAACTTGCTGACATTTTTACCAAGGCCCTTGACCATGAGAGATTTTCAAGTTTGAAAATATCTCTTGGTCTTTGTATTTTTTAATCTGCTGTTTTAGAAGTGTTACCCTGAGTGTTGTCAACACTTCTGGTAATACTGTAATAAAAAATATGCTTTTCAGTTTTTTTTGTTTTAAGCCTTCGCGGCGGCACATGATGACTTTTTTGTTTCGGTAGGTTTATACTTGGTTAACATGTTTGTCAAATCCCTTATGTACTCAAAAGTGACAAAGTCACTAATTTTTGTGATAAAATTAAAAGGTAAAAGGCAAAAAGCACTTCTAGTATTTCCTGAGTAACTCGGGGCATGGCGTTCGCTGCGACGATGCACTCTTGCCAAAGGGAGATACTATCTAGTGATTTCGTACCAAGTATTAGGAACATGGAGTTCGCTACTACAGTGTATCCTACTTGAAAGGTACAAATCACTAAAGTATGTTTTACACTTTATAAGGACTCAGAGCACGGAGCTCGTTACTACGATGCTATCTTGTAGATATTGAAGTGTAAATTATGCTTATTTTAAAGTGCTTGAAGATGAAGAACAAGCTTATTTTATCTATCTTGTTAGATTTATTTTACTCAAACACTTCTAATTAAAGGCTTGCTATGCCTCAAGTGTTTGAATTTGGGAAGCTTGTTTTTGCCTCAAATGCTTATTTTAAAGAAGTCTAACAATTTCACTCAAGTGTTTATAATGAGGATTATTTTCCCTTTAGTTCCTTAAAGTGAAAAGTTTTATCAAGGGGATATTTGACTTATATGTTTTCCAAAGTGTTACCATCATTGCTGATAACACATTAGTATGTGCCACATTATTTTTTATTTTATTTATTTTTGGAATTAATAATTAAATTTGGGAAGTCCGAAAGTCCCTTAATTTTGTGGAGTTTATTGATTTCCAAAAAGTCTTTATTAAATCCTTTTTATTTTTGGTAAATCTAATTAGGTAACTATATCCCTACTATTTTGGATTCTTAATTTAATTTGAATTTCAAAATATTTGGGAGCCTTACCTATGTCGAATTTACCTATTTTTTTCTTTCTCTTATTAAAAAAAAAAAAAAAAGCTTTTTGGGGATAATGGCCAGTTGTTTTGATTAAAATGTGAGTGATGTGATAGAGTTAAACTATCTAGCTAGAAAATAGGGGGAGTTGAGTGTTTTTAGGACTAGGGAGAGTTATCTTTTAAATGAGTATTTAACTTCTATTTGAATACTTCCTAAAAAATACCCTAAACCCTCCCCCCTCGTCACTCGCCGATCTCTCTCTCCCTCGTCGGTCTCTCTCTCTCTCATTCCATCAATCCCTAAAAATCCCTCTCTAAAATTTCTTTATTCTCTTCCAAAATCTCTCTAATGGCTTCCCCTTCCAAAACCTCAAATGAGCCCATGGAATTCTCGCCATTGTTGTCTCCGGACCTCCACCTGTTCCGGTCGCACAGGCTCCTCCTACGTTGGCTCCTTCCCAACCTATAGTGACTACCATCAAGAAAAAGAAAAAGCAGATAAAAGACTCATCTTCTTCACGCCAACCGACTGGCCAAGCACCATCAATGCGGACTTCAAAGCAAGATACAGATTCATACAGACTTGTAGAAATTCTTTGCACATTATTCTTCATAAACAGGGGGAGATAATGCTACCACAAGTGCTGTTCTGCATGCTGCCACAAGTGCTGTTCTGCATGCTGCCACAAGTACTGATCTAACTGCTAATGCACGTGTGCGGGCTAGTGATACTCAAACAGGTTTGGTAGTTGGTGTGTTTCTATTCTTGGTTGCTTTTAAAAACAATTTTTATGTTAGTTGTTTTAAAACTATTAGGTTGCACTTAACATTTGTTTTTCGGTTGGTTTATTTGTGTGAAGTGTGTTAAACACTTCATGATTTTTGGATTTTATAACTTTGATTTTGTTTTGGATAAATTAGTTTTTAATCATGATTAGTTTACTTGGTTTAAAACTATTTCAAAATCATTGTTTTTCGGTTGACTTACCTCTTTGAGGGGGGGGGGGGTTAATCTTTGTGAGAAGACCTTATGTATATTCTGTATTGTTGGCTAACATTGTCTTGCAGGTCAGAAGTGCTGCCAACACTGTCCCAGTGATACCCGACGGACTGTTTGAGATTATATTTGGATATTTGCTTCATAAATAATTGATGTACTAATGTCTAATATTTATGCAAGTTTAGTGTTTATTGTTGGTCCAATTTCAGGTATATACTATGCTAGATATTGCAAGGAAGTTAAATAAAGAATTATGGATAAAAGAGGATTTTATCCATAAACATGTGGGATTTACTTCACAACAAACACATGGGAATTGACCCATTCAAAGGGCTGATTGTTGATCAAGAATGTACAAGGCTTCCATAGCTCGAAGGTACAAGTCGGGTATGCTTGGACTTGGGCACCAAGAATTAGCTCCTACAAACATGGACATGTGGAGAAATTTATCCCTAAAGCTCGGCCACTCCTCTCCACTACTCCACCACATTTTTCAACAACAACCCAGCCATATTTGTGTATTCCCCAAGTATTCTCAAGCCTATAAATAGCAAGGGAGGATGTGTTTGAAGATACAACACTTGAAGCAAATACAACACACATTCTTACACAAGAAAGGCTATACACTCCTTGGTTTCGATAAACCCTGTCTTCCCAAACCTTTCAATTCTTGTAATCGAGTATTATGAGTTTTTCTTGGCTAGGATAGGGTCTCGTGTATAGTCTTAGTCGTTCCACAAAGATTTCATTGTAATAGCATTAGGGAACTCTCTGTTGGTGTTGTATGCTCTAGGCACGTTATGAGAACGATTAATGTTATCTATTGATTATATTTTAATAAAGATATTGAATGTTTGATTATTATATCTTTTGCATGTTTATTATAATAATCCCCGTCCCTGATAATTATGATTAATTGTTAGTATAAGTTTGATAGATAATCATATGATGATTATGGTGTATGGGATACAATTAAACTTATGGGTATTTGTTGGAGAACAAATGCTGGACTGACCCGTATGAGATTTATGTCATGGTCACAATGTCATAATTAAGTCTCATATAGTTATATTACTGGAATCTTTAGACTTGAGGTTATTACAGTCTTCCACTTTATGAACATTATGTTTGACATATTCAAACGTTACCCCTAACCGGGTAGTTTATAAAGAATATGATTGGCATAATCGGAATCATGTAGGAAAGAGTAATAAGCCAAGAAAGGATTTGTTCCTCGACAAGAGAAATGTCAAGCTTTGGACACTCGATGAATGGTATTGATGAAATGCATGGCCGTGCTCAAATAAGATTTGTCTTATCAATACATTCGGGATCGAGAAAGCATTGGACAATGTAAGTTGACCATTGACCATGGCTTACGTTCAATAGACATCGTGAAACAAAGAGATGGTAATATGTTCTATAAAGGATTCACGAACTTTGACAAGTTATATTAATTGGGTAGTCATGATGGCTTACTAGAGTCCGCTCATGATTTATGAGTACAAATGTGTTTGGGCTCATTGCCAACTTAATATAATCCTATGGGGTCACACACAAAATAACGAATTGTTTAAAAGGCTAAAAATGACTTTCTACTGGTGCTCGGCCGAGCACCTCAAAGCACTCGGCCGAGCAAGAGAAACAGAAGGGTAATATTTAGAGGCGCTCGGCCGAGCACCTCAAAGGACTCGATCGAGCAGGTCCTGTTCGGGCCAGAATTCCTGATTATGTATTATGACGGGTGTTAGGATTCATTGTTAGTACACCCACCTTAATTTGATTGATCCATCCCACGTGTCTTTTTATGGACTTTAGGACCACATGTAATGAAGTTTTACTTCAATTTTTAGATAAGTCAATTTCTAGATTTTTGTTTGTCTAGGCTGAGTATTGAGTTCGGTTAGATTAGCGGTTTAGATCTTAAAACCGCATTCGGGCTATCTAAGAACCGCCAGCATAGAGTTGCTTATTTTTCATCAAACCGCATTCTATGGTTTTGATGAAACTGCTCCTCAAGTCTCCCTTGGAACCGCAATCTTGTAACCGCGTGCTTCAGTTTCTTATGAAACCGCACATCAAGTTCATTCTCGGAACCGCTCCTATGCCTGGTGGAATCGCCGATCAGTTAATGAAGAATTCAAGAGAAGTTATTTATTCCTTAGACAAATATTCTTTTTTCAACCGTAAAGGAATATTTTATGTCATGTCAAAATAACTCTAAGTTAACTTGGAGTTACTACAAGGAATGTCGGTCTTGTCCAAGCAATTTGATTTGTTTACCGTTAGTTCTCTCTGCAACAAAGGACGGATGTCAGGTAGTGGTGCTACAACTACTTAGGACTACAAGACAAAACCAAGGACGAAAATGACAGCTCATCCAATGGGATTTCGACAGCAAATTGTACCCGGAGATTTGAATCAAATCTTTACCCAACGGTCACAAGGGTGCATTGCCTATAAATAGCCTTCATTCCTCAACAATGAAGGTTGCTGAGCTTCAAGAGATTTATTCCCAAGTGTTCAAGTTTGCTTTGAAGATTCAAACCCAGATATTCATATCTTCAAACCATCTCCTTAGAAAACCCATATTTCTTCATCAAAGCTTCAAGCCTAACAACCTTTCATACTCAACCTTTACACCGAAAGATTTCCATTTGCTCAACCATCATTTAGATACTTAGAGCATTTGATTTGTTTCCACACACATACCCGATTTATATGATCACATAGATTATATAATTCGAAAACACCGGTTGTTATTATAGCTTAGGTTAGACTTATTGTTTAGAGTTTAGATTCATCTTGTAAAACCTCCTCTAAATTAATACAAGTCTCATAGCTATTAGAAAATCCTAGACTAACCATCTAGGTAGAGGACGTAGTTCATTTAAGAACGAACCTCTTCAGTTTGTGTGTTTGATCTTTATTTTCTGTCTTGTTATTTATCTTTCTTGTTTGTGGTCTTTAACTTGTCTCCATATACGAAATGACTTGAAAGATGAATTGTGTTTTCCTTTGAACTTTAAGTTTAACTATTCAGTTGCATCATAGTGTTTTTTCAACCTGAGTCAAACCGTCCAAACTCTTTAACTATCCTATTTGGCCAAACCGCAAACTCCGCTGTGCATTTTATCAGTTCGGTTCTTGTGCTTTGAACCGCAGTTGACCAAACTGATAAGTACTCGGTTGATTTTAAGGGTATTTTGGAAAAAGTTTTGGACCGCTATTCACCCCCCCTCTAGCGGTTCTATACCCTTGTTGCCCTCTGGGACCAACAACGGGTTTTAACCTATTTCTCCTAAAGGGTTTAGGTTAAATGAGTTTAAATACCTCTCCTAATGACCTAATCAGATACGATTGATATTTGATCAATTAGAGAGCTTCCAAGAGAGAAAATATATTCTTCTTCTTCCCAAGAACAAGAATCATAGTTTTCATATAGCCTTCATAATAGAAATAGTTTATATTGGGTCTAGCAATCCGGATCAAGAATAGTTCTTGAGATTCGTTCGCGTGTGGATAAACATAGAGGACGTTGGCATCAACTCCTCCAAGTTCGTGATCCAAGTTTTGCGGTCGTGTTCCTGCGTTCTTAATTCAAAGAAGCGCGAAGAACAAAGATTGAAGATCCCAGAATTTTAAAGCTCCATCACGGTTAGTGTTCTAAATTCATCTCCGTATTAATTTAATCATCTTGAATGGATCTAGACTTTGGGTTTATTCCGCTGCGCATGTTTGCTCAAAACCCAACACTCTTGGCCTTGTACTCATTTCATATTATTAGTGAAGGTCTCGCCTTTTGAGGCATCCCTCAAGATATATAATTTATATATCTTGAGAAAAATAATTCTTGTGTGATTTTTCCGCTGCAAACTCTTTTCAGAAATTGTTTTCTGTTCGTGTGTGTTAAGTGTTGTCCGAAGTGATATCGTTGTAGTGACAACACCTTTGATATCACTTCCTTTTTGACTTAAGCCATCAACTTGCTTTTTCGGTATCCGAGTGCAATAGTCAAAATTTATGTACTATATCCAAGTGTATCTACCATAATTATAATCTGAACCCTTGATTTTGTACCTAATCCAATATATATATATAATATATATATATATATATATATATATATAGGGTCGCGCTCCTGTGAGAACCATTTTATATGAGAACCGTGAGAACCAATCATAACCATTAGATTAGAAAAAAAAAATCAAGGGTCCAGATATTAGATACATTGGATATACTTTGATACATTAGTTAATTTTCGAAAAACAATTGGATACATTAGTTTTTAACATAGTGTATCCAAGTGCAACACTTAGATACAATACTTATTAACCTATTGTATCCAAGTGTAATATCGAATTTTTTGTAATGTATCTAAGTGTATCAATTGTATCTAACATATGGACCCTTGATTTTTTTTCTAATCTAATGATTATGATTGCTTCTCACGGTTCTCACGATATTTAGGTTCTCATTTGAGCACCTACCTACCTATATATATATGTATATATATATATATATATTGGTCTATTCAAATTATTAATTTTAATCGTACTAAAAAAGTAAGATAAATTTTAGTTTTCATGATATTTTCTATTTTTTTTTCAAATATGCTAATAAAAGTCAGTTTAAAAATCATGCTAATAAAAGTAAAGTAAGTTTTGCCTTCTTGTACTTTTATAATACTAGTGTTACTCCCGTGCGATGCACGGGCTGTCACTTCTACTCATTAGGAAAAAAATTATATAAGTTAAACAATAAAAACATAATTGAGGAATACATCACAAAAGAGAAATATGTTCACATATTAAAGAAAATATTTTTTACACATTGTGGAAAACTTCTTTATAAACAACATTGCCAATAATAACATCAGACTAACTACAAAATTTGTTGTAACATATCAATATCTTAAGGCCAGATGAATCTCTAAAGTGAAACTAATAATGGGATAAATGATTAGTACCATAAAACGACAAAAATTGACTCCAAAAATCTTAAAACAAAGTATTTATACGTTCTGCAACCCTAATGATTTAAACCCTAATTAATGAAGTAGAACATGTTTCAATGAAAGGTTAACAGTTACTTTCATTAGAACGCTTTTAAGTCAAAAGTGATAGAACTATTAAACAAAAGTTTGGTTGAAATTTATAGTTATTTTGAACCCCCTTTTAACCCTCTCTTCAAATTCGTCTGCGAATCCATTTTCGATTTTTCAGACTACCCATAAGATATTAGAGTATGATTTCTCCAACCCAGTTTGATTTCTTCAAATTGCTCCGGCGAGACTTCAGCTTGCGACTCGAATGTGACGTGCAAAATAGGGGTTTCTTTGCTTCTCGTCCATCCAGAGCATTCATGGCGGTTTCTGGGTTGAACTGTGCTGGGCTTTTCGTGGTTGGGCTAGACAAATGGCCCAACTGACCACTGTTTGGGCTTACGCTCGCGATTATAATGATCGATGCAGTATTATGTGATGTAGAACAATTGCTGAATAATACAACATGCTACGAGGAACTTATGAAGAAGAGATTTGTAAAAGGGAAACTTGTCGGGCATTGCCCCTTTAAATAAGTCGTGAGACCTTTGTACACGCTTGAATGAGTATGAGACAATTTACATATGTAAATTGATCTTGAGTTGAATTAGAGGAATTTTGTGACAGTTATTTAAGATAATTTTTAATTATATAGATTTTGTATGAAAATTAATGAAAATATGTGAAATTGTAGGAAAATATTGACTTTGGGTTGATAATGTTGACAGAGTTGGCTTAATTTAAATTCCGTTGATTTTAGAGAAATTTTTTTTATGTGACATTTGTCATTTCATGAGTGCTTGTGCAAAAGTGAGCCAAATACAGCTTAGCAAATTGCAATTTGTAACATATTATATAAATATTATTCATATATTTAAAAAAATGTATATTTAAATAATATTCAAATATTATTATTTATCATTACTAAAGTTAAAATATTAATAATTACTGATCATAGTTAGTAATCATCTACCATAATTAGAAATATGTGCATACATAACCTTTATTTTAGTTAATTATTATTATTTATCATCATAGAAGTTAATATTTTACATGTTCAAATAAATAATCATTAAAATGCTTTAAAAAATCATCAAAACGGATAATTCTTTATACCCAAACCGTAGCCGTAATTACTACCACTCAATGCACACGAATTATGCTAAAGTTATTTACTTAAAAAAATATGACATTTATTTTAAATAAAAAGAAAAACACAACGTATATCAGGTGCATTGAAGAGGTGACAATGTCAATAATATATATAAATTTGAGCTTTGGACCCTAGGCCCCCTGAACCAGATCATAAACCCATAAGAACCCAAGCTGAGATGAAATTTCATATAAACCCAGAGCTAGTTAAAGGACAAAAATACCCTCACTGCCCAAGCCCACATCTCAGCCCGCTCCTGCCTTTCCAATCATGCTCTACTCTTATAATTAGAGTATAAGAGTCATTTTTTTCACTTTTTCCAACTTTTAATAAAAAAATAAATAATATTTTTTGGTCAAATCCGGTCAAACTCTTATAAATTACGTATAAGATTAGTTCTATTCTTATAATTAGAGTATAAGAGTCATTTTTTTCACTTTTTCCAATTTTTAATAAAAAAATAAAAAAATAAAAAATATTTTTGGTCAAATCCGGTCCAACTCTTATAACTCACATATAAGACCCTCTCTACTCTTATAATTAGAGTATGAGAGTCAAATTTTTTTTCACTTTTTCCAACTTTTAATAAAAAAAATAAACAATATTTTTTGGTCAAATCCGGTCAAACTCTTATAACTCACGTATATTATAACTCACGATTAAGACCCTCTCTACTCTTATAATTAGACTATAAGTGTCATGTTTTTCACTTTTTTCAACTTTTAATAAAAAAAAAATAATATTTTTTGGTCAAATCTGGTCAAACTCTTTTAACTAACGTATAAGACCTGCTATACTCTTATAATTAGAGTATAAGAGTCAATTTTTTCACTTTTTCCACCTTTTAGTAAAAAAAATATTTTTTTGGTCAAATGTGGTCAAACTCTTATAACTAATGTATAAGACCAGCTCTATTCTTATATTTAAAGTATAAGAGATTTTTTTTTTTTACTTTTTCCAACTTTAATAAAAAAACAAATAATATTTTTTGGTCAAATACAGTCAAATTCTTATAACTGACGTATAAGACCAGCTCTACTCTTATAATTAGAGTATAAGACTCATTTTTTCTTCACTTTTTCCAACTTTTTTTTTAAATAAATGGTCAAATCCGGTCAAACTCTTATAACTTACGTATAAGAACAGTTCTACACTTATAATTAGAGTATAAGAGTTTTTTTTTTCACTTTTTCCAGCTTGTAATAAAAAAATAAATAATATTATTTGGTCAAATCCGCTCAAACTCTTATAACTGGCGTATAAGACCAGTTCTTCTCTTATAATTAGAATATAAGAGTCATTTTGTTCACTTATTCTAACTTTTAATAAAAAAAACAAATAATATATTTTGGTCAAATCCGGTCAAACTCTTATCACTGACGTATAAGACCAGTTCTACTCTTATAATTAGAGTATAAGAGTCATTTTTCACTTTTTTCAACTTTTTTTAAAAAATAAAATAATATATTTTGTTCAAATCCCGTCAAACTCTTATAACTTACGTATAAGACCAGATCTACTCTTATAATTAGAGTATAAGAGTCATTTTTTTCACCTTTTCCAACTTTTAATAAAAAATAAAAAATATATTTTGGTCAAATCCGGTCAAACTCTTATAACTAACGTATAAGACCAGTTCTGCTCTTATAATTAGAGTATAAGACTCATTTTTTTTTTTCACTTTTTCCAACTTTATAAAAAAATAAAAAAATATATTTTGGTCAAATCCGGTCAAACTCTTATAACTTACGTATAAGACCAATTCTCCTCTTATAATTAGAGTATAAGACTCCTTTTTTTTTTTTTTTTACTTTTTCCTTTCTTTAATAAAAGAGTCAGATTCAAACTTCATTTTGAACTTATAACCGTAACAATCCAAGTTGGAGCAACTTAATTAGTCTTGGTTCCACCTGTATGATCCGTTTTCAACATTATAAATGCATCTACATGATTTTAATCATACACCTGTAAGTTTCGATGCAAGGTAACACTGATCTTGACACTTGGAATTGATTAAGTGAATTATAGCAGCAAATTAAAGAGTCATGGCAAAAGAATACATTGGTATAATCAGGAAAATCAGAAAGAGGTAGAAAACCTCGTTACCATGATACTATGCTATCTAAAGCAACTTTCATATTAAGAAGACCTTCGACAAATATCCCTAATACAGATTTCTGGAAAGTACTTATCTGTTTTCCTTTCCCAAACTATATAGTATTTCAAATTTCTCCCCTTTAGTAGAAAAGAAACCATTATTTGCAATTGAAAAGAATGTACAGACGATAGTGCAAGAACTACGATAGTGCAAGAACTTTTTCTTTGTACAATTTGGTGGCAAAGATTCATATATAATATTGTAATCTCATTTCCAAACATTTAGTTTTGCAAGTATAAAGAGACCGGTGAAAAATTTTTCGAAAAAAAATGTTTAGCGACAAAGTTGTGTTAAAAAAGGACACTCATTTTGGGACAAAGATTTCTTGAAAATAGACACTCATTTAGGGACAGAGGGAGTATTATACTCCACTGTATCAAAATAAAAAAATTCATGAGTTTTAAGAAAATCTATTTTTATCGTAATTTAATATTAGAATTACCAAATTTACCCCATTAAATATGAATTTCATATTGTCTCACAATAAAATAATTAATCATGTCGAACATGTTTCAATGAAGGTTTCCAAAAAAAAAAAAAAACATATTTCAATGAAAGGTTAACAGTTACTTGCATTAACGAAAGCGATAGAACTATTAAACAAAAGTTTTGGTTGAAAATTACAGTTACTAGTGGGTAACCCGTGCCATGCACGGGTAACTAATTATTAATTTTATTATATTTTATTCGTTTATATTTTTATTTAATAATATTAGTTAATTGTCAATCATAATAATGGAGTATATAATTTTAATTATAATAGTTAACTATTAATAGTTAAATATAATTATTAAATAAATAGTTAATTATTAATAGTTAGATATAATAGTTAATTTATATAATAACTATTATAATAAATAGTAATTATAATAATAATAGTTACTATAATAAGTAACTATTACTTATAATAGTAATATTTACTATAATAGTTAACAATAATAGTAACTATTACTTATAATAGTAATAGTTAACTATAATAGTTAACAATAATTGTAACTATTACTTATAATAGTAATAGTTAACTATAATAGTTACTATAATAGTTAACTTTTATAGTTACTATTACTATTATAAGTAATAGTTAATTATTATAGTAACTATTACTATTATATGTATTATTTATTATAATAGTTAACTATAATAGATACCTCATTTAGTAACTAATATTATTAGCTAATACTATTAGCTAATAGAAAAAAAATGAAAAGTCACTTATTTATTAGGGTAGATTTGATGTGGCATCACCAAATTCATCCTTCCTCCATGACTTGTACACATGGCAACACCACATCCCTCTTCACCAACTTTAATATATATATATAAGATTTTGAACGTAAAAGTGTAGTTTGACCAATGAAATCAATAAGATACTAAAATTAACAATTTTTTTTTTTTGAAGGTAACAATTTTATTGTTTCAAAAAAAAAAAGGTAACAATTTTATTTTTAATGGCATGAAATGAAATCTTTTTTGGTTATTATTGTTTGAAAATCCCTCCCCATTTCACAAGGTTTTTTTCAAACGATATGAAATACTCCCTCTGTCCCATAATGACAGTTCCACCTTTTTCGTTGTTATTACGAAAGAACTTTGAGCAATAATTAAAGTTACTTTTAATTATCTTAATATGAATTTAAAAATTGATAGTGATTTTTAAAATGTCATTTAAAATAAAATTTGAACATTCCTTTAGATGAAAGGAGTATCATTTTAATAGAAAAACAATTATCAAGTTCAACCTTCAAATGAATTGATTTAACACGGGACGACCCAACTTTTAGTAATTCTTTACGTCTCATAATAAATACTCATCCCGTCCCAGTTTAAGCTTTTTGCTTTCCTTTTTAGTATGTTTCAGTTTAAAGTTTTTAATTGCTTTATTCCTTAAATGGCTAAGGATGAATAGTGTTTTGGACAATTATGTCCTCATAAAGTTCATATATTACAAATAAACCATCACTTACCTATTTATTTTTCACCTACTTTCTTTATGAATTTACAATTATATATTCCACACACTACTATTTTTTTACTCAAGTTTGCTTTAGTTCTTTAATAAACGTGTAAAGTCAAACTAAGAACCTTAAACCGGGACGGAGGGAGTATCAATTTTAACTTGTCAACGTCTTAAAAAAAACAAAAAAAAATCATTATTATTTGTACACTACTTGGTTTTTTTTGGTTTTTTTTTAAGGTAAATTTATTGCACTATTTATTTTTGGATGTACTAAAATAAAAAATAAAAGTAAAGATGTCTGGTAGAGCATCCACAATGGGAGTTTTTTGGGAGCTTTTTGTTTTTATGAAAAAGCTCTCTAGAGCTTTTTGCCATTGTTGAAAATGTTAAAGAGCTCCTTGCTAAAGAGCAACTCTTTGTAGAAAGAGCTCTTTGTAGGTGCTTTTTAATTAAATATTACATATTCCCAATGTTGACTATTAAATATTAACCAATAGTTTTATATTTATTTTATTTTTGGTGTTGAATGTGGAGGCCACAAAAAAGTTGATGAGAAACCTATAGCATTGTAGAGCTTGCTTTGAGTTTTTATTTATTGACTAGAAAATGATGTGTCATATTGAAATCACAAAAAAACTCTTTGAAAGAGCTCTACTATTGTGGATGCTCTTAAGTTTGCATGCAAGAATTTGCCATCCCATCTTCTAACTCACGAATAAGCTGATTTAACGAACACCAAGACGACCCACCTTCTTCCACAGCTTTAATGGCGGCCACACCTGTCTCCTTCACTTTCTTCCTCAATTCCTTCCCAGTTTTCCCTTCCATTAATTCCCTCACCGTCTTCTCCAACCCTTCCGATTTCACAAACCCTCTAACGCCGCCGGAAACATTCTCCACCCGAATTCCGATCTTCAATTCCTCCACCACCATCCTCGCATTGAGGTGCTGCTCCGCCATCATCGGCCACGCCAGTATCGGCACCGCCGCACATATACTCTCTAACACCGAATTCCAACCACAGTGACTCAGGAACCCTTTTACGGCGTCGTGTCCCAAAATCTCTCTCTGATCAACCCATTCCCGAACCACCATTCCCCTCCCTTTGACCCTCTCTTCAAATCCGTCGGCGAATCCATTTTCGATTTTTCGGACTACCCATAAGAAATTGGAGTCCGATTTCTCTAACCCAGATTTGATTTCTTCGAATTGCTCCGGCGAGACTTCGGCTTGTGATCCGAATGCGACGTACAAAACAGGGGTTCCTTGTTCTTGCTTCTCGTCTAGCCAGAGCATCCATGGCGGTTTCTGGGTTGAATTGGGTTGGGCTTTTGGTGGTTGGGCTAGACAGAATGGCCCAATTGACCACGGCTTCGGCTTACACTCATGTTCAGAGTAATCGATGTAAACCGGCTCGAGCTCGTAAAAGCTGTTCACAATCAAGCCGTGGCTTTTAGCGGTGGTCGCTACGTGTTCCATGACGAAGTTAAAAAACGCACTGCCTGGTTCCCGGTCGGTGAACCGCGGATCAAAGTCGTTTCTTGTGAGTTTCAGCCACGGGAACGCCGGAAATTGGAATTCCTCGTCATCCGATTTGGCTTCAATTAGTAAACTGCTAGCCAGCTCGGCTTGGCACACAGCTCCAGCGAAATTACTCATACCGTAATAAGCAAAACGGGGGATTTTGAATTTATTAGCTGAGTCGAGAGTCCAGCCGAGGAAGCCATCGGTGATCATGAAAGTGACAGGTGGCAGGTTCTGAATGGCGGCTTCGAAGTGGGGTTGGATTAGCTTGGTGGCGTTAGTGAATGTGGGGAAGAGGGACATGGACGGGAGCTTGTCGGTGCTCTCGACGGTGGGGGGAATTCCGGCGATGTTTTGAGGGAAAGGGAGGTCGATTATGGTGACGGCGACGTCGGAGAGGGTGGCGGAGATGAAGGGGCGGTTGGATGGGGTGGTGAAAATTGTGACGGCGGCGTTGCGGTGGAGGAGGAGGCGGGCGAGGTCTAGGAAGGGGATGGTGTGGCCTTTGGACATGAAGGGAAAGAGTAGGACGTGGAGAGAAGAAGTCATTGTGTTTCTGTGTAAATGTGTGGACTGAAATGCCATTGATTGTTGTTATTTATAGAAAGAGTTTTGAGGGTGGACATTTGAAATTTGGACCCATGCAGTTCACTCCCTCTAGTTCAAAATAACTGTCACTTTTGATTCAACAGATGTAAAATATAAGTTTAATCAATAAATTTAAACTAAAAATAATGATCCTAATAAAAGTCTAAAAATTGTTATTAAAAGTATTATTAATTATAATACAATGACAAATTTTAAATTTTTATTAGCATCATTATTTTTTATTTAAATTATTGGTCAAAGTTATATCTGATTGACAAAAAACGACAGTTATTTTGGACCAGATGGGGTAACACATACTAATTACCTATAAGAGTAAGACTTGTGTTGTGTAAGACGGTCTCACACACCTGAGACGAATATGGAGAAAATGATTTTACCCCGTTCTGCTCATAAAAGGGCAAACTATTGGCGAGACATGTCTCACGTGTGAAACCGTCCTACGCAAATTTTTAACCTATCTAAAATTTATTATTAACGGTTTAAATTTAATGAGATATGGGAAGTCCAATTGACACAAGTACGATATTGCTAACGCTCAACTGATCCTAGAAATGCATCACTTTTTATTACGTGGATGTCGCAATTAGCGTTAGATTAGTTGGATGCAAAATGAAAAGGATTTTGATCAGCAAATATTTCATATATTATACTTTTAAAGATATGATCACATGCACTTGACTAGATTTATAAAGGAAAAAAAAAGACATAGTGAAAGTAATTTTACTATTTTAGCTAAAAAGGGGAGTAAAATGTTTTAAGTATAGCAAAAAGGCAAATTCTCATATACAACGGGTGTATATGGCGTGCGACGGGCATGCAAAGCGGGTTAAACCCGCGACCCGTTTCTTATACCCGCCCGCCAGCGACTCCTCCACTCCCAGCCCGACACGCGGAATTTTGTTTTAAAAAAAATACCCATTAACTTTAAAATGCTATATCTTGAGATTTATAACTCAGATTTTTTTTTTTTAAATACCGTTGTGTTCGTCTCGACGAGACGAATAAAACTACATAGGTTATGATATAGTTTGATTTTTTTTTTTAAAAAAACATACTCCCTCCGTTCCAAGTTGCAACAATTTGCCATTTTGGGCATTCCACTTAAGTTGCAACAATGCCAAATAAGGAAACTCTTTATTACTTTTATAATCCTCCCCTCATTCTCTCTCTTCCTCCCAACCACTCATTATTCTTCACTCATTCTCTCTCTTCCTCCCAACCACTCATTATTCTCCTTTCTTAATTTTGTGCTTCCCCTTCCATGTTGCAACTTACCCGGAACGGAGGGAGTATTTTTTTACACACAAAAAGTTTGAGTTGCTTGTCAGCTGAGATGTAACACTCTGTTCTGATAAAAGTAACAGTTTCATCTTCAAAAAGTAACACTTTTTACAGTCAAATGTAACAGCAATTTTACAAAAAAAAAAAAAAAAATTGTTTTGATAGTTTTTGTGGTTAAAAAATATAATATTTGAAGTGTAACAAAGTGAATATATGATTATAATTTTTTATATAGATGAATGTAATATTTTTATTTAGTAAATGTTACTTTTCTTCTTTAAAAAAAGAGTAAAACTTCATATATATAATCGGGTTTGCATTTCAATTGTTATTTTCTCAATAAAAAATTACTACATTTTCAGACATAATGTTACATTTAAGAATATAATCTGTTACAATTGAGGAAAAAAATATTACATTCATTTTTTATAAAATGTAACATTAGTTTAGTTTGTTAATTTTATGTTAATTTTGAAAAAAAAAATGTTACATTTGAAAAAAAGAGTGTTACATTCTTTTATAAAAAGTGTGACATTAGTTTAGTTGTCAATCTTTATGTTATCTTAATCTATTGCAGTAAAATTGTGGTACATTTAAAAAAAATGTTACATTTGAAAAAAAAAGTGTTACATTTGAAAAAAAGAGTGTTACATTCCTTTATAAAAAGTGTGACATTGGTTTAGATGTCAATCTTTATGTTATCTTTAATCTATTGCAGCAAAATTGTGGTACATTTTGAAAAAAAAATGTTACATTTGAAAAAAAAATAATGTTACATTTCGTTATAATAAGTGTTACTTTTGTTGGGAGGAAAAAAAGTTGGGGGTGACAAAAAAAAAAAACTCAGCAAAAAAAAAAAAGAAGAAGAAGAAGAAGGGCGGCTCCGTGCGCCGTCACACGGTGCGGCGGTTGCACAGGAGACCCCCTCTAGCAAAAAATGAGTTTGGTGACAAAAAAAATCTTAAAAAAGGGTGAATAATCGGCAGGGGCGGACCTCCCATGGTGGGAGGGGGTGCATGTGCACTTGGTCAACCCCAAATTTCAATAATTTTTTTACTAAGTGTACCCCCGAAAAAAATAAGTAAAGGTATTAGAGTTAGTTGAAGATGTGTGAACTTAGTAATTGAAAAATACACCCTCTCGCTTACCCTTATTACTCGACGCACGCACTGCACAGACCTTCTGGAAAGAAAAAAAAATGCAAGATTCAGATAGAAAAAAAGAAGCCGCACCAGACCAATGCGGTGAAGAAGAGAAAGAGGGGAAACAAGGGCTTTGATCGGAGAGAGACTCGGAGTAGACTGTAGATCGGGATCAGCGACATCGATTCTTAATCTCAATCCTCCACCCTCTTGTAAGTTCTCAAGTCTCCCTCTCTCCAAATTGAAATAAATAGAAATCTAGGGTTTGAAATAAATTTTGGGGCTTTGATTTTTTTCTTCTAATTTCATGGGCGATTGCAATATATGTGTTAATTAAATGTTTGATTATAAATGGATATGTGTTTGAATAGTTATTTTATTGATTTTTTTGTAGGATTTGTGGTGTTTTGTTGATTATTGAATATGGACAAGTTTCTTATCAAAAGAAAAAAATTGGGGATGGTGAAACTAGTTTTGGGGTGGGTAATTCATCTAGTAGTCCTAGTCAAGAATCGGTCCCCGTCCCCGTGATGGCTTCTGCTAGTAAAGAATTTGTTGATTTGAGTACTCTTCCTTCGGATCCTGCATTTAGAAAAAGGATTTATGAATATCATCCAAATCAAGTAAATGATGTTAGAAGATATTATATACAAAAAGGTCCTTGTCAACCCAAAAGTCATAATTTTCCTCAAAAATTGATTGGGAGTAAAATGCGTCGCTTTAATCGAGATTGGTTTGATGAATATTCTGACTGGTTAGAGTATAGCATTGCAGAAGACAAAGCATATCGCTTGTGTTGTTACTTGTTTAGAGACCGGCCGTGTGATCAAAGATTTGGTGCATGTGCATTTACAAGTGAAGGTTTTTCTAGTTGGCATAAAAAGAAAAGTCTTGATGCTCATGTCGGTGAAGTCAATAGTATCCATTTTAAATGTCAAAAGAAGTGTGAAGATCTAATGAGACAAAATCAATCTATTGAAGTTGCTTTTCATAGACAAGATGACAAAGAGAAAAATGACAATTGGATTCGACTATGTGCTTCAATTGCTACTTGTAGATTATTGTTGAACCAAGGGCATGCTTTTCGTGGACATGATGAGTCTGAAAAATCTTTGAATCAAGGGACTTTCCTTGAAACATTAAAGGCTCTATCTCTTCAAAATGAGTCTACTCGAAGCTTGGTCTTGAAACAAAATTGTCAAATGAAGTCTCCTAAAATTCAAAAGGATATTGTTCGTTGTTTCGCTGAAGAGATAGAAAAAAAACTCATTGAGGAGTTTAAAGACGATTACTTTGCTTTGTTGGTTGATGAGTCTAGTGATGTGTCTAAAAAGGAACAAATGGCGGTAGTTTTGCGATTTGTGGACTCTTATGACAATGTAAAAGAGAGGTTCATTCATGTTGTTCATGTGTTGGAGACTTCTGCTTTGTCTTTAAAATCAGCTATTGATGGTGTGTTAGCTAACTTCAATTTGAGTTTGATGAAAGTTCGTGGCCAGGGCTACGATGGTGCTAGTAATATGAGAGGTGATTCAATGGTTTGAAAACTTTGATTATGAGAGAAAATTCATCTGCATATTATGTTCACTGTTTTGCTCATCAGTTACAATTAGCTCTTGTTGCTTTGGCTAAAAATTATGATGATATTGAGGATTTTTTTTTAGTATGATTTCCACCATAACGAATGTTGTTGGAGCATCTTGTAAACGTAAAGATATGCTTCGATTAAGACAAGTTGCAAAAGTGACTGAAGAGATCGATAGTGGTTTAATTGAGACAGGAACATGACTAAATCAAAAGTTAGGTCTTGCGAGGGCTGCTGATACGCGTTGGGGGTCTCATTTTAAATCATTATTGAACATATCTGCCATTTTTTCTTCTATTGTTGAAGTTCTTGAAGTTGTTTCTCTTGATGCTACTGAATCGTTAAAAAGAAATCAAGCACGTGGTCTACTTGGATATTTGCAGTCATTTGATTTTGTCTTTAATTTGCAACTGATGTTGACTATACTTTCAATCACAACTGAGTTGTCACTAGCTTTGTAAAGGAAAGATACCGATATTTTGAATGCTATGTCGCTTGTTAATTTGAGTAAGGATAGATTGCAAATGACAAGAAGTGATGGGTGGGATTCTCTTCTTAAGAACGTAGTTGAATTTTGCAACAAGAATAACATTGGTTGTTTAGATATGGATGCTGAATATGTTAATCGTCACCGTCCTCGCCATAAGACACATGTTACGAATGATTTTCATTATCGTGTGGAGTGCTTTTATGCCATTTTGGATAGACAGATTTTGGAGATTAATGATCGGTTCAATGGGGTAAATTCTGAGTTGCTTATTTGTGTTGCTAGTTTGAATCCAAGTTATAGATTTGTTGATTTTAATTCATCAAGATTGATAAGGTTGGCTCAGTTTTATCCGTATGACTTCTCTGATCATGATTGTAGAGCTCTTAGCTATCAACTAGAGACATATATTATGGATATGCGATCGGATGAAAGATTTGGTCATTTGAAGGGCCTTGCGGATTTGTGCTCACTTCTAGTGACAACAAGAAAATACTTGTCGTACCCATTGGTGTTTCGATTGTTGAAGTTGGCATTGATTTTGCCGGTAGCAACGGCAAGCGTGGAAAGGTGTTTCTCTGGGATGAAATATATCAAAAACGGGTTACGAAACAAAATTTGTGATCAATTTATGAATGATTGTCTTTTATGTTTCATTGAAAAAGATTTGCTTCGAGAAGTTACGGAGGAAGATGTTATCAAACATTTTCAAGCTATGAAAAAGCGTGCCGGGTAAATTTGATTTAGATAATTGTATTTTTTTCCCTTATGAGACAATTGTATTTGAACTTTTGTAATGTAATATAACTAATATTAGTGCCCGTGCCAATGGCACGGTGACAGTACTAATTTAGTTAACGTACAACCTAGTTTTAAAGGTGGAGTGTGCAAGAAAGGAGACCTTTGCATGACCTTTAGTTCAGAATTGTGCCAACTTTTTTTTTTTTTACGATGTCCACGCCAGAAATGTGCCAACTTATTTGTTATTCAACTCCTAGAGCTTCTTTTGTCTTCACAGGCTTATCAAAAATAATTTCAATTACGTAGGAGCTCACAACTTCATCTTCTTGCTCTATGCTTTGTTCTTGAGTTATTCGGTCCAAACTTATGATTATGGGGACTAAATCTCCCACTTTCTCTTCTCCACCCTTCTTTCCCTTTCCTTCACGCAGTCACCACCCTCACCGCCACTCTTGGCCTTACCACCGCCTTCATTTTTCGGTTGCACAATCTCCACAGCTTGCTTTTTTCACTATCAAAGAATCTTTCTACTTGTTTGACATCCCAATGTACTCTGTTTGGAATTAATCACTGAATATTTTAAAAAATTAATTGATTATGACGTGGCTACATATACAATAAATACCACTTAAACATGTTTAATGGAAGAAAGAACTGATCTAGTGATAGTTATGAATCAATTCTTTTAACTAATTACACATTTCATCCCAAAATGAATATCCAAATGTACTTTTGATAAATAGCGAGACATTCATTTTAGGGAAAAAGGAATACATAATATTAAAAAGTGTTCCTAAGGCAGAGTAGAACAATACTAAAGAAAACCTTAATTCAAGTGCACAAACACAACAAGTTCAAGAAATAGTTTCCATTGAGACCTGTATAGCCCTACACGTCAGTCGCACAAATCCAAGTAACTGATAAATTATTCTCGGATTTCGAACTGCTCCACCAAGGAGTTAGCTCCACCCAATGGTGGAGATCAATGCCACCTCATTTTTCCTACACCCAACGGTTCAGATAGAGCCAAATTCGGTGGGACCCACAAAAGTGGGAGCTATCTTGACCGCCCCCCTGATTTGTGTGTGTATGTGGCCTTCATCTTAGCCATTGGGTGGAGAGGTGTAGCAAATTGGGTGGAGCGGTTCCGGGTCCATTATTCTCCTATGGTATGAAGTACATTACAATCAATCCAACAAATAACAATTCCTATTAGTTTTTAATATTTTAGACACATACTTCTCTAGAAATCAGGATATGTATCTTATTGGGGCAGGGTGAAGAATATCCATGGACTTTGCCATTGTTTAAGTGTAACACCCCGAATTTTCTTATAATATCTGAGCATTTAATGGCTCATCCCTTCTCTATAAATTTTGTTTTCAGGATTTAAGTAGAAGGACAAGACAAGGAAAGCAGCCGTAGGAAGACGGTGGATTGAAGATTCTTAATTTAGTAGTTTTAAGTACATTTATTTTGATGTAAGTTGAAGTACATTGATGGTTAGGGTTGTTACCTACCAAGACAAGTTTAAGTTACGCTTCCGCTATTGTTTTGAATTTATGGTTTAAATAAGGGGCCGTTGTGAACCCTAAATTAAGGTATTTATTATTGTTTATTATTGTTATTAAATGCCATTAAATGCTCAGATATTATAAGAAAATTCGGGGTGTTACAGTTGGTATCAGAGCAATGGCTTTAGGTTTACATGGGAGACTATAGAAAGAAGTTAAGACTATGAGGAGAAATTGTACTTAACATAGATTGGACTTTAGAACTCTGATAAGGAAGATAGTACTTTTGGGGAAGTTACCATTTTAGGAAACTTACCTTTGAGGAGACTTTCTAAGTTGGGAACTTTCCATTTATAGAAACTTATTATTTTAGAAAAGAACCTAAGATAAGAATTCCTCGAGAGATATGAGGAATATAAGTGAACACTTTGGTAGTGAAACTTGAAGGGTTACACGAAAATGTCATCCTTTTAAGTTGCTTATGCAATTGATGATTACAGTCACATACCTTTAAGTATATGGTACTGATAATAAGTTATGTCCTGATTGTAAGTTATGGACGGACTTAGAAGAAACATGAACGTGAACGTGAAACACAGAACAATTAAGAAAATAGTGATCCAGAGGTATACACTCAAGATTCGAAAGCTAAATGAAGAATTGGAAGTTCAAAAGGCAAGAGTGAATCCTATACTAGAGGAGTGAATGTGAGATAGGAAGACATTGCTAGACACTCGCAAGGAATCAAAAGAAATTAAGGAGATCATGATCCTAAATGAAAGGTACTATCATGGAACCAGAGAAGAAGTCAATGGTTTTACGAATTGAAAGACTTAAAAGGAAGAAAGAGCTAGGGAGTTAGAATCAACAACCCCCGTAGGCAATGAAGCGCCAAAGGAAGATAATTGGTAGCTGAAGAAGAGATCGAGGAAGTAGCAATTAACCTTGGGGACAATGAAGCTACCCCAATTGTAATTGATGATGATGAACCACCCATGGTACCAGTTCGTAGGTCCAGAGGTAGACCAAGAGACTCTAAGAAGACTCCAAAGGAGCCTAGTGGAAGACCTAGGGGAAGGCCTAGGAAGGTGTTGTTCCATGATTGAAAAGTGGAACATAAAGTTATTTTATGGGATTGATGATTTGTTCTAGTCTAGAGAGAAACGCTAGAATTTTGTTTTGCTTAGATTTATTCCAAAAGATTCTTTGCAATAAAAGTTTGATTATTTTAAGCAAATGACTTTGTTGACTGTTCGTTCTTAAATAATTAAGCGGGTGAACTAATCTAGAACGAGAAAGTATTGGTCAAGTGAAAAGACCATGAGTATAATGGGCTTATTGAAACGGCCAAGTGAAATTAGTTTTGGTCTAGTGAAATGATCGAAACAAGAATAAAGTGACCTATTGAAACGGTCAAGTAAGAAAGAATAAATTGACCTATTGAAACGGTCAAGAGAAAGTAATTGGCTTAGTGAAACGGCCAAAGTGACCTATTGAAACGGTCAAGTAAGAAAGAATAAATTGACCTATTGAAACGGTCAAGAGAAAGTATTTGGCTTAGTGAAACAGCCAAGTTAAGTTAATTTTGATCCATTGAAGCGATCGGAACAAGAATAAAATAACCTATTGAAACGGTTAAGTATAAGAGTAATAGGCTTAGTGAAACGGCCAAGTAAAGTTAATTTTGATCCATTGAAGCGATCGAAACAAGAATAAAATAACCTATTGAAACGGTTAAGAGTAATAGGCTTAGTGAAACGGCCAAGTGTGAATGAGAGTAGGTCTAGTGAATCGACCTATGATTAATAAGTAAATTCTAGTGAAATGACTTCCCTAAGTAGAACTGGTCTATTGGAACGACCAGAAATCTAGTAGACCGATCTTTTGTAAAAGTTACGTCTTTTGAGGACGGCATATTTATGTGAAAGTATTAGGCATAGTACAATGCTTGGGTTGACGTGAGTAATAGTATTAAATGTGCGAGTTAACCTGGAACAAGTAAGAATGGTTTATTGAAACGACCAATGAAAGTGATTATGGTCTATTGAAATGACCTATGAAAATAGAAATGGTCTAATGAAGCGACCCATACGTCTAGTAAAGTTTACTAATGAAGATAGTGATGGTCTGTTGAAACGACCAGTGGTTTAGTGAATGACCTATAAATTGAATGTTAGTCTGTAGAGACGAGCTATAGTATGAGAGTGCGTGAAAAAGTCTCGTATTCATGATAACTAATGATAGTACCATATTATCCGGCAAGTGTTCGAAACGCCAGAGAGGCTAAGTTTATGATGCTAACTCAAGGAAGTAGGACGGTGAACGACTATGGTACTAGATTCATCAAATTGCTAGAATTTACCCTAACACTCTTCGATGATGAAGCGCAAAAGGCTCGAGGATTTGAAGATGGTTTGAGCAACCGAATCCGATATAGAATCACTCCATTAATACTACCAACCTAGGATTAAGTGTTGGATAAGACGAGGATAGTGGAGAAAGAATCTGATAGTTATCGCAGTAAGCGAAAAGAGAAGAAGAGTCAACTAAGAAAGTGTCGACTGAATCTAAAGGAAGGCTACTGACGATCGCGAAAAGGAAGGTAGTACAAGTAAGTACCAGAATAAAGGCTACGGCAATAGAAATGATGGTAATAAGAACGACGTCAAAGGGCAAGGTTCTGATAAGAAGTGTCAAATGATTGCTTGGCTAAGAATATGTATTTAATTCATGAGGCGTTAGAGAATTCATTAGTTATGGGTATTCAAACTAGAGAATCGTTCCCTATTACGTCTATATCTAGGAAGTGTCCTTTGAAAATGGACGAGGAAGAACTTGAGGTTGATCTCATTAGTTTAGGACATCGAAGAATTTGATGTAATCTTGGGAATGAACTATAGTTGACTGCATACCATGCCCATGTGGATTGTTTTAAAGAAAGAAGTCCACTTTAGATTACTATCTAGAGAAGAGTGATGTTCTCAAGGAACGAAACCTAGAACCCTATCGAACCTTATATCGGTAATGAAGGCTCGTAAGCTTTTAAAGAAAGGATGAGAAGGATTCTTGGCGTACATTGGTGATACGAGCAAGAAGAAAGTAACCGTAGAATCACTTTCTGTGATTAGATATTTCAAGGACGTGTTTCCTGAGGATTTACCGGGAATACCTCCATAAGGAGAAGTAAAATTTTCTATCGATTTGGTACCTGAGACTTCACCAATATCGAAGACGCCGTATAGAATGGCTCCGTCAGAATTGAAGAATAAAAGGAGCAACTGTAAGAGTTGTTGGATAAGAGCTTGATTAGAACGAGTGTATCACCATGGGGTGCACCGGTATTAATTGTGAAGAAGAAGGATGATATAGCTAAGACAGCCTTTAGAACAAGGTATAGTCATTATGAGTTTGTAGTAATGCCGTGTGGGTTGATTAACGCACCGGCAGCGTTTATGGAACTTAAGAATAGGATATTTCAGAAGTTCTGGATAAGTGTGTGATTTTATTCATTGATGATATCTTGGTGTATTCGAGGACCAAGGAAGAACATGAAGAGCATTAAGGTTAGTACTGCAGATTTTAAGAGAGCAGAAGTTATATGTTAAATTCAAGAAGTGTGAATTCTGGTTGGAGGAAGTAGCATTCTTAGGACATGTGGTGTCAAAGGATGGGATTGTCGTACATCCAACAAAGATAGAAACTATTGTGGATTGGGAAAGACCAACTTCAGTAAGTGAGATCAGAAGTTTCTTAGGTTTGGCTGGCTACTATAGGAGATTCGTAGAAGGTTTCTCGAAGTTGTCAGTGCCATTGACGGGGTTAACTCAGAAAGGAGCAAAGTTTGTTTGGTCAGAAGAATGTGAAAGGAGTTTTGAGGAATTGAAGCGACGATTGGTGTCCGCACCAGTTCTTGCTTTACCGTCTGGATCGGATGGATTTGTAATATATAGCGATGCCTCGCTTAAAGGGCTAGGCTGAGTGTTGATGCAGAATGATAAGGTTATAGATTATGCATCTAGGCAGTTGAAAGTACATGAGAAGAATTACCCGACCCATGATTTGGAGTTAGCGGCAGTAGTATTTGCCTTGAAAAATTTGAACATTATTTGTATGGCGTGAAATGCAAGATTTTTACAGATCACAAGAGCCTTAAGTACATTTTCACTCAGAAGGAGTTGAACATGAGACAACGGAGATGGTCGGAGCTTCTCAAGGATTACGACTGTGAAATATTGTACCATCCTGGGAAAGCTAACAAGGTAGCAGATGCCTTAAGTAGAAAGAATCACGGAATGTTGGCGACGTTGATCTCTAAGGGGGTAAGTATGTGGAATGATGTCAAGGAGATGAACTTAGTGGTGAAGGTAAATGGATATTTGGCTAGATTGACGTTACAGCCTGCACTGTTGGGCAGGATTAAAGAGGCACAAGAGTTAGACGAGGAGAGAGAAGCTCTAATCGGAAATGGGCAAGCAAAGGATCTTCACATGGGTGAAGATGGAATTCTGAGATACCAAAAGAGAGTATGGGTGCCAAATAATGATGAAATTAAGAGAGAGATACTGAGAGAAGCTCATTGTTCGAAGTTCTCTGTACATCCGGGGAGTACCAAAATGTATAGGGATCTAAAGGAGTCATACTGGTGGAATTCGCATACAACAATAGCTTTCATGCCAGTATTGGGATGGCACCATATGAAGCATTGTATGGGAGGAAGTGTAGATCACCGGCATGTTGGGACGAAGTCGGCGAGAGGAGGTTAAGTGGACCGGAACTTGTACAAGTCACGGCAGATGAGGTACAACAGATCCGGAAGTGGTTACAGACTGCACAGAGTAGGCAGAAATCGTACGTAGACAATAGAAGGCGAGAACTGGAATTTCAACCAGGGGATCGAGTATTCCTAAAAATATCACCCACGAAGGGAGTTATGCGTTTTGGGGTTAAGGGAAAGTTAAGTCCACGATATGTGGGACCATTCGAAATTCTTGATAAGATCGGGGAAGTGGCTTATCGATTGGCGTTACCGCCGGTATTAGCTGGAGTGCATAATGTATTCCATGTCTCCATGCTAAGGAAGTATATTCACGATCCGAGCATGTGACAGAATACAAACAGTTAAGAGTTCGGGCAGATTTGACGTACGATGAACGACCAATCAAGATCGTCGGCAAAAAGGACGAGGTCGTAAGAAAGCGTACGGTTCCCTATGTAAAAGTGCAATGGGGCAATCACTCAGAAAGAGAAGCGACATGGGAACAAGAAAGTGAAATGCGCGAATTGTACCCGGACATCTTCTCGGATTAAGAATTGTCAAAGTTTGAGGACAAACTTCTTTTAAGGGGGTAAGAATGTAATAACCAAATTTTTTTTTTGATTTATTTTATTTAATTCGGTTTTATTAATCTAATTAAACAATAATTAGAGTTATAAAGTAATTGAAAGAAGTGGGCCCAAAGAATTTAGATTGGCCCGAAATTTATATTAGTAAACCCAACCCAATTAGGAATCAATCCAAAGTATAAATTATTGAGTTAGTCAACTTAGGAATTCTTTATTATCATAAACTCAAAAAAAAAAAAAAAAAAAAACAAACCCTAGCAACCCTAGCATAGCCGCCGGCCAAGGAGGGAGAAGAGGGAGGAAATTTTCGAGTTTTTGGAAGATCAATCCAATCATTCTCAAGGTAATATCAAACCTCATATTCTAAAATTTGTTTCATTGAATTCGGACTAATAAATCATAAGTTATGCATGATTTAAGAATACAAATATTAGGGTTTTACATGCTAGTAATCAATGATAAATTTTAAAAGGGTAATAGAGTGGATCTAAATGCTATGGAAAAAAAAATAATAGTAATCTTGATACTAGTTTATTTTTAAGATTGATTTTATAATCATGATTTTAATTGATTTATATTATGCAATGCTTGGGAATTGAACATATAAATCATTGAGGTTGAATTGGGTTTATCAAAAGAAGAAAAAATATGGATTTTCCCCCCTTGAACACTTTCGGCCGAATGGCCCTAGGCCATGGAAAATTTATTATGTTGATTTAAATGATCCTCGTTAAGTGAATTGTGAATAATATTGATGTTTGGGAATTTAGAAAAATTTAAAGAATTAGGAAGATTGATCAAAATCAATGAACCCTAATGAGTTATGATTCGGCTTTGGTTATGTCAAGTGGGTGTTGATTCTTGATTGAAGATGTTAAGAATTGGGACGGAAAGTTAGTGTTTTCGTTAAGTTTCTAATGGAAAGAAAACAAAATCGTTAGAAGGATTGTTAACAAGTTAGAAAATTAACTTGAGAAAATAGAATAAGTACTTGGAAGACCTTGAAAGTTAAAAAAGTTAACTAAAAAGGAAAAGATTAGAAATTTCAGTTAGTTTTCTAACGGAAAAGGACTAAACTGAAAAGAATTAAAGTTAGAAGAAATAAAAAGGGAAACTTTGAAGTTAGAGGGGCCTAAGTGATTAAAAGAGAAACTTAGGGGACCTTATGAACAAAACCAAAGTCAAAGGACCTTTCTGTAATTAAAGGAAAGTTGAAGGAATGAATTGTAATTAATCCAAAGTTAAAGGACCAAGTTACAATTAAACTAAAGTCAAGGGACCTCCCTGCAATTAATCCAAAGTGGAGGGACTAAATTGCAATTGAATTAAAGTTAAAGGACCAATCTGCAATTATATCAAGTTAAAGGACTGACTAGTAAATCAAAGTCAGAAACTTAAACGTAAAGGAAGAAGTAACGAAGTAAAGAAGTTAAAACGCATCTCTCAGTTAACTAAGTAGAAATAGTTAACAATGTTGAGAGTACTAAAGTAAATTACTCCGTGCCTTGTAGATTTGCACAGAGAGGAGATTGCGAGGAAAAGCAATTCAGGTAAGGGATTACGTTCCTTATAGTATTTGAACTCCTGTTTATTGGAATTCCGTATTTTCTAAAGTTAGCTATCAGTATGGCATGATAGTATTTGAATGAACTCTGCGTTATTGAACGTTCCTTGAAAGAATCTATACTTAGTGATGTTCCCATCGATCTACTAAATATCGAAGTTTGAAACTTGTATCACATACTTGTACCTTAGTATGTTCTCATTTTAACTTGTAAGTTAACCACTTACTTGTTAAGGCAGCCAATGTCCAGTTAGAAAAGACATTGACGGACAGTCCAGTTAGAAAAGACTCGTCCTTAAACTAGGGATTGCATGAGTGATCACATGTCTTCTCTCAGGAATTGTCTGATTACAAGGATGATTCTAGACCCCGAGCATATGTGTGTGGATACCATATATGTTACGACCCACACTATTGGCTGAAGAAGCTAGGTGTACAAATTGTACCTTTGGCATTGAGGTTATAATGTACGTTACCAAGGAATTGACGGAATTTGAATGAATCCCTTTGGATTGTAGTGCCATAATCCTTTGGAAGTAAAAATCTTAAAAGTAATAAGACTGTATTGTTCTGCAGTCTTGAATCCAAAAGTAACTGAACCTATCTTTGTAAAAGTTATTCATAGTATTCGTTCTGGTCGTCTCTCCTTAGTAACCGGAGAGGCCACGTATGAACTTACTGAGCATTCGTTCGCTCATCCCTTCTCTATAAATTTTGTTTACAGGATTTAAGTAGAAGGACAAGACAAGGAAAGCAGCCGTAGGAAGACGGTGGATTGAAGATTCTTAATTTAGTAGTTTTAAGTACATTTATTTTGATGTAAGTTGAAGTACATTGATGGTTAGGGTTGTTACCTACCAAGACAAGTTTAAGTTCCGCTTCCGCTATTGTTTTGAATTTATGGTTTAAATAAGGGGCCGTTGTGAACCCTAAATTAAGGTATTTATTATTGTTTATTATTGTTATTAAATGCCATTAAATGCTCAGATATTATAAGAAAATTCGGGGTGTTACATTAAGATTCCCCTTCCTCCAAATGAAAGTTGTAATTTATCATGTAAGTTATGGGGAGGCGAAGAAAAAAGAGAATAGCGAGATAGAAACCTAATCATTGGCTATGATAGTATTATTACCCGTGGTACTTTTTTTTTTCTTTTTTTTGTTACTAAGAATGTACTTTGAGCAATAAATATACAGTATATGTTTACATTTAAATGAAATCAAGACATTCCCAATATTCAACCGCTGTACACAGCACAAACAATATCCCAAAGGTCTTTTTGAACGTACCCAACAACTACCGAAGTTAGAGATAACTAACTGCAATGCATTAATCCCCTCCCAGCCAAAGTTCAACGAAATATCTCTTAACCCAACTCAGTAGAATCATAGCCAATAAATCAACTATAGAAAGAGAAAGATGAGAAGGAGAGACAGTTTCTATAGACACAGAAGGAGTAAAAAGAGATAGAGGTAATTTGAAAGATAGCCTCTTTGATCGAAACGGAAACGGGGGTCAACCCTGGCTGAAGAAATGGGTCATCGTCATGCCCAAACAACAACTACAATCACCAAGACTCTTCTCTCTCTGTCTGGATGCTGTCCAAAGGGCTTTGCTTTTTCAAACGATCATTTTTCTATCCTTAAACAGACTGATCGGCAACTGCTATGGAGTGGGAAGCGACGGTTTTTCATGGGCAGTTAGGTTTAATTTGTGGGTTGATCTAGGCCGTCGGATATGGTGGTTACCAATCGATCTCAGCCGCTCTTTGTCTCGCTTTAAGACCATTTGCTATTGTAATATAGATTGCGTTACGAAAATTTTTATTTTGAACTTATGTAGTGTAAATTGTGCACTGGTGGATGAAAAGTCGAGGTCCACCACTGATAATCGGGTGAATTCTTTTCATTCTTTTCGTTCAATTTTAATAACCTAATTTTGGTTCGAAAATAAACACTAAATACTGAATTTAAGAGATTAAAAAATGAAAAAAAAAATTGAGTTTATTCCAAAAAAACAATACCGACTGGTCGGACGTAAGTCCATCAAGGCCAGTTGTCTTGCATGAAAGAGCAAGAGCTTTCGTGGGTAGCCCAATAATTTGAGTTTCTAGATTTTGAGGTGCTCTCCTGTACACCCGTCGCATGGCGTGCGGAGGGCGCCTTTTCGGTTTTTTTTTTTTTTTTTTTTTTTTTTTTTTTTTGCCGAGATTTTTTTTTTTTGCCACCCCAACTTTTTTCCCTCCAACAAAAGTAACACTTATTATAACGAAATGTAACATTTTTTTTATTCAAATGTAACAATTTTTTTAAAAAAATGTGCCACAATTTTGCTACAATAGATAAAGATAACATAAAGATTGACAACTAAACTAATGTAACACTTTTTATAAAAGAATGTAACACTCATTTTTTCAAATGTAACACTTTTTTTCTCCGAAAATTAACATATGATTGACAATTAAACTAATGTTATATTTTATAAAAAAAAAATGTAACATTTTTTTCTCAATTGTAACAGTTAATATTCTTAAATGTAACATTATATCTGAAATGTAATAATTTTTTATTGAGAAAGTAACAATTGAAATGCAAAACCCAATTTTTTTTTGTAAAATTGCTGTTACATTTGACTGTAAAAAAGTGTTACTTTTTGAATATGAAACTGTTACTTTTATCAAAACAGAGTGTTACATCTCAGCTGACAAAGCAACTCAAATTTTTTGTGTGTAAAAAAATATGTTTAAAAAAAAAAAAATCAAACCATATCATGACCTATGTAGTTTTATTCGTCTCGTCGAGACGAACACAACGGTATTTTTTTTTTCTGAGTTATAAATCTCAAGATATAGCATTTTGAAGTTAATGGGGTTTTTTTTTTTTTTTTTTAAGGTGACACGTGGCAGCGCGTGGCTGGGTGAACCAGCGTGTGGCTCACAGCGCGCCACGTGTCAAGCTGGGAATGGATGAGGGCTGGCTGGGCGGTGCGGGGCGGCCCATGGAGCGGCCCGCCGCCCGGTGTACATAAGAATTTGTCCTACATTTTTGCTTACTTAAATGAGTCAACTTAGTTTTGGTTGGCTTATGAATTCTCTTTTATTTCGATTACTGGAATTGTATACAATATTGAATTGATCGTTTCGTTTTACGGGTTTCCTTGATACGGAGTATACGTTACATACTCCTTCCCTCCCATTCGAATTAGGACAAATTTTCATTTTGGGTGTCCATTCGAATTAAGACAACCCAAAAATGGAAATGTTTTATTTAATGGGACCCACATTCACACTCACAACAACTTTCAACTCATTATTCTCTACCTCACTTTCTCTCTCCTACTTCACTTTTCATACTCACAACACGTACTCCACTACCACTTTTTCCTTTGTCCCCCTGCCCAACCCAAAAATCCTAATTCGGGTAGGACGGAAGGAGTATATGGTATGACTTGATTAATTAATTATGAAACTGAATCAATATAATTCTTTTAAATAAATAATAATTATGTAGATTAACTACTTTAATTAATTATTATCATACTCTTTCTATCTTATTTTTATCTACAAAGTAAAAAAAAAATTGTCAACTTAAACGAAATAAACCGAGTACTACGCTTCGGGCCGGATTGTGACTGGACCAAGCCCAACAGAAGTGTCCAGAAGCCCAAAATCAACCAAGAAATGTTCGGGCCAAGTCTACTCTATGTCAACACCTCGACGTCTTCACATAGCTGCCACCAGAAGACGAGGACCAATTGATAACTCGGCTTGTGACCAAGACGAGGTTTTGTACTCACCAAGTTTCGGGCTCAACTAATTAAGGCTACACTCCTCGGTTTAACTCAAACCAAAGACGAGGAGTTACGACAATACTCAACTACGTCAGTAACTTGACCAAGATTCCAGGACTTTGCCTAGTCTCACACGGAGTTTGATAAGAATCCAAAATAGCCCAAAATATGGGAAAACTCTTTACTAACAGAGATCCTCTATAACAAGGAAACTACGAAAATACAATATTCATCAGGATTCTACTTTCCAAAGAACTATCCAATACCAAAACGGACTCACTGACTTCCTTATTAAGGAAGTTCGATGGGATTATCCGAACCGCTGGATCAGGGCTGAACCGATACGATTTTGGCATCATCACAACTTTATCGCATTTTGACCAAAAATTTACAAAAAAGATTGACTATCTTTTTGAAATATTAAAAATTATTAATGTGCATATTATTAAGAGAGAGACTATTTCAACTACATGAATTACTAATCCACTATATTTATTAAAATTATCTAACAACTTGACATATTTGCCCGTACCCTTCTCTTAATCTAGTAGATTCATTCCAAAGTTATCTTTTTTTTTTTTTTTTTTTTTTGTACATTTCATTTTCCTTTTTTTTTTTTCTCCCCAAATCACTTCCTAGCAGAAAGAAATGTTGTGCCTTAATCTTTTCTTTTTTCAATTAAATCAACCTTGATCAAAAAGTTAATTATTGTAAAATTATTATTTTAATTAAAAAAATTATTGATAATATTTTTACTGGGGCATCATTAAATTTTTTTTAAATTTCATAAATTTTACTAAACTAAAAAATATCTTATCAAGGATCAATCAAATTAATTAAAAACTTTTGATATATATAATAAGACAAAGGAGTAATTATCTGTTATTTATGCATTTTCTGATTTGATAAATTTATGCATTTAATTAAGGCTATACTATAACTATTGGTTATTATTTATTTATTTTTCTGAAGGACGGTTATTAGTTTTAGAAAATCAAAATTTGCTTGTTTGTACAATTTTGTGTAGAAGAACAAGAGTATTTTCTTGTGCTCGATAAAAAAAAATTGACACAATTTCTTTCACTGGAAGATTTAATGTTTTTTTTCATTAAGATAAAGAGAATTTAAGAAAATATTCAAATTATTGTGAAATGGGTACAAAATGTTTGGTACATTTTTTGTTTGTATCATATAACGAAATTTAGATTTCTAGGCAATATTAGGGATGTTATTTGGGAAGTAAAAAAAAAAAAACTAAATAAAAAAAAAAGAAAACCTACCTAAATTAAGTAGGTAACTTTGGAAATGGATCTTTTTTGAATTAAGATGAATTTTGAAGGCATATATGTCAAATCATTAAATAATATTAATGAATGTAGTGTAACAAGTTTATTTTTTTAGGATAATTATTTTTTTGTAAAATTTTAAATAAAGTATAATTGAATTAACAATTTTTAATTTGACTTTATAGATTAAAATAAGACGTAAGCAATACAATTTAATGGCATCTCCAATGGTTAGTATTAAGTCATAGATATTAAAATCAAATTTTGATAACTATGGTCATTATATACTACACATTCCTTAAATGAATGTTTTATATATATATATATATATATATATATATATATATATAGGTAGATACTCAAATGAGAACCTAAATATCATGAGAACCAATGATAACCATTGGTTTAGACACAAATCAAGGGTTTAGATTACATTTTTAGTTTAAAAATTCGGTGGCATTCTTGTAATTAGTTTGACAGACAAAGGGAAGGGCAAAATACCATGTGTGTTTTAGAATTTGCCACGTCATCACCCAAAATTTCCCTAAATTTTCAAAATTAAATATCTCATTAACTACAAATCGAAAAAATAATCCGAGAACACTGATTTTTTTGTCTCGACGAGACGAATCAAACTACATCCCTGAAGATAGTGTTTTGAAAAAATAATATTGAACAACGTCTAATTTTTAAAATACGCTTAGATACAATATGTGTTTGCCTATTGTATCTAACTGCATTGTTATGAACATTGTATTGGATACAAATGGCTATTTAGCTATTGTATCTAACAGCAATGTGTCAACATTGCTGTTGGATACAATAGGTGTTTGCCTATTGTATCTAACTGAATTGTTATGAACATTGTTGTTGGATACAAATAGCTATTTAGCAATTGTATCTAACAGCAATGTATCAACAATGATGTTGGATACAATAGGTGTTTGCATATTGTATCTAACTGAATTGTTATGAATATTGTATTGGATAAAATAGCTATTTAGCTATTGTATCTAACAGCAATGTATCAACATTGTTGTTGGATACAATAGGCAAACACCTATTGTATCCACTACAATGTTGACACATTGCTGTTAGATACAATAGCTAAATGGCTATTTGTATCAAATACAATGTTCATAACAATTCAGTTAGATACACTAGGAAAACACATATTGTATCCAACAGCAATGTTGACACATTGCTGTTAGATACAATAGCTAAATAGCTATTTGTATCCAACATCAATGTTCATAACAATTTAGTTAGATAAAATAGGCAAACACCTATTGTATCAAACAGCAATGTTGACACATTGCTGTTAGATACAATAGCTAAATAACTATTTGAATCTAACAACAATGTTCATAGCAATTCAGTTAGATACAATAGGCAAACACCTATTGTATCCAACAGCAATGTTGACACATTGCTGTTAGATACAATAGCTAAATAGCTATTTGTATCCAATACAATGTTCATAAGAATTCAATTAGATACAATAGGCAAACACCTAATGTATCCAACAGCAATGTTGACACATTGCTGTTAGATACAATAGCTAAATAGCCATTTGTATCCAATACAATGTTCATAACAATTCCGTTAGATACAATAGGCAAACACCTATTGTATCCAACAGCAATGTTGACACATTTCTGTTAGATAGAATAGCTAAATTGCCATTTGTATCCAATACAATGTTCATAACAATTCCGTTAGATACAATAAGCAAACACCTATTGTAACCAACAACAATGTTGACACATTGCTGTTAGATACAGTAGCTAAATAACTATTTGTATCTAACAGCAATTTTCATAAACATTGTTATTGGATACACTAGCTACTCCCATGTTGTATGCAATACGATATTCATATCAATACAGTTAGATACAATAGCAAACACCTATTGTATCCAACATCAATGTTGACACATTGCTATATAGATACAATAACTAAATAGCTATCGTATCCAATACATTTTTCATAACAATTCAGTTAGATACAATAGGCAAACGCCTATTGTATCCAACAGCAATATTGACACATTGCTGTTAGATACAATAGCTAAATAGCTATTTGTATCCAATAGCAATATTCATAACAATTCAGTTAGATACAATAGGCAAACACCTATTGTATCCTACATCAATGTTGACACATTGATGTTAGATACAATAGCTAAATAGTCATTTGTATCCAATACAATGTTCATAACAATCTAGTTAGATACAATAGGCAAACACCTATTGTATCTAAGTGTATTTTAAAAATTTGACGTTGTTCAATATTATTTTTTCAAAACCCTATCTTCAGGGATGTAGTTTGTTTCGTCTTGTCGAAACAAAAAAATCAGTGTTCTCGGATTATTTTTTCGATTTATAATTAATGAGATATTTAATTTTGAAAATTTAGGGAAATTTTGGGTGATGACGTGGCAAATTCTAGAACACACATGGTATTTTGCCCTTCCCTTTGTTTGTCAACCTAATTACAAGAATTCCACCGAAGTTTTAAACTATAAAAGTAATCTAAACCCTTGATTTGTATATATATAGGGTCATGCTCCTATGAGAACTCAATTACATGAGAACCATGAGAACCAATGATAGCCATTGGATTAGACACAAATCAAGGGTTTAGATTACTTTTATAGTTTAAAACTTCGGTGGCATTCTTGTAATTAGGTTGACAAACAAAGGGAAGGGCAAAATACCATGTGTGTTCTAGAATTTGCCACGTCATCACCCAAAATTTCCCTAAATTTTCAAAATTAAATATCTCATTAATTATAAATCGAAAAAATAATCCGAGAACACTGATTTTTTTGTTTCGACAAGACGAAACAAACTACATCCCTGAAGATAGGGTTTTGAAAAAATAATATTGAACAACGTCAAATTTTTAAAATACACTTAGATACAATAGGTGTTTGCCTATTGTATCTAACTAGATTGTTATGAACATTGTATTGGATACAAATGACTATTTAGCTATTGTATCTAACATCAATGTGTCAACATTGATGTAGGATACAATAGGTGTTTGCCTATTGTATCTAACTGAATTGTTATGAACATTGCTATTGGATACAAATAGCTATTTAGCTATTGTATCTAACAACAATGTGTCAATATTGCTGTTGGATACAATAGGCGTTTGCCTATTGTATCTAACTGAATTGTTATGAAAAATGTATTGGATACGATAGCTATTTAGCTATTGTATCTATATATAAATGTGTCAACATTGATGTTAGATACAATAGGTGTTTGCTATTGTATCTAACTGTATTGATATGAATATCGCATTGCATACAACAGGGGAGTAGCTAGTGTATCCAATAACAATGTTTATGAAAATTGCTGTTAGATACAAATAGTTATTTAGCTATTGTATCTAACAGCAATGTGTCAACATTGTTGTTGGTTACAATAGGTGTTTGCCTATTGTATCTAACGGAATTGTTATGAACATTGTATTGGATACAAATGGCAATTTAGCTATTCTATCTAACAGCAATGTGTGATACAATAGGTGTTTGCCTATTGTATCTAACGGAATTGTTATGAACATTGTATTGGATACAAATGGCTATTTAGCTATTGTATCTAACAGCAATGTGTCAATACTGCTGTTGGATACATTAGGTGTTTGCCTATTGTATCTAACTGAATTGTTATGAACATTGTATTGGATACAAATAGCTATTTAGCTATTGTATCTAACAGCAATGTGTCAACATTGCTGTTGGATACAATATGTGTTTGCCTATTGTATCTAACTGAATTGTTATGAACATTGCTGTTGGATTTAAATAGCTATTTAGCTATTGTATCTAACAGCAATGTGTCAACATTGCTGTTGGATACAATAGGTGTTTGCCTATTTTATCTAACTGAATTGTTATGAACATTGATGTTGGATACAAATAGCTATTTAGCTATTGTATCTAACATCAATGTGTCAACATTACTGTTGGATACAATAGGTGTTTGCTTATTTTATCTAACTGAATTCTTATGAATATTGTATTTGATACAAATAGCCATTTAGCTATTGTATCTAACAGCAATGTGTCAACATTGTATTGGATACAATAGGTGTTTGCCTATTGTATCCAACAACAATGTTGATACATTGCTGTTAGATACAATAGCTAAATAGCTATTTTATCCAATACAATGTTCATAACAATTCAGTTAGATACAATAGGCAAACACCTATTGTATCCAACAGCAATGTTGACGCATTGATGTTAGATACAATAGCTAAATAGCTATTTGTATCCAACAACAATGTTCATAACAATTCAGTTAGATACAATAGGCAAACACCTATTGCTGTTAGATACAATAGCTAAATAGCCATTTGTATCCAATACAATGTTCATAACAATGCAGTTAGATACAATAGGCAAACACATATTGTATCTAAGCGTATTTTAAAAATTAGACGTTGTTCCAATATTATTTTTTCAAAACCCTATCTTTAGGGATGTAGTTTGATTCGTCTCGTCGAGACAAAAAAATCAGTGTTCTCGGATTATTTTTTCGATTTGTAGTTAATGAGATATTTAATTTTGAAAATTTAGGGAAAATTTGGGTGATGACGTGGAAAATTCTAGAACACACATGGTATTTTGCCCTTCCCTTTGTCTGTCAACCTAATTACAAGAATGCCACCGAATTTTTAAACTAAAAAGGTAATCTAAACCCTTGATTTGTGTCTAATCCAATGGCTATCCTTGGTTCTCATGGTTCTCATGATATTTAGGTTCTCATTTGAGCACCTACCTATATATATATATATATATATATATATATATGCAGTTGCTCAAATGAGAACCGTGAGAACCAATCATAACCATTAGATTAGAAAAAAAAAAATCAAGGGTCCATATGTTAGATACAATTGATACACTTAGATACATTACAAAAATTTCGATATTACACTTGGATACAATAGGTTAATAAGTATTGTATCTAAGTGTTGCCCTTGGATATACTATGTTAAAAACTAATGTATCCAATTCTCTTTCGAAAATTAACTAATGTATCCAAGTGTATCCAATATATCTAACACCTGGACTCTTGATTTTTTTTTTCTAATCTAATGATTATGATTGGTTCTCACGGTTCTCATATAAAATGGTTCTCACAGGAGCGCGATCATATATATATATATATATATATATATATATATATATATATATATATATATATGAGAGTGCTCAAATGAGAACCATAACTAAATGAGAACCATGAGAACCAATAGCCACCATTAGATTAAAATAGTTGAATGGTTCAGATTAAGAGAAATATGTTCACATATCAAAGAAAATAATTTTTACACATTGTGGAAAACTTCTTTATAAACAACATTGCCAATAATAACATCAGACTAACTACAAAATTTGTTGTAACATATCAATATCTTAAGGTCAGCTGGATCTCTAACGTGAGACTAATAATGGGATAAATGATCAGTACCATAAAACGACAAAAATTGACTCCAAAAATCTTAAAACAAAGTATTTATACGTTCTGCAACCCTAATGATTTAAACCCTAATTAATGAAATAGAACATGTTTCAATGAAAGGTTAACAGTTACTTGCATTAGAACGCTTTTAAGTCAAAAGCGATAGAACTATTAAACAAAAGTTTGGTTGAAATTTACAGTTATTTTGAACCCCCTTTTAACCCTCTCTTCAAATTCGTCGGCGAATCTATTTTTGATTTTTCGGACTACCCATAAGGTATTAGAGTATGATTTCTCTAGCCCAGTTTTATTTCTTCAAATTGCGCCGGCGAGACTTCGGCTTGCGACTCGAATGTGACGTACAAAATAGGGGTTTCTTTGCTTCTCGTCCATCCAGAGCATCCATGGCGGTTTCTGGGTTGAACTGTGCTGGGCTTTTCGTGGTTGGGCTAGACAAAATGTCCCACCTGACCACGGTTTGGTCTTGCGCTCGGTATTATAATGATCGATGCAGTGTTATGTGATGTAGTACAATTGCTGAATAACACAACTTGAATAATACAACATGCTATGAGGAACTTATGAAGAAGAGATTTGTAAAAGGGAAACTTGTCGGGCATTGTCCCTTTAAATAAGTCGTGAGACCTTTGTACACGCTTGAATGAGTATGAGACAATTTACATATGTAAATTGATCTTGAGTTGAATTAGAGGAATTTTGTGACAATTATTTAAGATAAATTTTAATTATATAGATTTTGTATGAAAATTAATGAAAATATGTGAAATTGTAGGAAAATATTGACTTTGGGTTGATAATGTTGACAGAGTTGGCTTAATTTAAATTTCGTTGATTTTTAGAGATTTTTTTTTTTAATGTGACATTTGTCATTTCATGAGTGCTTGTGCAAAAGTGAGCCAAATATAGCTTAGCAAATTGCAATTTGTAACATATTATATAAATATTATTCATACATTTAAAAAAATGTATATTCAAATAATATTCAAATAATATTATTTATCATTACTAAAGTAAAAATATTAATAATTATTTATCATAGTTAGTAATAAAGTTAGTAATCATCTACCATAATTAAAAAAATGTGCATGTATAACCATTATTTTAGTTTTATTATTATTATTTATCATCATAGAAGTTAATATTTTACATGTTCAAATAAATAATCATCAAAATGCTTTTAAAAAAAATCATCAAAACGGATAATTCTTTATGACAAATTCTCGCGTGCATCTGCCGCACGTCGTGCGGAAAGGGTGCATTGTTCCGCTGCTTCTCGCGCACTCCTGCTCCGCTACATCCGACCGTTGGATCCATCCCTCTCTCTTCCCAGATCGCAACACGTGTCTTCCCTAAAAAAAAAAAAACCTAAATAACTTTAAAATGGTATATCTTGAGATTTATAACTCATAAAAAATAATTAAAAATATCGTTGTGTTCGTCTCGACGAGATGAATAAAACTACATAGGTCATGATATGGTTTGATTTTTTTTTTAAAAAAACATATTTTTTACACGCAAAAAATTTGCGCTGCTCATCAGCTAAGATGTAACACTCTGTTCTGATAAAAGTAACAGTATCATTTTCAAAAAGTAACATTTTTCACCGTCAAATGTAACAACAATTTTACAAGAAAATTTAAATTGTTTGATAGTTTTTGTGGTTAGAAAAAGTAATATTTTGAAGTGTAACAAAGTGAATATATAATTATAACGAAAAATTGCATTTATGATCACCCAACTATGGGGCATGAGTGGTTTTGATTAGGGATGGCCAAACCGAACCGGAACCGGAAAACCGGACCGGAAAAGCCCGGAACCGGAGCAAACCGGGGTGGAACCCGGAACCGGACGAACCGGAAGCGCAAGGTATCCGGGCCGGTTCAGGGTCACATATATGCCGAACCGGACCGGAACCGGACCGAAAATCCCTTGTTTTTCAATAATTTTAAAGGGGGGACCGGAACCGGACCGGAACCGTACCGGAACCGGACCGAACCGGAACCGGATTGTGCCAAACCGGAACCGGAACCGGAGTAAGCGCGGGCCGGTTCAGGGTCACCCTTTTGCCGAACCGGAACCGGTTTTGGCCATCCCTAGTTTTGATCACTCAACTATTTTTTCTTGCGTTCAATAGCCTGAACTATATATTTGGTGCTTCCGTGATCACTGGGACTAACTCCATCCAAAATAATTCGTTAACTCTCTGTTTGCTTATCCACCTGCCATTTTTTTTAGGATAAAAATAGGATTACCAGGTTTAGTTAAATACAATGGGTCAATCAGGTTAACCTCTAAACCACACAATATCAAAAGGGTTTAAGAGACAAACACTACGGCAAAATCGATCGGCTCTCCAACGCGATTCACAACTTCGGCTTCTCTCTCTTTCTAGCAGACGACGTATTGAGGGTATGCTCATTCATTGCATTTTTTATTTGCTCTGGGCCTGAGAATAATTCACCAACAGTAAAGGCTACATGTTTTTCCATGTTCTCTTCTCTTTGACTTCCTTCTCCAACATCCTCTCCATCGTCTCCTAGAAAGAGGGAGAAGCCGAAGTTGTGAATCGCGTTGGAGAGCCGATCGATTTTGTTGCAGTGTCTGTCTATCTGTCGTGCATTTCAAAACCCTTCTGATTTTGTGCGTTTTAGAGGTTAACCTGATTGACCCATTGTATTTAACTAAACCTGGTATTCCTATTCTACCCTAAAAAAATGGCACGTGGATAAGCAAACAGGGAGTTAACGAATTATTTTGGATGTAGTTAGTCCCAGTGATCACGGAAGCACCAAATAAATAGTTCAGGCTATTAAACGCAAGAAAAAATAGTTGATTGATCAAAACCACTCATGCCCGTTAGTTGGGTGATCATAGATGCAATTTTTCCTAATTATAATTTTCTATATAGATGAATGTAACATTTTTATTTGGTAAATGTTACTTTTCTTCTTTAAAAAAAGAGTAAAAATTCATATATATAATTGAGTTGCATTTCAATTGTTACTTTTGCAATAAAAAATTGTTACATTTCAGATATAATATTACATTTAAGAATATAATCTGTTGCAATTGAGGGAAAAAAATGTTACATTCATTTTTTATAAAATGTAACATTAGTTTAGTTTGGTAATCTTATGTTAATTTTGAAAAAAAAAATGTTACATTTGAAAAAAAGAGTGTTACATTCTTTTATAAAAAGTGTGACATTCGTTTTAGTTGTCAATCTTTATGTTATCTTAATCTATTGCAGCAGAATTGTGGTACATTTAAAAAAAAATGTTACATTTGAAAAAAAAAAGTGTTACATTCCTTTATAAGAAGTGTGACATTGGTTTAGTTGTCAATCTTTATGTTATCTTTAATTTATTGCAGCAAAATTGTGATACATTTTGAAAAAAAAAAGTGTTATATTTGAAAAGAAAAAAGTGTTACATTTCGTTATAATAAGTGTTACTTTTGTTGGAAGAAAAAAAAGGTTGGGTGGCAAAAAAAAAAGAAAAAAAAAAAGAGGAAGGTCGGCTCCTATCACACGGTGCAACCGCCGCACAGGAGACCGCCTCATTCTTTATACCCAAACCGTAGCCGTATTTACTACCACTCAATGCACACGAATTATGCTAAAATTATTTACTTAAAAAAATATGACATTTATTTTAAATAAAAAGAAAAGGTGGGGGTGGGGTGGGGGAGGGGTGTCTTGATTATTTCTCGTAACATGGAGCAAAATCTTTCTAAAGCAATCAATCTGTGAAATGAAATCTAATAATGCAGGCCCAAAAATAATTGACATGAGATTCATGCTATTTAGAAGGAAATGATTATCGACCCCCTGTAATCGTTTGAAAAATAAACCAATAATTATGTCATAAAATATGAAAATAAATCATTAATAATAAAGTCAAAACTATATCATCATTAATGTATTATTACTGGATATGTGCCTAATTTAATGTCAATTACTAAAATAATAATAATGTAAAGAGAAGTTTTTTTTTTTTTTTTTTCTTCATAATGTAAAGAGAAGTTAAGAAACACGCCTCATAAAAAATCATGTTTTTCCTTAATCATAATTTGTGATCTCTTCCATTGCCAAGATTTAAAGCATCATTCTCTTTCATTTTCCATTTCCTTTAAATCAAGGATTAAATAATAATTTGGTCCTTAAATTTGACAGTTTTTATTAGTTTGGTCTTTCATAAATAAATTTTATTAGTTTTGTCCCTTATGATGGCTTGTTTTACCAATTTGCCCCTTCCTTCTATGAGATTTTTCAAAATGCCGAATATACCCCTGAAACTAATGATAGTTTGGTCCCTAAACTTGACGCTTATATTAATTTGGTCCTCCATGATGGATTTATATCTTAGTTTTCCTCTTTTATTTATTTTTACTAATTTTCAACTATTAAATTATATTTTTAAAAAAATGTAATGCGCTAAAAATAATTAATTTCAAAAGAGTTGATAGCTAAATCGTACACCTACAAATTAAACCTGGACTAGGTTCTAAATATATGTAGCTAGGATAAGTCCGAGTCGATCCACGAAGAACAGTTATTTATTTACGTAATTCTCACTTGACAAGATTGGAGGAAAAGATTAATTATTAAATCCTAAAACAAGAATTGAAACTAATTATGAGCTAAAACAATAATTATAAAGCACTTTAGATTTGATTCCGTCCCCACCTAGTTATTCAATTATCATTGATATCTCTTTTTACTTTTTACCCTATTCACTGATCACGAGATCTATTTCAATATCTGTTTCTTCTTTCAGAATAGTTACTAGCAGTGACACACTCACTAGAAACCCTAATTAATAAATTAATCTAACTGGCACAGTCTAGATCTCAATATTAATTGATGAACGATTTAAGAAACTAAGATCAAGAACGCTTTCTACAATTATTTCATATAGATAATCGCCTAATTTTACCCACTTCACAATTTACAATGGCACATGCATAAATCATAAAGACGCTACTTGTGAATTTCTGTTAGAGCAATAACAAGACTTGATAAGAAAAGCGAGCGATCACTAGAACACCGATATACGTGGTTCACCAACTTGGCTACGTCCACGGGGAGGGGAGAGAATATTATTATCAATCTGGAGAAACGATTACAAGATCTCACTATTACTGCTACACGAATTATTGATCACAATAATTCATAACTGTGTAACTGTAGAATTACAGACCTATTCTGAGCACTCTAATAATTTATCTGAGACAAAACGACTCTCTGAGGCTAACTTTGATCTAAAATAATGGCCTCTATTTATACCAGTAAAGTTTATCTCAAAGTATGTTAGGAACTTGGAATTCTAGTCCTAAACTGACCCGGAAAACTTCCTTCTGCGGAACTGCGCGTCGTCTGAAATCCTGCTACTATTTGGTCATAGGTCCGCCCGGGTTGCTAGCTTGGTCCGCCCGGATCTGACACTTGGTCCGGTCGGGTTCCTTCACACACCCGCCCGGATCCCATCTTTTCCCAAAAACTGATTTCCGACGTAAGATTTCCAATTCGCCTAGTCCAGATCCGCCCGGGTACTTACCCAGATCCGCCCGGACCCAACCTGCTCGGCCGAGCCCTTTGGCCTGCTCTGTCCCAGAATCACGAGATTTCTCTGTCGTTTAACCCTTTAACTCGGCGTCCCAAATTCAAAGGCATTAACCCAACAATCTCCACCTTGACTTTGAATCTCCATGACAACAAACCTTTTCTCCCCCTCGCCTCTTCTGCTATCTAATAGCTACGAACATTCAGCAATTCCAAACAATGTTAGAACTTGCTTCCCGTCACGGGTTTTGTGAACATATCTGCAGGGTTGTCCGCCGTCCCTACCTTCACTTTTACACATTTCTCATCTCTTAGGAAATGATATCTGACACCAATGTGCTTGGTCCTCTCTTGATCCTTGGCCAAACAAATCGCCCTCAAACTATCGCAATAAATACTAGCCTGATCCTGATGTATCCCAAGATTGCTGGTCAATCCCTTCAACCATAGTCCTTCCTTAGCGAACTCTGTCAATGTCACGTATTCTGCTCTTGTTGTAGAGACCGTCACTGTTGCCTGCAATGTAGCCTTCCAACTGATAACTGACCCACCAAGCGTGAACATATATCCGGTCTTCGATCTTCTTGTATCAACATCCCCTGAATCTGAGAAACCTTTGACTGCACATTATGTCCCATCTCCATAGATGAGTCTGATGTCGCTGGTGCGCACTGTAGCATACATCAAACTACCAACTGCACTAGCATAGGATACTCGAGCCATATACTCTTTCTCCTCAACTGATTTGGGCCCAAACGCGACTGTCTGTGCATTCACTGCACCCGGAGTGTCTATAGCCTTAGCTGTTGACCTACCAAACCTCTATGAAACTTTCTTGATGTATCTTTTCTGGGATAAGAACAGTTTCCGTTCAGCTCTATCTATATAGATCTCCATACCCAGAATTCTCTTTGCGTTACCCAAACCCTTCATCTCTGCGACCAAGCTTTTCAGCTTCTGAATCTCTGACTTCTTGACTGCTGCTATCAAATAGCTGTCAAATCTTTTTTACCACTGCCTAGGCGATTGCTTCAATCTACAAACTTGATCTTCCTTACCAGAAACTTGGAATCCTTACGACTCTGTCATGTATATCTCTCCTTCTATTGCTAGTAACACTCTGATCGAAGTGTGTCTGACCACTGTTGAGAAGATCCCATTGTAGTCCACCTCCTCTCTCTGTGTGAAACCCCTTGCAACAACTCGAGCTTTATACTTTAACCCTTCTGCCGGTTACATTCTTTCCCTTTTATTGAAGATCCACTTGCAAGTCACAATCTTCATGCCTTCTGGCCATGTAGTCAATTTCCAAGTCTGATTCCTGTGAAGAGACTCCATCTCATCACCCATAGCCGCATACCACTGAGATGGCTCTGAACATGTATCTACTTTATTGAAAGTAGAATATTCCGTAAGAACGGGCTCCACTTCCTCAGCAACCTGCAGTGCATAAGACACCAAGTCTTCAAATCCATACCTCTTTACAGGCTTCCCGAAATTAGCTCTTCTATACCTTTCTTGTGCTAACCCATGTTCTTCGGGAACTGAACTTGAACTTTCTGGTGCTTCAGTCTTTGTCTCTGTTGGTGGATCCTGATTAACATTTGACTGTGGGACAACTAACTCTTCAGTATCTTTTTGCTCCACTTGTTTTTCAACATCTGACTGTGGGACAACTAACTCTTCAGTATCTTGTTGCTCCACCTGTTTATCAACACCGCCAACACTTAAAACAATTATGGATTTACCAGTCCATACCTCATAGGGAACTTTGAGGCCAATACCGGTATGAAGTCCATGATTAATCAAGTAACATGTTGTACTAAGCGCTTCTACCCAGAAACGTTTAGATAACTCTGCATTGGAGAGCATGCACAACGCTCCCATAAGCCATGTCTGATTCATCCGTTCTGCTACACCATTCTGCGGTGGCATGCCTCTGCTGGTGAGATGTCTAGAAATCTACACCTCTCTGCAAAACGAATCGAACTCAGTACTGCAGAACTCCAAACCATTATCTATCCGGAGCTTCTTGATCTTCTTCTCTATCTGGTTCTCCACTACCGTCTTCTAGTCTTTGAAATTCCTTAGAGCCTCATTCTTGTGCTCCATGATAACCACCCAAGGCCTCCTCGAATAATCATCAACCATAGACAAGACATATTTGTGCCCCCTTAGAAATTCCTGACGTGAAGGTCCCCAACTGTCTGAGTGGATGTAATCCAGAACGCCTTTAAGATCCTTGATCTTATGGCCATAAAGAAGATCTCTGTTAGTCAACTCATGCATCTCTCGAGTGCTCATGTGATCGAGCCTGATGTGCCACAGCTTAGACATATCTCCCTCATTCACCTTTTCTGATGCAGCCTTAGTCGACTCTGCAAGTGTCTTTCCTTGGAGGAAATACAAGGAGCCCCGCTTAAGGCCTTTCAGCATTACTTCTGAACCGTTACAGACACTAACTGCTCCACCTTTACATTTGAAACTGAACCCTTTGCTGTCTAACTGACTAAGAGAAATCAGATTCTTCGTCATAAGTGGAATGTGTCGAACCTTTTTCAAAGTGACAACCCTACCATCATGAGTCCTGACCTTGATCGAACCAATATCGATAACCCTGCAGACTGTACTGTTGGCCATGCTCATATCACCGCCAACTATCTGCCTATAACCGGTAAACCATTCTCTCCTAGGACTGATATGGTAAGACGCTCCTGAATCAAGAATCCACGCATCAGATACGCATGCTGATTCTGATGTTACTAGAGCATAATCCTCATCTGAAGTGCAATCCCTGACCGTCATGGCCTCTGCTGTGACTGGTGCCTTGCCTTGCTTCTTTCTGGGACAATCGAACTTCCAATGCCCTCTTTCTTTGCAGAAATTACAGATATCCCCAGGTTTCGGACCCTTCTTGTGTGAAGAATTACCTTAATTGTTCTTCTTCCTACTAGAACCCCTGTTACTGCTACTAGAAACCAAACCTGATGACTGGGTACCTGACTCATTCCCACTCGCCTTTCGGCGCAATTCCCTCGTCTTGAGAGAAATTTTCACTTCCTCTAGAGAGATCCCATGTTTACGATTTATGCACGAATCGACATAATGTTCATAAGACATAGGTAAATATACTAAAAGTTGTAAGGCTGCATCCTCGTCATCAACCACAACTCCTATATTACGCAGTTCAAGTAATACAGAAGTAAATCTGTCAAGATGATCATTTATGGGCGTACCTTCAGTCATACGACATTCATATAGCTTCTTCTTCAGGTATAACTTGTTGGTCAATGAACGTGTCATGTACATATCTTCCAACTTCAACCAAAGATCGCTTCCGGAGTCTGTTCCTGCAACATTGGTTAGGATCTCATCATCCAACTGTCTGATGATCTTGGCGTGAGCCTTCTGATCTAACTTCTTCAATGCCGCCACCTCCTTTGCTGTGCTATCTTGTCCTTCTCTGAATGTTCTGCTGTACCTTCTGTGGTGACTGCCTTATCCTTGGGATCCTTACGATCCCTGGTTGCAATCTCCAACGGTTCCCATAAATCTTTGTCAATCAACAAAGCCTTCATCTTGATCTGCCAGAGAGAAAAACTATTCGTCCCATTGAACTTGTCGATCGAATCTGCACCTTGACCCATCTTCTTGTTCTCTGCAGCGGAATCCCTCCAACCACGAACCAAAGCTCTGATAAAACCAGAGCTCTGATACCACTTGTTAGAGCAATAACAAGACTTGATAAGAAAAGCGAGCGATCACAAGAACACCGATATACGTGGTTCACCAACTTAGCTACGTCCACGGGGAGGGGAGAGAATATTATTATCAATCTGGAGAAACGATTACAAGATCTCACTATTACTGCTACACGAATTATTGATCACAATAATTCCTAAATGTGTAACTGTAGAATTACAGATCTATTCTGAGCACTCTAATAATTTATCTGAGACAAAACGACTCTCTGAGGCTAACTTTGATCTAAACTAATGGCCTCTATTTATACCAGTAAAGTTTATCTCAAAGTATGTTAGGAACTTGGAAATCTAGTCCTAAACTGACCCGAAAACCTTCCATCTGCGGAACTGCACGTCGTCTGAAATCCTGCTGCTATTTGCTCATAGGTCCGCCTGGGTTGCTAGCTTGGTCCGCCCGGATCTGACACTTGGTCCGGTCGGGTTCCTTCACACACCCGCCCGGATCCCCATCTTTTCCCAAAAACTGATTTCCGACGTAAGATTTCCGATTTGCCTCTTAGTCCAGATCCGCCCGGGTACTTACCCAGATCCGCCCGGACCCAACCTGCTCGGCCGAGCCCTTTGGCCTGCTCGGCCGAGCTGTTATGCTCCGTCCCGGAATCACGAGATTTCTTTGTCGTTTAACCCTTTAACTCGGCGTCCCAAATTCAAAGGCATTAACCCAACAATTTCTACACTGGCACAGTCATAGAAAATTCTAGCAGAGATCGATTACAAGGATAAATAAATTGATCAGGTTTATAAACCATATCAATAGATCTAAATTAACACAAGTAAAATTATGAACAGGAATAAAATTGTGAAAATAAAAATACCTCAAATTGATAAAAAGGGGTTCATGAAATCAAACCCAAAGCTTGGATTTAGTTCCTCATCCAAAGCTTTGCAATCTCCATGAAGAAAGAAATAAAAACCCTAGATCTAAATATTGTTCTATGAAGTCTAGAATCCCAACAATAAAAGAAACTAGCTAGTTTTTAAATACCCTAGAATAGTCCTAATTTACTAAGGAAATAAAAAGAATAAAAGAAAATAGAAAAACAATGAAATTTGGGCTGAAAAACGCGTCACACGCGCCAACCACGCGCCCTCCTTCTCACCTACCAGCCGCCACGCGCCAGCTCCCTCCATCCACGCGTTGGCAACGCGGAAAACGTACCTGGTACATGCGTTTTGTCCAAGCCGTTCATGACTCGCGCTTCCGCGCACGTCTCGTGCCGATCTCCTCCAGGCATGCGCAAGACTTCAGCATACGTGCTGATGTTTGGGCCAATACATGGGCCTCTTGGTTGGGCCTGGTGCTTGTGTCTCCTCTCCTTTTCCCAGCGAACTGGGCTGCCATGGATGATGGGCTTCGCCTTGTTTTACTCTCTTGGGCCTTGCTAAGGTGGTCTTTCTCACTAGCTTGGATCAACATTGCTTGGACCAATTGAATGATAATTGGCTTGGGCCAATTTCTTCCATTTTGTAACACTTTAATCCACAATCTCCATCCTGATTGACTTTTCATTTGTATATTTTTGGGATCTCTTTTTAACTCAAAATAAATTACATCGGGCAAAATATAAAAACACTAAAATACACCCGAATTATAAATAAGCCCCAAAAATATGTAATTGCCCAAAATTACATAAAATCTAATCTAAATACATAAAAATAATTATTTTAAGCTCATAAAATCATAGGAATAAAGTGTATAAAATCCGTATCATCAAATTTCCCCACGCTTAGACCTTTACTCGTCCCTGAGTAAAATCCTAACTCCTCTCTAAACACCGGTGTATATAGCGTAGCATGGAGAAAAATGATTCCTAGTCTCCTCTAAACCACCAGTCGAACCTCAACAAATACAATCGAAGTGTAGAAACTCCGTCTCCTTATAACTCCTCAAATAAATAATAAAAATGACATTAGCTTGATACCAAGACCATAATAAACGGTATCCAAACTAAATGTCCACTCAAAAGCCAAGAGGAACTAAAAATGTCATAAATTTCCCCCACGCTTATCTCACACTATAATACTACAATCTTCCTCATAAAAACAAAGTTTTTGAGTGATTTTTAATTAAGCACAAAACTTACCGCGTAACAAAACTCCAAACCCCCGTTATGTCTTCTCTCCGGTGAATGTAAGATATTTTATTACTCAAACCTCACCTTTTGCCTAAGAGCCCTTTCGGGTTTTCACTTAGCCTCTCTATTTTTATTTTTATTTTTTATTTATTATTTTTTTTTAAAGGAAAATTAACTATCTAGAATGAAAAAAAAATGCATACTATACAACTACAAATCCTTCCCCCACGCTTAAACTACACAGTGTCCTCAGTGTGTAAAAGTGAATAAAAATAAGGACAGTTTAAACGTAAGGGAATAAATGGTACCTCATTAGTGCACACTCCACCCCGTTTGAGCTCGAATTGTCTGCATAAATCTTTCTTCTTTTTGTTCATCGTGCTCAAACCTCCATGCTTCTCTACCACCATCGGACCACTAGCCATCATCAATTCTTCCTAACCTCCAAATACATGCTTTCGGTGCTCAAGAAGATTCTTCACTTTTCTTGGTCCATGTTTTACCGCCGGTATCTCTAAACCATTATGCACATTATCATCCCCACTACAAATATTGGACACATCCTCTACCTTTGGCTCAACTACACCCATGAAACATAAACCACGAACATCCTCAGGGTCTTTCTTGGAGTCAAAAATATTGAACTCCATTAAATCCCCATCGAACTCCATAGTCAATGAACCATTCGACACATCTAGCTTAGTATAAGTCGTAGACATAAATGACCTCCCCAACAGAATGGGAGCCTTAGGATCTGTATCCATCTCCAAAACATAACAATCTGCGGGAAAAATGAATTTACCAACCCGAACAAGCACATCCTCAACCTTCCCCTTAGGGTATGCATTCGACCTATCCGCCAACTGAATTACCACCCTAGTCTCCTGTAGTGGTCCCAACTTGAGCTTTTCAAACAATGCATAAGGCCTAACATTGATTGAAGCACCCAAGTCAAGCATCGCCATATGCTCAGAATCATCACCCAAAGAAACAGGAATAACAAACATACCCGGATCACTACACTTCTTGGGCATCTTCTTATGATAGACCGCAGACACGTGCTCTTTCATCTTCACCTTTTTCTGACTTCTCGCCTTCTGATCCCTCTTCAATGTACATAACTCTTCAAGAATTTAGCATATCTCGGGACAGACTGCAACAAGTCTAAAAATGGGATGTTTACCTCTAGCTTCTTGAAAGTGTCAAAGATAGCCTTGTCAGGCTCATCTTCTCGCGATATTTTCAATGCCTCAGGAAATGGAACATCCGGCTCGTAAACTGTGGGCTCTGGTGTAGCTTTATTCTCCTCTTCCGGGGTCTTCTCAGTAGGCACAACCTCCTCAACCTCAATCACTGGCTCCTCCGATACAACTTCATTCCCAATCTCCTTACCACTGCGCAAAGTCATGGCACATGCACTCTGCTTAGGATTCGGTTCTGTTCTAGAATGTACCTTCTCTGCCTCTTTAGCCTCTAATCTCCCAACTGCATCAGCTATCTGACCAATCTGTCTCTCTAGATTACCGATACTCGCATCGGTCTTCTGTTGACACTGCTGGAAATTGTTATTCATCATGCTCACCGATTGTGCTAAGGAGTGAATCATATTATCTGTAGACTGTCTAGGAGGGATACTCTGATACTGCTGTTGCTGCTCGAACGGTGGTCTGTACTGATACTGATTAGTCTAGTATTGCTGACTCTGTGGTAGACCCATCAACAATTGCTTTATCATCCCCTTAAGGTCCTCAACATCTGTCTCAATCTTACTTGTCACACCACTACTAGAATTCACAGCACTGACCTGTCTGAAACTTGACCTCATGCCATGCGTCCGAGTACTCTTAGCCAACTCATCAATAATCTCATTAGCCTCCTCAGTCGTCTTGTTTAGAATACTACCTCCATAGCATGCATCCACTAAGCGTTTATCCTGAACCGTTAATCCTCCATAGAAGTATACTATCAGCTGTTCATCATCAAATCCATGATACGGGCAACTCCTGCATAGCTTATGGAACCGGTTATAATACTCATATAAATTCTCATCTACCCTCTGCTCCATGTTACTGATATCCTGCTTCATGACGTTGATCTGATCCGATGGGAAGAACTCATTCAAGAAAAGAAAACCTCCTTCATCTCCTGCCACGTGGTGATACTGTTAGGTGGGAGATGATAGTACCACGCACTAGCATCATCTTTCAGAGTGAAAGAGAATGCTCTAAGAAGGAGATGCTCAATCGGGAGTGCCTCAGGTTTCAAACTCTGACAGATCTGCACAAACTGGGTTATGTGTTGATTCGGGTTCTCTCCGGGCATTCCAGTGAAATGCGGTAAATGGCTCAAGAAACTCGATTTTAACTCAAATGTGACCCCATCAGGCAGAGTAGGGAATGAAACGGCATGTGGTTGCTCGTTCCAGTTCGGGGCAGTCATCTGTCTCAATGTCTGGGCTGCCATTCTGTATCAAGACTTACAACCAAGTTGTCAGTAGAACGGGTGTGGACCTTACAAGGTACCACACTAAAGAATAAATAAAAATAAAGATTTTACAAACCGATAATAAAAATTAAACCAACTAAACTAAACATAAAAATAAAAAGAAAAAGAAAAAAATAAACTTAAAATACAATAAGAACGTAAACAAATAAACACCATTCCCCGTCAACGGCGCCAAAATTTGATAGGCTAAATCGTACACCTACAAATTAAACCTGGACTAGGTTCTAAAAATATGTAGCTAGGATAAGTCCAGAGTCGATCCACGAAGAACGGTTATTTATTACGTAATTGTCACTTGACAAGATTGAGGGAAAAGATTAATTATTAAATCCTAAAACAAGAATTGAAACTAATTATGAGCTAAAACAATAATTAAAAAACACTTTAGATTTGATTCTGTCCCCACTTAATTATTCAATTATCATTGATATCTCTTTTCACTTTTTACCCTATTCACTGATCATGAGATCTATTTCAATCTCTGTTTCTTCTTTCAGAATAGTTACTAGCAGTGGCACACTCACTAGAAACCCTAATTAATAAATTAATCTAACTGGCACAGTCTAGATCTCAATATTAATTGATGAACGATTTAAGAAACTAAGATCAAGAACATTTTCTACAATTATTTCATATAGATAATCGCCTAATTTTACCCACTTCACAATTTACCATGGCACATGCATAAATCATAAAGACGCTACTTGTGAATTTATACATTGGCACAGTCATAGAAAATTCTAGCAGAGATCGATTACAAGGATAAATAAATTGATCAGGTTTATAAACCCTAGCAATAGATCTAAATTAACACAATTAAAATTATGAACAGGAATAAAATTGTGAAAAGTAAAATACCTCAAATTGATAAAAAGGGGTTCATGAAATCACACCCAAAGCTTGGATTTAGTTCCTCATCCAAAGCTTTGCAATCTCTATAAACAAAGAAATAAAAACCCTAGATCTAAATATTGTTCTATGAAGTCTAGAATCCCAACAATAAAAGAAACTAGCTAGTTTTTAAATACCCTAGAATAGTCCTAATTTAATAAGGAAATAAAAAGAATAAAATAAAATAGAAAATAGAAAAACAATGAAATTTGGGCTGAAAAATGCGTCACACGCGTCAACCACGCGCCCTCCTCCTCACCTGCCATCCGCCACGTGCCAGCTCCTTCCATCCACGCGTCAGCAACGCCGAAAACTGTTGGGTTTCGTAGTAACATGCGCAACGGAATAAAGTATTTAAATTTTTCATGAAACCCATAGCTATAGATATGTTCATATGATTATATCAAATACATACAATATGAATACTAGAATACTAACCCTTGATGACTTTGGATTTTAGCCTTTGATCTTGGTGGAGAATTTGAAGCTTGATCACGAACAAGCAAGAACACAAACTTTGAAGATGATGAGATTCACCCTCTAGCGGTATCCACACCTCGAACGAATATCAAGAGCACTTGATCTTGGTTGCTAGACCAAAATTATGAAACACACTTTCACAATTATATTGACTATATGGAATTATGAATTCGTGATCTTAGATTCCAAATCACTAATCAAGAATATTGTTCTCTCAATGAACTAGGTTAATCAACCTTAATGGCTGCTGAAAAAGACTTTATATAGGTCCTAGTCCTTAACCCTTAAGGACCTAGGATTCCTAAATCCCGTCACCCAATTTAAGGAAATAACTTTCTGTCCAAGCAGCACTGGCACGGTCGTGCCCTAAAACTGGCACGGCTGTGCCACTAGGGTCGAGCCTGGCCTCCGAAATCTGATTATTGGCACGGTCGTGCTTTCTAATCGGCACGGCCGTGCCTAGCACGGTCGTGCGTTATAACCAGCACGGTCGTGCCATCAGGTTCGAGCCTTGCTTCCCTTATGCCGATATTTGGCACGGTCGTGCCCTATAAACGGCACGGTCGTGCCCGACCAGAAAAGCCCATATTTTCCCTAATTCCAATTCAGTCCTTTAGGATTCGTTCTATTTGTGTGTGACCTTCTAGGATTACACTATGTTGGCAATGAGTCCAAACATGAACCCATAAGATATGATTAGGTTCTAGCAAACCGTCATACCTACCCAAATAATGTAACTAGATACAAGTTTGCATTCCATTTAGAACATGTCACAATCCCTTTGTCCTCGATGTCATTGAACGCAAGTCATGGTCAACAAGTCAACTTGTTTTTGTTCAATACTTTCTCTATTCCGAATATGTTGATAATCCAAATGACATTGATCCAATCAATTCATTTGAGTCCGGCCGAATATTTTCATCAACATCATTCCTACGAGAGGCCCAAGCTTGACATCTCTCCGAATAGGGACAAATCCATCACAGCTTATTATTCTTCCCTACATGAATCCGATTATGCCAATCATACCCTTTATAACTACCCGGTTAAAGGTAGCGTTTGAATATGTCAAACATAATGTTCATCAAGTGGAAGACTATAATAACTTCATGTCTAAGGATTCAAATGATATAACTAATATGAGATACATATATGACATTGATGTTGGGTTTTGAGCAAACATGCACAGCGGAATAAACCCAAAAGGCCTAGATCCGATCACGATGATTAAATTAATATGGAGATGAATTTAGAACACTAACCGTGACGGAGCTTTAAAATTCTGAGATCTTCAATCTTTGTTCTTCGCGCTTCTTCGAATCACGAACGTAGGAACGACCGCAAAACTTGGATCACGAACTTTGAAGGAGTTGATGCCAACGCCCTCTATGTTTATCCACACGCGAACGAATTTCAAGAACGATTCTTGAACCGGATTGCTAGACCCAATAGAAACTCTTTCTACTTTGAAGGCTATATGGAAAATCAATGTTCTTGTTCTTGAGGAAGAAGAAGAACTTGTTTTTCTCTCTCTCAGAGGCTATCTAATTGATATGGAATCAATTCATACTGATTAGGTCGTTGTTAGAGGTTTATATACTTATTAGTCCTAAACCGTTTAGGAGAAATAGGTTAAAACCCGTCACAACACGAAATCAGTTTTTGGGCCCGAACAGGGCCTGCTCGGCCGAGTCCTTTAAGGTGCTCGGCCGAGCACCTTTGCTCCAGAAAATCTGACCTTCTGATTTCTCATGCTCGGCCGAGTCATATGAGGTGCTCGGCCGAGCACCACCAGAATTCCGATTTTAGCCTTTTAAACAATTCGTCCTTTTGTGTGTGACCCCATAGGATTATATTAAGTTGGCAATGAGCCCAAACACATTTGTGCTCAAAAATCATGAGCGGACTCTAGCAAGCCATCATGACTACCCAATTAATATAACTTGTATAAGTTCGTGAATCCTTTATAGAACATATTACAATCTCTTTGTTTCACGATGTCTATTGAACGTAAGCCATGGTCAATGGTCAACTTACAATGTTCAATGCTTTCTCGATCCAGAATGTATTGATAGTACAAATCTTATTTGAGCACGGCCATGCATTTCATCAACACCATTCTTCGAGTGGCCAAAGCTTGACATCTCTCTCTTACGAGGAACAAATCCCTTCTTGATTTATTACCTTTCCCTACATGAATCCGATTATGCCAATCACATTCTTTATAGCTACCCGATTAGGGGTAACGTTTGAATATGTCAAACGTAATGTTCATCGAGTGGAAGACTGTGATAATCTCAGGTCTAAAGATTCCAGTAATATAACTATATGAGACTTAATTATGACATTGTGACCATGACATAAATCTCATATGGGTCAGTCCAGTATTTGGTCTCCAACTAATACCCATAAGTTTAATTGTATCCCATACACCATAATCATCATATGATTATCCATTAAACTTATACTAACAATTAATCATAATTATCAGGGACGGGGATTATTATAATAAACATGCAAATGATATAATAATCAAACATTCAATATCTTTAATATATAAATAACATTAATCGTTTTACAAAACGTGCTTAGAGCATACAACACCAACAATCTCCCACTTGCACTAGGCCTAATTAATGTATCGAATACCCATAGACCTAACATGACCATCATGCTTTGCTTGTGGAAGACCCTTTGTCAATGGGTCGGCAATGTTATCATCAGTTGGTACTCTGCATATATTCACGTCACCTCTGTTAATGATTTCTCGAATGACATGGTAACGCCTAAGTATGTGTTTGGACTTCTGATGGTTTCTTGGTTCCCTTGCTTGAGCAATAGCACCATTATTATCACAATAAAGGTCTATTGGATCAGCAATGCTAGGAACTACCTCTAGTTCAGTTATGAACTTCTTGATCCAAACAGCTTCTTTAGCAGCATCGGATGCAGCAATATACTCAGCTTCCGTTGTAGAATCAGCGACAGTACTTTGCTTAGAACTCCTCCAGCTAACAGCACCTCCATTAAGCACAAATACAAATCCAGATTGCGATCTAAAATCATCCTTGTCGGTTTGGAAGCTTGCATCTGTGTAAGCACTTACAACAAGATCACCTTCCACACCTCCATACACCAAGAACGAATCTTTAGTCCTTCGCAAGTACTTAAGAATCGTCTTGACTGCAATCCAATGATTTTCACCAGGATTTGATTGATATCTACTCGTCATGCTCAAAGCATACGAGACATCGGGTCTAGTACATATCATGGCATACATGATTGATCCAATTGCGGAAGCATATGGAATCCCAATCATTCTCTTACGCTCATCAGTTGTCTTAGGACACTGATTCTTGCTTAGAGTTATGCCATGTCCCACTGGCAAATTTCCTCTCTTAGAGTTTTCCATGCAGAATCTCTTAAGAACTTTGTCAATATATGTATCTTGACTTAAACCAACCAATTTCTTGGATCTATCACGATAGATCCTAATGCCAAGGATATAAGCGGCTTCTCCCATATCTTTCATAGAGAAACACTTTCCTAACCAAGTCTTTACAGACTGTAGTGCGGGAATGTCGTTTCCTATGATCAATATGTCATCTACATATAGTACCAGAAATAATACTACGCTCCCACTAATCTTCTTGTAAACGCAAGGTTCATCTTCGTTCTTGATGAAGCCAAACTCTTTGACCGATTCATCAAATCGAAGATTCCAACTCCTAGAGGCTTGCTTCAATCCATAAATAGATCGTTGCAATTTGCATACTTTGTTAGAATTTTCTGGAATTACAAAACCTTCAGGTTGTGTCATGTAAACATCCTCAAGCAAGTTCCCGTTAAGGAACGCTGTTTTGACATCCATTTGCCATATCTCATAGTCAAAATATGCGGCTATGGCAAGTAAAATTCTTATAGACTTGATCATTGCTACGGGCGAAAAGGTTTCATCATAGTCGATTCCATGAATCTGCCTATAGCCTTTCGCTACAAGTCTAGCTTTATAAGTATGCACCTTTCCATCCATGTCAGTTTTCCTTTTGAAAACCCATTTGCATCCTATGGTTTTTACACCTTCGGGCGCATCAATCAAGTTCCAAACTTGATTATCATACATGGATTTAATTTCAGATTCCATGGCTCCAAGCCATTTATCTGAATCAGGAGCGGACATCGCTTCTTGGTAGGAAGTAGGTTCGTCATCAACTATGACTTCTACTTCATTGCTATCTGTCATGAGAAATCCATATCTCTCAGGTTCAGATCGCACCCTACCAGTTCTGCGAGGAACTTGAGTATTCTGAATAGGTTCCACATTACTTTGTGAAACTTGTTCAGATCCAACATTTTGTTCCATGTAATTTTTGGGTTCTCGAATTTCTTCGAGATTAATTTTACTCCCACTAATTCCTTTGGAGAGAAACTCTTTCTCTAGAAAGGTACCATGACGGGCAACAAACACTTTGTTTTCCGCGCGGTTGTAAAAGTAATAACCCTTAGTTTCCTTAGGGTAACCTACGAAAATACATTTATCAGATTTAGGTGTGAGTTTGTCAGATATGAGCTTCTTAACAAATGCTTCACAACCCCAAATCTTCATGAAAGACAAACTAGGTTTTCTTCCAGTCCACATCTCATGTGGAGTCTTTGGAACAGATTTTGTTGGAACATTATCTAGTGTCAGTGCAGCAGTTTCTAGTGCATGTCCCCAAAAGGTTAAAGGAAGATCAACTTGACTCATCATGGAGCGGACCATATCCAATAAAGTCCTATTTCTCCGTTCGGACACACCATTCCATTGTGGTGTCCCAGGTGGAGTTAATTGTGAAACAATTCCACAATCTTTCAGATGATTGTCAAATTCTTGGCTTAAATATTCTCCACCACGATCTGATCGAAGTGCTTTAATAGTTTTGCCAAGTTGATTTTGTACTTCATTTTGAAATATTGTAAACATCTCAAAAGATTCACTTTTATGTTTCATTAAGTAGACATAGCCATATCTACTAAAATCATCAGTAAAAGTTATGAAGTATTGATATCCTCCCCTAGCATTGCAACTCATTGGTCCACACACATCAGTATGTATGAGGGCCAATAAGTCATTAGCCCTTTCACTACTCTTAGTAAAAGGTGCCTTAGTCATCTTTCCAAGTAAACATGACTCACAAGTTTCATATGATTCAAAATCATGTAAATCTAGAAGTCCGTCCCCATGGAGTTTTGAGATACGCTTCTCATTAATATGACCAAGACGGCAATGCCACAAATAAGTATGATTTACATCATTAGGTTTGGATTTCTTATTTATATTATAAACATTCTCATTATTCCCACTTTCAACATCAAGAACATAAAGGCATTAAATGAACATGCAGTACAATAAAGCATATCATTTAAATAAATATAAAACTTCTTATTTTCAATAAGAAACTTAAAACCTTCATTATCCAAACAAGAAATTGAAATAATATTTCTACTTAAATCCGGAACGTAATAACAATTGTTCAAAACAAGAATTAATCCGCTAGGTAAAATGACATCATATGTTCCTACGGCTAATGCATCAACTCTTGCTCCATTTCCCACGCGTAGGTCCACTTCGCCATCTTTAAGTAGCCTTCTATTCCTTAGTCCCTGCACATTTAAACAAATGTGAGATCCACATCCAGTATCTAATACCCAGGAGCTAGAAGTAGAAAGTAGAATATCTATAACATAGATACCTGAAGTAGATGCAGTCCCACCGCTCTTCTTCTTCTTTAACTCTTCCTTGTAAACCTTGCAATTTCGTTTCCAATGTCCAATCTCATTGCAGTGGAAACAAATTGCATCCTTTTGGGAAGCAGGTTTAGCCACATTAGCTTTGGCAACAATTGCCTTGCTAATCTTGGGTTTGACAACTTTTGTCTTACCCTTTCCTTTGCCTTTTTGGCCCTTTCCTTCCTTAGACACAATGAGTACAGGAGCGGTCTCTTTACCAATTTTCTTTTCTGCCTGCTTAAGCATCCCATGCAATTCAGACATAGTCTTATCCATCCCTTGCATATTAAAGTTCATGACGAACTGATTATAGCTTTTGGGCAATGAATTAAGAATAAAATCGGTAGCCAACTCAATCTCAATTGGATGGCCAAGCCTTTCTAGTTTCTCAAAGTAAGCCTTCATTTTCAAAACATGAGGGCTCACAGACTGTCCTTCGCTCATCTTGCATGAGACTAGGGCAGCTATGGTGTCGAACCTCTCTTGCCTTGCTTGTTCTTGGAACATATCTTTCAATGTAGCAGCAAGGTCAAATGCTTCCAAGTGTTCAAGAATCTTCTGAAGTTCTGAACACATGGCCGCAAGCATAAGACAACCCACCTCACTCACATGTTTCTTGTAGGCGTTTCTCTCATCCTTGGGTGCATTAGAAGCAGGTTCTTCTTCAGGAACGGGCTCATCAAGAATATAGAGCTTATCCTCATGCTTTAGAACAATTCTAAGGCTACGGATCCAATCCGTATAGTTAGCTCCATCTTCTTGAAGTTTCTCCTTCTCAAGGATAGATCGCAGTGATAAATTTGTATTCTGAGCCATTATCTACAATTATGCAAACATATAATTAAATATGAGTACCAACTTAATTAAAGATATTAAATTAATAGTATTTTACAAATACTCCCACTAAATTATATAACCTTCATATACATCCAATGTATAATATAATTTGAATGGGCTAAGATCCATATTTCACTTAACTTTGAGTCGGCTAGGGCACGACTGCTCAAAATAAGTTATTTAGGTAGACAACTCCTTGTCAATCATATCGTATATGACTCTTAGATCTTTTATGAGATTTTAGATATCGTATATCTAACATGTTTTAATCTCATCTGTGCCTTAGGCCCAAAACTGTTTTGATAGCCTAATTAAGTTAAACCATTTTAAACGTATAGGAATCACTGTTTCCTCATCTTGCTCATAAATGGATAGAATCAATGCACCTACGCTAGGGCGTAACCCACACAAAACTACCCACGTACTCACAAGTGTTTTAATCATGGATTGACACGGAACTTAAATTTTTAAAGAAGGTTCATGACATATAGCATGGTCAATGTTTATAGTCACATAATATAAACACATAAAGCAACGGTTAATAATTTAACTAATCTCATTAATTAAATTAAGATTTCATGTGATTGATTTATGGAGATAAATTCTTTAACACATTATTGAGAGCACGATTGTACGGTCGAAACTAAGCCAGAAGGCATCCACAATCCCGTACCAAATTTAGAAACTAGAAGGAACAACTATGTAAGGTCGAAACTAAGCCAAAAGGCATCCACAATCCCTTACATAAAGTAACTCGATTCTAAATTATTTTGTCCCATCAATTCATTACTTTGACCTTGACATTTGTTTTCAGGAAACACGGTTTCTCAAACCAGCCATCTGACAAACAAATTCAATCCAAAGTGATTTTAAACAAGCTATTTAATTTCAGGAAACACGGTTTCTTAAACCAGCCATCTGAAAAACAAATTCTGTCCAAAATCAACCTGCTCGGCCGAGTCCTTTGAGGTGCTCGGCCGAGCGCCTCTGTGTTCCAGAAAACCCTTTGCTTCTGACGACTCTGCTCGGCCGAGTCTTATAGACTGCTCGGCCGAGCACCACGAACAGAACAGTTCTTCTTGTCGAATTTTAATTCTAAGATTGCTTTCCCGATTCATTTAGGATTTGGTGTTCATAATGATCATATCATCATGTTCATCAAAACCTTGAATAAACGATTTATTCATGAATCAAAGATCATCAACAAATCAATCCAATTAATTTTTGATAATCTAAAGGAACATAATAATCAAATTATTATTGCAATCGTAGATCCCACATAACGTATTTAAACGGTGCGATTTTATGATTTCAATATATCTCATATACAAACATAAAACTCAGATCACATAAAACATCTTGAATCCAAATTCACATAGCATGCCAAAACATATAATCCAATTATATCATTAACATGTTATTATTAAAATAATCATGATGAACGGGGCTCTGATACCACTGTTGGGTTTTGAGCAAACATGCACAGCGGAATAAACCCAAAAGGCCTAGATCCGATCACGATGATTAAATTAATATGGAGATGAATTTAGAACACTAACCGTGATGGAGCTTTAAAATTCTGAGATCTTCAATCTTTGTTCTTCGCGCTTCTTCGAATCACGAACGTAGGAACGACCGCAAAACTTGGATCACGAACTTTGAAGGAGTTGATGCCAACGCCCTCTATGTTTATCCACACGCGAACGAATTTCAAGAACGATTCTTGAACCGGATTGCTAGACCCAATAGAAACTCTTTCTACTTTGAAGGCTATATGGAAAATCAATGTTCTTGTTCTTGAGGAAGAAGAAGAACTTGTTTTTTTCTCTCTCGGAGGCTATCTAATTGATATGGAATCAATTCATACTGATTAGGTCGTTGTTAGAGGTTTATATACTTATTAGTCCTAAACCGTTTAGGAGAAATAGGTTAAAACCCGTCACAACACGAAATCAGTTTTTGGGCCCGAACAGGGCCTGCTCGGCCGAGTCCTTTAAGGTGCTCGGCCGAGCACCTTTGCTCCAGAAAATCTGACCTTCTGATTTCCCATGCTCGGCCGAGTCATATGAGGTGCTCGGCCGAGCACCACCAGAATTCCGATTTTAGCCTTTTAAACAATTCGTCCTTTTGTGTGTGACCCCATAGGATTATATTAAGTTGGCAATGAGCCCAAACACATTTGTGCTCAAAAATCATGAGCGGACTCTAGCAAGCCATCATGACTACCCAATTAATATAACTTGTATAAGTTCGTGAATCCTTTATAGAACATATTACAATCTCTTTGTTTCACGATGTCTATTGAACGTAAGCCATGGTCAATGGTCAACTTACAATGGTCAATGCTTTCTCGATCCAGAATGTATTGATAGTACAAATCTTATTTGAGCACGGCCATGCATTTCATCAACACCATTCTTCGAGTGGCCAAAGCTTGACATCTCTCTCTTACGAGGAACAAATCCCTTCTTGATTTATTACCTTTCCCTACATGAATCCGATTATGCCAATCACATTCTTTATAGCTACCCGATTAGGGGTAACGTTTGAATATGTCAAACGTAATGTTCATCGAGTGGAAGACTGTGATAATCTCAGGTCTAAAGATTCCAGTAATATAACTATATGAGACTTAATTATGACATTGTGACCATGACATAAATCTCATATGGGTCAGTCCAGTATTTGGTCTCCAACTAATACCCATATGTTTAATTGTATCCCATACACCATAATCATCATATGATTATCCATTAAACTTATACTAACAATTAATCATAATTATCAGGGACGGGGATTATTATAATAAACATGCAAAGGATATAATAATCAAACATTCAATATCTTTAATATATAAATAACATTAATCGTTTTACAAAACGTGCCTAGAGCATACAACACCAACAATTGACCATGATATAGATCTCATAAAGCGGGTCATATCCAGTACCAAACAAGTACCCATAAATCTAACATGATCATCCCATGCTCATTAAGCCTTTATATTAATACCAAACAAGTACTAGGGACGGAAATTATTATCAGTAAACATGAACAGCAATAATAATCAAAACATCTCTTTATTAATATGAATAAATGATAACAATTACAACGTTTATTAAACGTGCCTAGGGCATCAACACCAACAAAAGCGTACCTGGTACATGCGTTTTTTCCAAGCCGTTCACGACTCGCCTTCCGCGCACGTCTCGTGCCGATCTCCTCCCGGCATGCGCACGACTTCAGCATACGTGCTGATGTTTGGGCCAATACATGGGCCTCTTGGTTGGGCCTGGTGCTTGTGTCTCCTCTTCTTTTCCCAACGAACTGGGCTGCCATGGATGATGGGCTTCGCCTTGTTTTGCTCTCTTGGGCCTTGCTAAGGTGGTCTTCCTCACTAGCTTGGATCAACATTGCTTGGATCAACATTGCTTGGACCAATTGAATGATAATTGGCTTGGGCCAATTTCTTCCATTTTGTAACACTTTAATCCACAATCTCCGTCCCGATTGACTTTTCATTTGTATATTTTTGGGATCTCTTTTTAACTCAAAATAAATTACATCGGGCAAAATATAAAAACACTAATACTCCCGAATTATAAACAAGCCCCAAAAATATGTAATTGCCCAAAATTACATAAAATCTAATCTAAATACATAAAAATAATTATTTTAAGCTCATAAAATCTTAGGAATAAAGTGTGTAAAATCTGTCTCATCAAGAGTCTCAAATATTTTTCTCTAATTTGTTTGAGTTATTTAACCTTAAAATTAACTCTTTGATGGGTTTCTATGTTGATAAAGTTTATATGATTATTTTAAAAAAAATGTACGTAATAATGTACCATTAAAAAATATAGTGAGAAAAATAAAACAGATCAGTAAAAAATAATTTTCTAAATAAATTCAACAATTTCCTTCAACCGATTTACATTCAAACCAAAACTTTTTTTTTAATAATTTGGATTCAAAATAGGAAATTCATTATTAATTTCATGGATTAAAGGAATCATTTTTTAATTTTTAAATAATTAATTTGATCTTTCATGAATTATTTTTTACTGAAATGTTTTATTTCTCTCACTATATTTTTTAAAGGTATATTATTACAATTTTTTAAAAATGATCATATAAACTTTGTCAACATACAAACCCATCAAAGAGTTAATTTTAAGGTTGAATGACTCGATTTTTTTTTGAAATTAATTAATTATTTTTAGCGCATTATAAACAATTTTTAAATATAATTTATTAGTAGAAAATTAGTAAAAAAAAAATAAAAGAGACAAACTAAGATATAAATCTATCATGGAGGACCAAATTAATATAAGCGTCTAGTTTAGGGACAAAATTATCATTAGTTTCAAGGGTATATTCGGCATTTTGAAAAATCACTGAAGGAAGGGACAAACTGGCAAAAAAGCCATCACATGGGACCAAACTAATAAAATCTATTCATGAAGGACCAAACTAATAAAAATTGCCAAGTTTAGGGACCAAATTATTATTTAATCCCATTTTTATATAAAGAAAAAGTTTTAGCAATTTTCCGATGCTTGGTAAGTTGGTCAAGAAAGTAACCGGTTTGTAATGTTACGAAATTTGGTCACATATTGCGAAACTCGTCACTTTGCACTTTGCAGTGTGTATAGGTGAATTTAGCCACTCGAGATCAGTTGAAGAGCGAAAATATTATACTACTGTTTTTCAACTTTTATTTTAAGTAAGCCATTTCTATTGCATTCTATACTGAATCATTCATGAATAGGAATCACGAAGTCAAAATGGATCTGAAATCGTGAAAAACTAAAGTATACTTGGGATAGAATCATGGAAATAGACTTTGATTCTCTATTAACCAATACCGCGGCTTATATAGGTGAATCTATGGAGGGCCAATATTAACTAGTTTTCGAAATAGTATTTTTTAGCGGAGCCCAAGACAATACTACGAGGTAATCAAACGATAAAAATAAATTTGCGAATCAATTAGGAACAGCTTTGACAAATTTTGAAAAACAAATAGAAAATATGATTGGTAGAACAAACACAATAAACAAGCAAACAGAAAAAATTAGAAAAGAAAAAATCAAAGTCACTTCCGGACTAGAGTGTCTAGGGTTGGGCTAGGAGGGTCTCTTAACGTTTGCAGTAAAAGATTGAGTCTCATTTCCTATGTACAAGAGTTTAGGGATAACCAAACACGGTTCCGGAAAAGCTTGAACCGTAACCGAACCGTTTCTCTTTCGGTTACGGTTCGGAATCGCCGGTTCACGGTTCGGAACCGTCCGTTCACGGTTCGGAACCACCGGTCCACAGTTTTTTTTTAAATAATTTTTTTAACAGAAAAAACAATTATAATAATATTTATTGCCGTTTTTTTACAAAAAGGCATAGAAAAAATGTTTAAAAAATTAAAGAGGTCAGTCTCTATTTTCTTTTATATACTCAACAAATTTTTATTATTTTTATTCACTGAATTTGGCTAAAAATTCAGTCAAAACTCAACTTTTCTTGTCAACGTTCTGTTAGTAACGGTTAATTCTGATGAAACCGTTAGAAATCTAACGATTTTGACGGTTTTCTAACGGTTTTGATAACGGTTCCGATTCTGGTTCAGTCATGGTGGTTCGGAACCGCCGGTTCACGGTTTTCAGAGGGGATGAACCGGAACCGGCCCGTGTTACAAACGGTTCTGATTCACACGGTTCTGGTTTTCGTCAAGGTTCAAGGAGGTTCCGGGCTTTTCGGTTTCGGGTCGCTTTAGCAGTTCCGGTTCGGTTTGGCCATCCTTACAAGAGTTAAGTAAAAGGAAACATAAGCATTAGAGCCTGTTTACCCCAAGATTGGTTGATTAGTCATCAAGGCTTGAAGCCGGTTCAAACGATCTGGTTCGAGCCGACGAAGCACTGGCACTAGCTAGAATTCTAACCTTGTGTCAGGACCTACGGGCCAAGGGACAGTCTCAGGTAGACAGTTTCTATGGGGCGTAGGCCTCCCAAAAGGTAACGGAGGCGTGCAAAGGTTTCCTCGGGCCGGACGTAGATTGGTCCTCGAGTGCAAAGGCAGAAGGGAGCTTGATTGCAAGACTCCCGTCTAGCAGGGACGTAAGTCGGCCTTGGATTTATGGATTTTTTTTTTATTTAAGTATTGTAAGGAGTCATGGGGTTACGGACAACATTAATTTTTATTTTTTTAATCAAAGTTAGTTTCACAAAGAATCTACTTAAATTTTCTCTCCAATTTAGTCATTCTTACAGGTCATATATTTTTTTTAAAAAAATATTTAGTAAATTAATTGTAACATATATTATTATGGGGTAATGGAGATGAACTATACCCCCTTCGTCCCATTTTTAAACTTCAAAAAATTTTATTTTGGGTGTCCTATTTTAAACTTCAAAATCAAAAAAATGAAAGTTATTTATATTTTTTTATTTAGTGGGACCTACATGTCATACACACAACAACTATCCACAAACTATTCCATACCCCACTTTCTCTCTCCTACCCACTTTCTATACTCACAACACTCTACCTCTTTATCTATATTTTATAATATAAAGATTCTTATCTTAATTCTTGTGCCCACTTTTTTTTTTAAGTTTAAAATGGTAAGGAGGGAGTATATTTTAAAACAAAATGGAGACGAAGTAAGTTTTTTTCTTTTTTCTTTTTTTTTTTTTTTGAGGAAGAGATGAATTCACTACAACAAAAATGACCTTTGGCGGCACTTATTTACCAGCACTTGTAAAAATGCCGTAAATTTGGGGCATTTATAAAAAAAAAATGCTGCAAATTTCTGGCACTTTGAATGAAGTGCTGCAAATTTTCGGCACTTTTTATCAAGTGCCGCAAATTGCCGGCACTTTTAATAAAATGTCTCTAAATTTCCGGCACTTTTCATAAAGGTGCCGCTAATTTTCGGCACTTTCTAAAAATGCCAGATTTTAGCGCCACTTTCAAAAGGTGCCGAAAGTTGTGCCGGAAATTAGCGGCACTTATAAAAATGCTGGAAATTTTGCGGCACTTATTTAAAAATGCCGCTAAATTTCCGACACTTTTTATAAGTGCCGCTTATTTTCGGCTCTTTTTTACAAAGTGCCGCTAATAATAAGAGGTTTATTTTAATATTTTTATTTAATTTTTGAATTTTAATCATATTTTTTATTGCACTTTGCATTAATTTGTTAGTTATATTAGATTTATGTGTACTACAACCATAAAAATGGATTAATATAAGCTTAAGTGTTATAATAAATAATTTTATGGGTGAATTTGTATCAAAAAATGATTTAGCCTAGCGGTAGAAAGCTTGTTTCCTATGTGGAAGGTCTAGTATTAGAATCGTGGTAAGCTTAATAATATTTTAATTTAAAATACGGCACTTCAAAAAGACTTTTGGAAAAGTGCCAGAAATTTGCGGCACTTTCAAAAGCGCAAGAATTTTTGCGGCATTTTTAAAGTGCCGGAAACAGCTTTTCCGGCACTTTTTAAAGTGCGGAAGTGCGGCATATTTGTTGTAGTGAAGTAGATTAAACATAAGAAAAAGGGCGAATTGCATTTTAGGCCCCCAAGTTTGGGGGGTGTTCCCAAGTTAGGCCCTAAAGTACCTTCGTTAGCATTTTGGGCCCCAAAGTTGTTATTTTTTGTCGAGTTAGGTCTTTTAACCAATTTCGTTACAAAAACCAGTTAAGTAGGCACGTGCCACGCACATGCCACCTAACGGAGGATAATTTGAAATTGATTTAACTTATAGGGGGTTTACTGCACATTCTTAAACTTAATGGGCTTAAATATTAAAAATTCTTTTGTTAACAAAACCCGTTAAAGACGAAGGATGATGCTCAGGCTCTCTTCCAATCCCCCCGATCTGCTTACTCCGCCACTCCCACCAACTTCAAGGTCCTCTGTTCATCTTCCCACCCTCTCTATTTCCATCAATTTAACCTAATTGTTGATCAAATTGAATTTCCCAAAACTAGTGACCTTCAATATCTATTGCAGATCATAGATCTGTACGTAGTCTGGTGCCGAAGGTGCCGGCTATGGCAAAGACGAAGGGGAAGTCTCCGGCACCAAATCGTATTTTCCAGCGCCGTTTGTGGCCAACGTACTCAACGGATCCGTCGTTGTCTTCAACGTCAATCCTGAGTTTAGTCAGATCCGGTACTCCGGTCGCCTTGAACGCTTCATCCGACGGCGCAAACACCCTCGACGAATTCAAGATACTTCCAGATGGTTCACTTCAGATTCATGTCTCAAATCACTCACAACTCTTGAAGTTGATTAATCATGGTATCAGTCGTCGTCGATCTGCCGGCCCGTGGCCCTAAATCGCTGACCTAAATTGCTTCCGCCGATAATCAATTTCTCGTTGATTTCATCTTCTATTCAGGTTCATCGTTCTTGTAATTTTTTCTGCGATTCTCTTTTCATTTCATGCTTAATTTTTCTTGTTCATTACTCGTTTCTCTTCTCCGTGATTGTGATTTTTTATTTCATTTGCTGCTTGTTCGTCGATTGAGAAATTTCATTATCTCATCTTCTTCCTGCTTGTTGTTCTTCATTTGCTTCGATTTACCTCAAAATTGATTGAATTAGGATCGTCGGAGATTGGGAGGGAAGATGGTCGCCGGAGTTTGGTCGGAGGGGAGGGGAGCGGAGAAAAAATATCTGGGTGGGTGTTAAAAAAGATTATTTATTTGGATTTTTTTTAATATTTAAGCCCATTAAATTTAAAAATATGCAGTAAACCCCCTATAAGTTAAATCAAATGTTAAAATTATCCTCCGTTAAGTGGCATGTGTGTGGCACGTGGCTACTTAACTGGTTTTTGTAACGAAATTGGTTAAAAGACCTAACTCGACAAAAAATGACAACTTTGGGGCCCAAAATGCTAACGAAGGTACTTTAGGGCCCAACTTGAGAACAACCCCCAAACTTGGGGGCCTAAAATGCAATTTTCCCTAAGAAAAATGAGTATAACGAATCATAGAAAAGCCATTGATTCAAGTCATCATGTAGGATATGTAATGTCAAATGTTTGGGTGCCTGACATTTATGGTTTGATGTTCCCCTTTCTATTCAATTCATGTAATCATAATCCATTTGATTTTTCAATCATCCAATTCAGAATTTGATGTAAAACGCAGCGGAATGATAAACAATAATTGATCGAAATCAATTATTCTGCAAGGAATATAAATTTCCAAGAAGAATTCCAATGAAATTCTTGAATAAAGAAATAAAGGAGGTTAAAGAGGGATAAATAATTGCTAAGCAATCAAAAGTTTATTGAACAAAAGTTAAAATTCGGAATACATCCTAAGGCCTATTTTATAGTGCCCATAAAACTTGAAAAACAATCCTAAACCTACTAGAATTACTCCTAACATATATGGTAACATAATAGGACGTAAAATAACAAAATAACTCCTAATCCTACTCTAAAACATACTTTAAATAACCTATCAAAATTAATGACGAAAATAAGAAATAGATTACTAATTAAAACTAAAATAATAATGAAAGACCAACATAATTATAATATTTGATATAATCAAATATTCTCCTTGCATCATTCACCACCGCTTCAAAAGAACTCGTCCCCGAGTTCGTTCTTGAATTTTGAAGTCGTCCACTCCACTTGAAAAGATATTTAGAATAAACTCTTTCTTTTCCGAGCCTCAAAAATTTTTCCACTCCCGCACAAGGAAGGAAATATGACAACCCTCCATCAACGGTCTGAAAATATTTGGGCAAGGCAGCATCATGTTGAACAACCCAGGAGTTGACTGGCATAGACCAAATTTGCTCATGTCCGGTCGGGTCTTCAAGATGGTGCGGTCGGACCAAGGTAGCTGGTCCGGGAGGGTCTAGTATCTGGTGCGGGCGGACCATGGCACTAGGTGCGGGCGGGTCTTGCTCAGGGTCCGGGCGGATCTGCGCTTGTCTGGGGAGGTCCTGGCTTTCGGTTTGTGATGGGCTAGGGATCTGTTTTTGGCCTCCTGTAGCTTGCTCATCCAAACACAAGACCTCACAATCTGCCATCACCACCACTTCAAAAAGTGGCTCCTCTTCCAAGGACCCTTCGCCAATCTCATCTTCCACCATCACTTCAAAAAGTTGTTCAACGGATTTCTGTTCCGGAGCAATCTCTCCACCCACCGAAAAAAAATTATCACTAACCTTTTCTCCTTTTAATTTGCCAATCATAAGTTGTGGGTCATGAGTTTCGGATATGACAAAACTCCAAGGTGTTTGCACTGCTGCCAACAAAGCTAGTTGTTCGTCCAAATCATGAATTTGTTGAGTCCAATATTCTTCTTCGTCAGCCCAGTACCGTATTTGAATATAACGCTCATCAACTTGACTTAAGCGCTTCATGTATCGGGCATCATCTACCTTTGATTGTGCTTGATCCATTCGATCTATGAGTTCCATGCGATGACGATTTGCTGCTTGATATTTTTTCAAAGATTCTAACTGGTTAACCCCACCGTACGGATCAACGTGACGGAGGTGTTCCTCACGCGCGCCGTTTCGGTTTCTGGGGTTGACATCTCCACCATCAACTACTAGACGCCCACACGTATTGATTCTAGTAATTGTGGTTTCCATGCCCTCGTTGTATCCTCCATCGGTAAACATCGTCCAAGGATCAACCTTTTCTGATACCAACTGATGTAAAACGCAGCGGAATGATAAACAATAATTGATCGAAATCAATTATTCTGCAAGGAATATAAATTCCCAAGAAGAATTCCAATGAAATTCTTGAATAAAGAAATAAAGGAGGTTAAAGAGGGATAAATAATTGCTAAGCAATCAAAAGTTTATTGAACAAAAGTTAAAATTTGGAATACATCCTAAGGCCTATTTTATAGTGCCCATAAGACTTGAAAAACAATCTTAAACCTACTAGAATTACTCCTAACATATATGGTAACATAATAGGACTTAAAAATAACAAAATAACTCCTAATCCTACTCTAAAACATACTTTAAATAACCTATCAAAATTAATGACGAAAATAAGAAATAAATTACTAATTAAAACTAAAATAATAATGAAAGACCAACATAATTATAATATTTGATATAATCAAATATTCTCCTTGCATCAGAATTTCACATGTGATGTTGGATAACTTATTTTTTCACTAAAATTTACTCTTTTCAAGATAAGTGGCTATTTTTAAAATAAAAATAATTAAAAAAATCCTATGAACGAGCATACTTTTAGGAGAAACGGGTACAAATTAACCTCATTTACTTATACAGTGAGGCTTTAGTATTTTATGTATTTAGAATACTCTAAATATGATCTAATTTTCATGCCAAATAAATTATCTCATTGGAATAGTCGAGTTTTTAAAGCTAAAGTATGAAATACCGCGTATTGTCAATAAAACCGTACCCATTTGAAACATCACTTTCCGATTTTGTCAATTTAGAGTTTAAAGCAAAGAAAGAAAAAAAAACCAACTTTATGGTTCTTTAACGAGTATTAAAGTCCCCAAAGGAGTGGCCCAGTTGTAAAGCCAAGTCTCATCTTCGGCGAGCGCTAGGGTTCGATCCCTCTCCTCGCCTCCTTATGGCGTGGACATCGAAAAAAAAAAAGAAAAAAAAAACGAGTATTAAAACCTCATTAATTTGTTACGTGTCACCCACACGAGAAACAAATGATGGCTAATTCAAAAATTACGTCTGAGTGAATTACAATTGAAAAAAAAACCAACTTTATGGTTCTTTAACGAGTATAAAAATCCCTAATATAAAAATCCCTAATTTTGATCAATTTTTGACACTTTAAGCTTTAAACAGACAATATTAAAAAGTGAAACCCTAAACTTGTACTTATAAAATAAATACAATTAAAGGCCCGTTTGTCGCAGCTGATGGATGATGACTTATGGCTGATGGGTGATGGCTGATGATTTTTGGTTGAATGACTTATGGCTTATTGTCATAATACTGTTTGTTTTGACTGATTTGAAAATGCTTATGAGCTGTCTTAAGAAAATTGTGACTGTTTGTTGAAAAACCTAAAAAATGACTGAATATAATACAAATACCAAAATACCCCTCATATATAAATAAACACATAATAATTATAATATAATATAATTTTATAACTATTATTATCTAATTATAATTATTTAATTGTTATAATTATTAATGATTATATATTCATAATAATCATAATTATATAAAAAATAATATTATATATAATTTTATTAAGTATATATTAATAATGATAAAATAATATTTATAATAGTAATATAATTTTAATAATATGATGATTATATAATATTAATAATATATTTATGATTATATAATGATAATAATATAATTATAAAATAATATAATTATTATTATTATTATTATTATTATTATTATTATTATTATTATTATTATTATTATTATTATTATTATTATTATTATTATGTAACTAACTTATATAAATAATACATAGAAAAGGAAGAGTATTATTGACTTACCCAAAGTGATGAAACTTCCATATTTTCAATAAACCAAGAAAAGCATCATTTTTCTAGCTTTTTAGCTTTTACTTATTTATGCTTTGAGGGAGTTGTACTTGACTTATTGGCTTTTAGCTTATAAGTGAAAACAAACACTACTAAAATAGCTTATTTTAAGTCAAAAGCCATAAACCAACCCAAATAAGTGAAAACAAACGAGCACTAAATAACTTTCTCTTCTTCTCCAAACTTCTTCTCTATCACATACAAACTTAAAGATTTGATTAGGTTTGTTCATAAATCTCCTAAATTAAACCTTAATCATTGATTTTCATCAATGATTCATGTTTAGTTTAGGAGGGATTTATTGTTTTTCAATAATAAAAATGTATCTTTTTTTAGTTTTGAATTTGATTTTCTCTCCATATGTGGGAGCCTTTGTTTCCTCTCCATTGTTGAGGGCCTTTGATTTTCCTCCTTTGTTGAGGACTTTGGGTATTTTGTGTGTTTTTCTTTATTGTTTCTATGATTTTTTTTCTTCCGCTTGTCTCAATCAAATACGCATCGTTGATTTATGTTTGTGTATCACTACTGGTGGATTATGGTTAAAAGATTCGTACCGCAACGGTCCTTTGTTGGTTGTCGTTAGATGGGCACCGACTACGTACAAAATTATCAGGATGCCAGAGGGTGTGGCCCTTAATTTTTACCATGCGGTCTCTCGGATATTGATTTGGGGTACACAAAGATGGAATTTGCGGTGATTTCAAAGGTTGTTTTTGAAGGAGTACTCTCGTGTTCACGTGCTTACTCGAAGTTGGAGAACCTTCTTAGTGCATGTAGGGATATGCTTAATGCAAAATCTTTTTTCTCTATGCATTTAGTTCATCGAACGGTAAATGATATGGCCGATGTTGTTTCTAGGGCTTCTTTTGTTAACGAAAGCCTCACCATTTAGGTCGAGCGTCCGTCACTTGTGGATTGTCAACTCCAAACTATGTGTGTTTGCTAATAAAATGTTGTTTTTTGCTTCAAAAAAAATAAAAATACCTTCTTAATGTGTGTGTGTGTGTGTTTTTTTTTTTTTTTTTTTTTTTTTTTTTTTGTGCTTATAGTTAATGTACCAACATCTTTATTACTCTTCTTTAATAAATGTTCATTTTGAATTTGCAGACATTTAAATAGTTGCCTTTTCAAGTACTAACAATACCTAAAGACACTCACTGATTAAATCATATGACATCACGGTTGTGAAATTGAATTTGAATACTGTGTTTGGAATTGATGGTTTATTAACTTCTCAAAAATCGACATAAGTTTATTTAGTGAGGTGGTTTCTTGTGAGAACACTTAGATCCGTCTCATGCAAGAGACGGGTAGATCCATGACCCGTGTACAAGTAAATGTAACACTTTAGTAGATGAAATTGTAACAGATTTCTATAGATAATGTAATACTTTTACATGTATCATGATAAATTGAATCCATTGTAACTTATTATTTGAAAACATATAGATATACTATTATACAAGTAAATGTAACTGTTTTACAATGTTATTATACAAGTAAAATGTAACATTCGTTTATAAAAATTGTTACTTTCTTATTTTTACAATGTTACTAACACAAGTGTTTTTAGTCCTAAAGTGTAAATAGTTGAATTATTACTTTTCTATACATATGTGTTACAATTATGTATAAACACTGTTACATATAAGTAACACGTTCGTTACATTTTAGTTGTAATAGGTATTACATTTGGCAAACGAAGAAAACATAAAAAACAAAAAACACCGTTACTTTTCTGTATATATGTATTACTTTTATGTATACAAAATGTTACATATAAGTAACACGTTTGTTACGTTTAGTTATAGTAACTATTACTTTTGACAAACCGAAAAAAAAAAATGCATGTGGGTCATGAATCCGGGTCATGGGTCAAAAATGACCCGTCTCTGCTATGAGACGGGTCATGGTGTTCATATACAAGTTTTTGTCTTATTTAAATTATGAAAACATGAACATTTATCTAGGAGTAATCTTAATTTGGCCATACCTTCTTTTAATATAGCATTATACTTCATCCATTTTTAAAAAATGTCTTACTTTAATAGCTTAATTTAATGGAACAGAACTAAATGTTTATGAAAAATTAATTAGTTATATTAAAATTTTAAAATTCTATAATGCACTATTAAAATATTTAAATATATTTTTTATTATGTTGTAATTGTTTTGACCGTATAAAAGAAAATGGTGGTATCTTTTCGACATTGAGAGTATTATATATGTGTGTGTGTGTGTGTATATAGTAAATTGGTTTTTCGCACATGTTAAGATTTCAAATAAGGAAATTGATATAATCCCTCCGTCCCACCTCACATGACACCTAAGAGGTGGGCACAATAACTAAGGGAAAAAAATAAAATAAGGAAAATGTGTGGTAGAAAATGAAGAGAGAGAATGAGGGGTAAATAGTGGTGTTGGTTGAATAATTTGAGTAGTGGAAAATGAAGATAGAGAATGAGTGGTGGGGTAGAGTGAATATAAAATTATAAAAAGTATGCTATTTTGGGAAATGTCAAGTGAGTTGGGACAGACCAAAAAGTATGCAAGCAATTAATTTAAAAATATATAATAATAAATTTAATACAATCAAATTACTGATATTAAAATTCTAGGCGGGATGTTAGGCAAATTTGAAGTTAATCATGGTATGAAAATTCAATGTACTTTTTCTTCTAATATATGGTGTAGGGGATTTGAATTAAGTGCTGCATTTTGTGACTACTTCGGCCTAGGCGACCTAGGGGAACAATTTTTAAAACAGTCCTTAAATACAATATTTTCAATACAAATATCAGGAACGTGAAATTTATCTTCATTACATATTTATATTGTAAGACCATCTGGACTTTTGACGCAAGATAATCTATGTGAAGTTGGTCATGGCAAAACACGGAACTCTTCAATGTAAGACAATACCAGATTTAGAGTATTTACAAATACACGAATTAAATCATAAGAGTTTACTATAACTACATAAAAGTTAATTTAGAATATTCGTTTTTTTTTTTTAAAAAAAAAGTCTATCCAACAAAAATATATATACTTGCATTGATAATAAAGAATACTCCCTCCGTCCCTGTTTAAAGTTTTTAGTTTGACTTTACACGCTTATTTATTAAGAAATTGAGGCAAATTTGAGTCAAAAAATGGCAAAAGGGCAGAGACCAGAATAGGCATTGAAACTGAAACAGACTTCAATTTATAATTTGAAATCATGACATCCAAGGGATCTTCAATAAGCATGCAGCTTGATGTCCTCGTTGAAACACATGCGTGAGTTAGAAACATCGCACCAGGAACGTAGAGACATTCTTTCTCTGTTCACCTTCGTAATGGAATATGCAATATTTTACAAAACTAACATGTGAACAACACCAGTGTATATAGCGATCTTTTACGAAACACTCACCATTGTCGGGAGAGCGGGCACGATAATAACAACCACCCATCGTGGCGGGCACAAACCTGCTGCAGTAAAGGATGATGCCTAAAAAGAGTATTAAGCTGGATGTCTAGGTGTATTCACCAAGAAGCTTTTGAAATCCAAGAGCCCAATGTTAGAAACCAGATTTTACCTTAACGCCTCATTAAAGCACCATACAAAATTAAAGTGCGGCCATTTTCACTCTTCTTAGTAACTTATACTCGTTTAAAGAATCAATGAAGCAAATAGAACCAAGATTAGTTGTTGTCATGTAAAATTATTACTTCAAAAAAGAGAGTACAACATCTCGAAGAATCCTTAAACTTACCCTTAAGAAAGGAAAATAAACAGGAATGGGAAAAAATAATCAATAACGAAAATAGAAGGTTTTTAACTCCCAACAGAGCAGAGACGCAAATACACAGACAAAGCAAATGAGTATAAAAGTCATTATTCATATAGCATAATGATATTACTAAAAACAAAAACGTAACTGAAGAGAACGGTTCAGAGGGAATTACGATATCTTGCTTGCCCGAAGGAGCGCTGCATATCCTCCATAGTTTCGTGTAACTGCTGCACCTAGGGGCTTAATTTCAGACAGGGCAAAACATGAATTCCTTGCCACTTTTGTTTTGGTATTCACAGGAGGCTGTCGCAAAGAGAAGATGAGAATATAAAAAATCAAGTCATATATTCACAACAAACCATAGCATCAAAATTAATCATTGACATATTGATACCTAAATATACACTTTTGCTATAAATAATCAATACAGAAATAAAAATTCAATCAAATCTCAAAATATGTAGAAAGTGAAAAGGAAAATTCGAGATAACATTCAAAAATCAAAGAATTATAATGTCGGACATCTGTGTGAATATGAGAAGGAGACATCTGTGGGATGTTTCTCTTTGACCCTCCATGTTCCTTAAGCACATTAAGAGACTTGGTAGATGCTCACCCGGAGCAACAACTAATATATATACACTCTATTTTAAATATCTTTGCTATTTTCATTTTAAATATGCTAATTTTGCAAAATAAACAATGAAATTGAAAAAGAAAAAAATTTGGTGTGCAACCTACTTTTATAACTTGTAGACATACGTAAAGCCTATAGCAATGTTACATTTAGTTCAAGACATAAGCATCTTTCTCAAGGCAATACATTCAAACTCTTTAGAATAAATCAAAACCCGTTAACTCGTTAACTCATTACAGAGACATTCAGCTTCCAACAAAATCAAAAAGTCTAGACGTTATAGTCAAAAGTCTGTATAACTTTTTTATTGGCATTCTATAAAAAAAAAAAAAAAAAAAAAAAAAAAACTCAAACTAACAAAACCATAAACCTTTAACAGAGAACCCCACTAAATTGAAGTTTTTATGCTTAACTTCTGTGAAGGATCCTCTCCTCTATCAAATGAATGTGAATGCTTCTATGGTTGCTATGTTGAAGGAATTAGTTCAAATCCCTATATTTATCATAAAAACAATTTATCTCAAGGCATGAAATTCATAAAATCAATCCAAATCCATTTCCATAATTAAATGCTAGCAAAATGTCCATTGATCAAGGAAAACTAATACTGATTACATGATCTCACTACACACATTTGTGACTTCCACCCACCATATGCGTAAATGCTCTCCAAAATGTTTTCTTGCAAACCCGTCCATCGGACACTATCAGACCGAAATGAAGAGAGGGGACGATCACCTGAACTGCAAAAATGTAAACGAAACTAAAAAAACATGTAAATCAACTATTTTTCAAGCATGTTAGAGCTCCACAACTTACCTGGTACTCAAGGGCGGATAGTTTCCATTGGATCATAGACAAAAAAAATAAAAATGAATATAAAAGTAGACTACAGTGAGCCAGCAAAGAGCACACAAAGATAGCAAACTTGTACAAAAAAAAAAAAAAAAAAAGATAGCAATGTCAAATTGCTCAACAACATTCTTGCAGCTTTCTCTAACATGTTCACCACCAGCAATGGACTATAAACCAAGCAAGATACTTGACACTTAGGCCTAAGCATGGAGTGATCTAAATAACGTATTCCCAAATTGCCAAAGCAAAGTAGGTAACACAAAACTACTGAAGCAACTTTGGATCATAATAGAATAACATGTAAAGCATGCTCTTAAGAAGTCTAAAAACATCAATCGCCTAAATTACACTGAAATATCTTCGTCCTTTGTTTTTTGAGATTATATCGGATTTGTCAGAAAATCCTACTCTGCAGTATGCTAAAATCCTACTCTGCAGTACGCTGCCATGTAAAAATGCCCATCATTTCAATCATAGGCTTCTCCATGAAAATCCCATAAGCAAGTAAGACTGAAACAAACAAAGTACTTGGTCTAACGTACTGTTGTGATTAACGTATGGACGGAGTTTTATGGGTGAAAATAAAATAAATAACTAAAAAGGAATATGTAAAATATTTAAGATGTACTGTATAAATGAAATTTGCAATTTTTTTGTGAAATTGGACTAAGAGCAGCTACAAAATATTTGTTCTCATAACCTTGTCGCACATCCTGCTGCATCCATTTAGAGTTTCTTGGACGTAGGCATCATCCTCACTTTCAAAATCGCATCTTCGCACACTCTTTAACCATTTGAGTAAGGAATTTGGGCTGCTTTCAATAACTCAAAACATACCCTATCTCAGCCAACAATTCAAATCAATAACTCAAAACATAACCTATGTCACCCAACAATTGAAAACATATTTAAATGCAAAAATAAGTTATTTGATCAATTGGACAATTAACTCACAGTGCTGGGACACATTCACAGCATAATCCAGCCTTCTTGGTTGCCTCCACAGAACTTTTTTCCCCATTTTCCAAGCAAGTTCTTCACCAGTCACTGTATCAATTTATCTAATCAAAAAAATCACGCACGCAAGAATCCAGTAGTGCTCAAAACCCTACTTAAACAGATCAGTGAAGAAGCACGGCAAATCAGACTCACATCAATTTATCTAAGTTACTTGAATTAAATGGTAACTGGTAATAAAATTATTACTAAAGCAAATTATACCTACTAAATTACTCATCAACATCCTCATTGCAAGTTGCTATGTTTTGCTCATCCTCCACCTTCAAAGAAATTCCTACATACAAAAAGTGTTGATATAACAAACAAAATTAACATGTTGCAAAAATAAAATAAAAAAAAGATAGTAAATTCAAATAGTTACCATTTTTTTCGTTCCGAAGCCAATTTTGAAGGCACATCAATGCTTCCAATGTATTAGATGCCAATCTACTCCGATGTGGGCTAACAACTCTTCCACTTGTGCTAAAAGCGGACTCCGATGCAACACTTGTAACCGGAATAGCTAGGATGTCCCTAGCAATTTTTTGTAGAGTTGGAAATTTAAGACCATTTGTCTTCCACCACCCCAAAATATCAAAGTTGGAACTCCTAGGCAACACTATTTCTTCCAAATAATGATCTAATTCCGATTTTCCATCCATTTGACTAGAAGTGCTACTTACAAACATGTCATAATCCGAAAGAGTGTCACTTGCATTCAACCCACTCAAAGAAGATGTCCCACCCACAACATGGTCATTTACTTGTCCCTTACTTTGGTACTCATTCAACAAATCGTAACAACTATTTCGAATTTTATCAATCTCAACCATGGCCAAATCACCATAAATACGGGGGGAAAAATATTCAAGAAGCTTCAACTTAAATCTTGGATCCAAAACACATGCAATCCCTAGAAGCTCATGGCAAACGCCCCAATATTTATTATACTTTTCAAGCATCCTTTTTGCCATTTCCGAGATAAAGATTTCGGAATCATTAACCCAACCGTTTAATGCCAATTTGATTTCACAAACTTTCAAAAAAAAAAAACTCATTAGCCGTAGGACAAGAAGTTGCGGAGAACATTACCGTCACATCATAAAAAAATTTCAATCTCTCGGTAATTCTTTCCACTTTTCTCCAATCCTCCTCACTAGGTAAACAATTATATAATCTTTATTTTTGTTTCAACCGGGGAAATACAACTTTGTATAACAAGGCCGTTTTAAGCATGATATAAGTTGAATTCCATCTAGTGGGGCAATCAAGAGCCAATACCTTAGTCTCTTTAATTGATTGTTGACGGGCCGTTTCCTCAAATTTTTGAATTCTAGCCCGAGAACCTATCCAAAACGAAACACTATCTCTTACCTTTTCAATCTCACTTTTAATGACTTCTAAACCGTCTTTCACAATCAAATTTAATATTTGAGCATAACAACGCATGTGTAGAAGTTTTCCTCTCATCAATAATGTGTTAGGATCTAATCTATCAACAATCTTCGGTAACATGGCATCATTTGAACTAGCATTGTCAACGGTGGCGGTTGACAATTTACTATCAAGATTTAAATCTATTAAAGCTTCAACAAGGTATTCCGTAAGGCAATCACTATTATGTGGAGGAGGAACATCAATAAACCTAGAGTAAAAATAATAAAAAAAATATTATAGCAACAAATAAAACCAAGTAGACAGAATATATGAAACTAAATTACAACGTACCTTACTAGTCGATTTTGCAAAGTCCACTCGGAATCAATATAATGAGCAGTTACGGCCATGAATCCTTTCTTGGTTGGCCTTGCACTCCACATATCCGTAGTTATAGCAACCCTAGAGTCCAAGCTCTCCAACATCTCAACCAACTTCTCTCTCTTGGCATGATATAACTTTAAAATGTCACTCTTTATTGTATTTCTTGAAACATGTCCGAACAATGGTTGGAGGCTTGATGTGAAAGAACGGAATCCTTCGTGGTTAACCATCGACAACGGGTATTCATGCAAGACAATCATATTGGAAAGTTCAATTCGCCCGCCTCATCTTTATTAAAAACAAACGGACGATATTGCATCGTACCATCAAATTTTCTCTCTACCTTGTAACAACATTTGTTTACTGTCTCTATTCTTTCTCTATGGGCACCTTTGCAAATGATTTTTCAAATGTGTAGTACCTTTTTTACCATCTCCTGCTAGCCTTTTTTGACAATGATTACAAACCGTAAAAACACCATCTTTCATTGTTGTTTTAGTCATCTCCTTCCAAAGCTCAGACCTTAAGCCCTTATTAATGTCTGTAGAAGAACTCTCAACCTCATTCAAAGAGGGGCTAGAACCAACGGGGGTCTTGCTTGCAACACTTTGAGAGGCACCACAATCTTTATTGATAGGTTCATTCTTGTCTTCTTCAGACATGTGAAAATCATCATCAATATCAATTGTATTCGCTAGGGCAATTTCTTTGGACATCTATCAAAATTCAACACATAGCAAAATAAACCATTAAACAATATATTCAACATAGAGATGGACTATTACTAATTGAACACATAGCCTCATAAACATCAACCCATAGTACAGTCACCATTTCCCAGAACAAGAACCAGAACCAGAACCAGAACAATATATATATATATACACAATATACACACCCATCAATTTGCTGTGGGAATACAAGAATAAATGCAGCAGTAGCCATGGGCATTATCATACTCATCAAACACTTAGTAACATCACAGATTCACAGTACAAAAAGGCAAATTAAACCCCTGTTTGACCTTCACACAATATTGAATAATCTTTACGAATTGAATCCCTAAATTTGAAACAAATTAAACCCTAATTTGAGGGGTGAGAGCTGACAGTAACTTACCTTGGGCGAGTACGCGACTGTGAGGAACGGAGCCGGCGAGGAACCTGGAATGGCGAGGTCGGAACGGTGAGGTCGGAACGGCGAGGTCGGCGTCGTCGGCGAGGCTAGAGGCTGAGGAACGGCATTGTGTTTCGCTTTGAAAATGTAGCGGTGTGCGATGAGAGACTGTATGCCGAGCCCTAATTTTAGAATATATAGGTACGGCAAAATGTAAATGCAGGAAACTATAAGGGGTGATAATAAAAATAGGACAACACTAATACCTCGGATTGGATCGGATTGGGTCGGATCACAGGGTCTAAACGAAACCGATCTGATATCCGAACGGATCATAAAATTGTAAATTGAACCCGAAAATTACGGATCGGATCGCCATCAGAACAGATCGGGTTCGGACAAATTGCCATCCCTGTGTGTGTGTGGTTTAACATATTTGGGGTAGAAAGAAATAGTGTGTGTCGGAGATGGAGAGGGAGAGGGAGAGAGAGAAAGAGAAGAGCCTTAGAAAGCGGAGCTAGGGCGGAGGTAGAAGATCTACAGATGCAAGGCGGAGGTCGTAGTGGAGATAGGCTGTTTGTGGTAGTGGTGGAGATAGGCTCGTTCAATGTCCTGTTCATCCTTTCTGCAATCCCGTTGTGTTGAGGTGTGCCATTTGGTGTCTTCACCATACGAATACCATTCGCTGCACAATATTCTTTGAACTCCCCGAGCTCATACTCCCCACCATTGTCAGACCTCAAGCTTTTGAGCTTAAGACCCGTCTGATTCTCCACCAAAGCCTTCCATTTCTTAAACACCTTGAATGCCTCATCTTTGTGTTTCAAGAAATAAACCCAGACTTTCCTTGTCGAATCATCAATAAACGACATGTAGTATGACGCACCACCCAGAGAAGTTACTGGGGCCGGCCCCCATAAATCCGTGTGAACTAGTTCCAACTTTTCTTCCCTCAAAGCCCTACCTGTCCTCGAGAAATCGCTTCTCGCCTGTTTCCCAAACACACAATCTTCGCAGATCCCCACGTTGACTATCTTCAAACCCGGTAGTAATCCCTTTGAGCAAAGTACTTTCATCCCCTTCTCACTCATGTGACCCAATCGACAGTGCCACAAATCCGTATCACCTTTGGCTGACGCCATCGTGATACTATCCTTGGTGTTATTCGCCAAATACAATGTCCCCTCTTTATTACCCCGAGCGATCTCTGAATCCTCCATGGTAATAACCCAATTCCTGCAGCCAAAAGTTACCTTGTAACCTTCTTCATCAAGCTGCCCAACTAATAACAGGTTCTTTTTCAAACCCGGAATGTGTCTGACCCCGTGTAGATGTAAGACCTTCCCGTCCGATGCTCCTATTCGGACATCCCTCTTCCCCTTGATTTCCAAAGGCTCGCCATCTGCCAGATAGACCTTACCGAAATCACCGGAAGTATAATTTTCCATCTCCTTTGCATGCCCGCATGAGTGGAATGATGCCCCCGAATCTAGAACACATTATTCTAGCGCACTACTAACACTTAGAACCAGTACATCTTCACCCTCAGTTACCACATTCGCCGCTCTGTTCCCTCGTATGGGACAGTCCTTCTTGTAGTGTCCTAACTCCTTACAATGATAGCACTGTACTGATCCCTTGGCAACCCTTGGTCCATTCTTGTTCTCCCTAGACCTGTACTCACCACCTCCTATGTTTTCCTTTGACTCAGTTCTCCCCTTGTTGATGGTACCCGACTTTCCCCTGCTAGTTGTAGCTAAAGCCGATCCCGAAGTAGATGGTGTCCCCAACTTCTTCATGCGATTTTCTTCGCCTAAAAGAAATTCCTTAACATCATCATACTTCAATTTATTCTTACATGCTGAAGAATTTAACGCTGTCACCGTCCTGCTCCAACTTCTTGGTAAAGATGCTAGCAATTGACAAGCATGAACCTCATCCCCAAACGTTATATCCAACGCAGCCAATGAGTCTATAATATCCATAAACTCATCGATTTTAGCTAAGGATCCTCCCTCTTGCATCTTGAGATTACCCATCTTGCGTATCAAATCAACCTTATTTGCAGCAGATGGAGTTTCAAATCTCTCAGTAAGATAATCCAATAGTTCCTTGGTGGTTTTCGCCTTCTTGGTAGTCTTCGCGATCCACTTTGATAAAGTAGATCTAACCACCCCTAGAGCTTTCCGATCCATGAGATCCCAATCTTCCTGCTTTTCGCTTTCCGGCTTGACTCCTTTTAGAGGCATGTAGAGATCCTTATTATACAATAGATCCTCTATTTGCATCCTCCAAAACCCATAGTCAGACCCATCGAATTTCTCCACCGCTTGTTTATCCTTGCCCATTCTTGATTGCTTGATAAACCCGGATCGTTAAACCGGAGCTCTGATACCAGTTGTTGTGGAATAAGACCTCCCAAACCAAGCAAATCGCAAGAAACACAGCACCACAAACAAGTACAAGAAATAAAGAAACAAAGCAAAAGACAAAGGAACACAAGAAATTGTTTACCCAGTTTGTCAATATGTTTGACTACGTCTGGGGGCACTACCAAGCCAGGATCTTGCACTATAATATGTTAAATCTGAGTTACAATGAGTATGGGGGCGGAACATTGCTTATATATGCATCCTAGAATAAAACCTAACCCTAGATGGACAAAGAAACCCGAAATTTGGCCCAAAAAACGACTCAGTCCAGACCTGTCCCGATACTTGGGCGGTCGCCCACAATGCCTCTGGGCGGTCGCCCAAACCAAGCGACGAGTCTGATGAACCGTCTGATAAAGTGGGCGGTCGCCCACCTTGACCCTGGGCGGTCGCCCAAACCATCAGTCCCTCCGACGTGATTTCCTTCTCAGCTCCATTCGCTAGTTCCCGGTTGGTCCTCTATTCCAACAATGAGGAGGTACAAAACTCTAATAATGTCATTGTGCTTTCTCGGAGGCGAGAGCATGCACCACAACCAAAGACACGGGGGTTTACAAGAGGAGCTGAGCCGCCAACTAATCCAGATAAACGACCATTCACCCCAATGGCCACAGCTAGGTACATAACTGAACGCATGTATATTCTTTAATGGACATAATAATGCTTGATAGTTCATGTATATTAACAATATTGTTATGTTTATAATTTTGTGATACAATTAGTTTTCTTGAAGTCATCATTCCAGTAAGTTTTTAACTCTGCATTGATTTTAACCTTCGTAGCAACATCTTTTTCGTGCTAGTTTCAAGGCCAAAATACATTTACCCCCCAAAGTATCCACCGAATCCCACTTTGCCCCCCAGCGCCAAATTTGTCCCACTTTGCCCCCAAAGCTTCAATTTGTCCCACTTTCCCCCCCAGCTCCAGACTTTGCACCCCAGCACTAACGAATGTTAGAAAATTTAACAGAATAGGTAACGATTGGACTATTTTGTAATGCTTATTAGTTTTTAAGGGTCAAAATGCAAAGTTTCAAATATTAAGTACTAAAAATTTATTTATTTTTCCAAATATTTAACATTATCTTAAATCTTAAATAATTAATAAGTCTTGAAACTAATACTAATTTTATGCTAATTTTTTTTTTTAAAAAAAATATGAAATTATTTTTTCTAAATAAATGAAATTTATTTTTTTAATAAAACTAAAAATTAAGTATGTTTTTTTTATTTTTTAAATAAAAATATTTAAAAAAATAAAGATTTTTTTTAAATTGGGCTTACCCCACCCAATTTTTCCTAATCAACTTTGATTAAACTCAATCCAATTAACTTGTCTTGATCTAATGGGCTAACCAACCCAAAAACCCAAACCCACTAGATAAACCTAAAAAAAAATCCTCCACCCTCATTTCACTCAAACACCCTTCCACTTCCAGACACTCTTTCTCTCATTTTATCTCATCTCACAACCTCCTGCCACCGCCCCTCCCGCCGCCGCCGCTCCTCCCAGTCTCCCCACCACCATCCCACCGTCTACCTCAACCCCCTTTACCTTCCCAGCACAATTTCCCACTTCTTCCTTCTACTCACCATCGTGGCCCACATAGAAACATCGTCATTGTCGCCGCCGCAGTCGTACCGCCGTTGTCGACGTCTTCAAGTTCAGATAAGTCTCTCTCTCTCTCTCTCTCTCTCTCTCTCTCTTTCTATCTCTTTCTCTCTCGCTTTCTCTCTTTCTCACACCCCATTTTTTGATCTGGATCTGGATCGTTTTGTGTAGATCGTTGTAGATCTGGATCGTTTTGTGTTTATGTGTGCCTTTGGTGTATAGATCGATGTAGAGAACCCATCGTCATCGTAGCCGCCATCTCATCTTCATATCTCTCTCTCTCTCGCTTTCTCTTTCTCTTACTCGCTTTCTCTCTCTCTGACGATCCAAGTAGATCTGACCTTTCTTGAAGATCTTTCTCTTTCTCACTTTATGTATGTGTGCCTTTTGTTCAAATTTTTGTTTTTTGTTTTTTGATTTTTCTATTGTTTGGTGTTTGTTGCAGGAATATGATATTGGGAGAAAGTGGTAGTGATGGTGGCCGGCGGCGGCGATGGTGGTGGGACGGTGGTGTGCCAGTGGTGATGGTGGTGGTGAGGGCGGTGGTGGTGATGGGGAAAGAGAACGGTGATGAATCTTGATGAACAATAAATTTTAATGACTGATATTTTAAAAAAATGATTTGTGACTAATTATAAATGTTAAAGTTCTTAATCTTGCCTCATTATCACTTTTAGCAATAGAATAATATTATTTCTTAATCCCCGTGCCGAGAGAGTTTGTCCGAATTCGGGTGGGACGGAGGGAGTACTTAATTTTTAGTTTTATTAAAAAAATAAATTTCATTTATTTAGAAAAAATAATTTCATATTTTAAAAAAAAAAAAAATTAGCATAAAATTAGTATTAGTTTCAAGACTTATTAATTATTTATGATTTAAGATAATGTTAAATATTTGGAAAAATAAATAAATTTTTAGTACTTAATATTTGAAACTTTGCATTTTGACCCTTAAAAACTAATAAGCATTACAAAATAGTCCAATCGTTACCTATTCTGTTAGATTTTCTAACATTCGTTAGTGCTGGGGTGCAAAGTCTGGAGCTGGGGGGGAAAGTGGGACAAATTGAAGCTTTGGGGGGCAAAGTGGGACAAATTTGGCGCTGGGGGGCAAAGTGGGATTCGGTGGATACTTTGGGGGGGTAAATGTATTTTGGCCTAGTTTCAATACAAAAATATAGTGCAATAATTTAAGTTGGGGATAATAGATGGTTCTTTTGTTTGGTTCGAAGAATCTTAAAGGTGGTAGAGTTACCAGCAAGTTGTATATTCTGGTAGCAGCCTCCATAGTTGTTCATTTCACTGTTACTAGTTCAGTCAATTTGAATGAAAAAAAAAATCATTTTGAACGGGAAAAGAGGTGCTTGAAGCCTTTTTTTTATATAATATATGATGTTGGATGGACAATGAGGCTATGAGTTTTTCTTCTTTAGTAAATATTTTCTTTTTTTGTTGATATGATATGTATTTTATGTTGATTTGATACGTGTTGCTCTTGAACTGCAAGTCACTGAAATCAACTATTGTGATTCAAATAGTGTCTTGATTTTTATATTAATCTGTTCGAGTAGTATATTAATTGGTTCGTTAATCTGAATTTTTTTGTTAGTACAACTGAACTTTTATTAGTTACCTGAGTGAGCAAGGGGATCAATAAGAAGAAAGATAATATATTAGCTGTAAAATCAAATGATTGTTAAACTTATTTTTATTTTTCATTAGTCTTATAATATTATATAAAAATGAGCTTTCTAGTTTTAGTGTAGAAATGAAAATGATTACCGTACACTATCTTACTTTCATATCCGTTGAAGAACACAAAAGTAAGATAAAGTTAAGGAGAGAAAAGATGTATTTCTGTATATCTTACTTAAAAATTTGTATTGCAGGAGAAATACAAGGCACTTTTGGAAGAAAAAGCAAGTTCTGATGGATTGGTTAATTATGATGATCCTGATTATGATGTTTGGAAGGAAGTTGTTGGAGTGAAAAAAGGTAGAGTGTTTGGGCTTGGCTCTCGAAAGAAGTTTACTTCATCAAAGTTCAATGCCTCATCCACATCTTCATATATGGGTACATCAAGAGATGATCCAATTGTTAAACAACTTCAGGATGAGGTAAAAGAGCTACGCGAAAAGACTAGTCAATTTGATGCATTACAAGCCCAAGTTGCCATGATGAGCCAAAAGTTAGGCTTCCCGTTTTCTTTTCACGTTCCAACAAGTGAACCTAATACAACGTCTCCTCTCGTTGCTACAACGGTTCCGCTACCTACATCTATGAATGGGACAACCAACGCAGAAGTGTACATTCCATCATTCGAGCGCGATAAGGACAACTTTGGAGATGACTTGGGGGGGAAACTTGGAAAATTTAGACATAGGCTTTTATTGATTATGCCTTCATATTTATTAGGAAATGATAGTCTAGTCGGCAAATAGTTGAACGGATTTTAGCTACATTAGTTTTTATGATTTGTTCATTGAGTTTTTCTTTCATAACTTACTAGTTTTACAGTACTCTTTATCATTTAATTTATTTATTCCATGATTCATGTTGAATTTATCTTTTTTGTTATTTTTATTTTGTTAATTATGAATGATGTTAATATTATTAGTTTTGATCGAAAATATTGTGTCAATTTGTGATCAAATAGTGTCACAGGTAGTTTTATGTTTATGACGTTGTGACAACAAATGTGACTAGCTATCATTGGCGTCAATGTGACGTAAATTTGAATTTTCAAATTTCTTTTTTGGTGACAAACACTAATAGGTTTGGGATGGCAAACTCCGTAATAAAACTTGCGACAATCCGTCCCAATGCTCGTTTGCGACTAGGGAATAGGGGACATATTTTGGTACAAACAAATTTGTAACAAAAGCACAATTGTGACGAAAAAAGTCCAAATTGTGACAGTAATTGGCTGTCCCAGAAAATCCTTTTTCTTGTAGTGGCACTGGTGCGTATAGGATATAGGGCAGATTTTAGCGGTCTCTGTTAACCATAATAATTTAAAAAACATAAATTTAAAATTCGACAATATAAAAGACATAGAAAAACTTACTAGTTATAAGCGGAGGCGGTATTTATGCAGGGGGATCTGGGCGTCTTATGAACAGTGGCTGGTACACTCTTTTTTTTTTTTTTTTTTTTTATATATATATAGGGCTATAATATTAAGTACTGAAGGATTCGAAGGAATTTAAGTAATATAACTAGGGGAATCGGAAAGGGGGTTTTAAGCTGCCATTAAGAAAGATCGCTTTATATTAAATTGCTCTCGTGGTTTTTTGTGTTTACAAATGAAGGAAAATGAGGTTTTTATAACCTCAGAAATCGTAACCTATCTAGCCGGTTAAGTATACCGGATTACCTAAGAATCTAACTGTACAATTTTTTTCAACATTTACACAGTAAAAAGGCGAAAATAATTTCGCAAAAAGAAACTTTACAAAAAGCTGAAAATGACCTAAAGCTAAATTTTTCAAAAAGTAAACCTAATCTGTGAAGTTTTCAAAAAGCATAAAAATACTGTCGGCCGCCCCATGTCATTGCTTGCGTTTTCGTGGTTGATGCTGTCATTGCTTACGTTTTCAGTAATCCCTGTGTGTGCTGTCGATTGTTGGGATTGTATCCCCATCTGATTGTGCGTCTTGCATGTTGTCATCGTATGGATCGCCTGGTCCTGGATAAGACCATGGCCTTTCTTCATTAATGATGTGCTGTTCGTCTAGTGTCTCGCCTTCTCCAAAAAATGGTAGAAGCATGTTCCAGTTGTCTGTTGCCCAAATTTGTATGTAGTGTCCTTCCGCCATTAGCTTATAGAGCTGCCATGGGAAGTTTTTTGGAAGATCTGGTGTTTGTTGATGTCGTTTTATGAATCCGGTGTGAAAGTCTGTGATTTTGTCTACATCTTGCTCATGTAACCAAGCAAGGCTTGTGAAATCAATATGCTCTTCTATTTTGACCGCTGTTGATAGTAATTTGTGATCTGAGATGTTACTGCTGACGAAAACCCTCTTTCTTGCGGGCCTGTATGTATGACTGTCTGACTCTGGAAAGGATGCGAATATTTTACACCCAACCTTTTGTGTGTAAGAATGTGTGGCTATGTTCCCAGCTACCATTGTAAATTTTTCCCCAAATGTGTTTAATATTTCTTCTGTAGAGGGGTTTAATCGGAATTCAATGTAGTCTATCATTCCATAATGGTAAAACTGTGTGATAAGCTCCTTTGGCATGTCAGTTTTGAATAAATCGATCTGTAATAACAAAATGCCTGTATCATGTCCTTTATTGTCTATCCTTTCGACTACTGTTATACCTCTGTAATTTAGTTCTTTGAATACAATTTGAACTATTTTCTGTTGTAGCTTGTACAGGATTAAGGGAAACCCAGTACAGATCTTTTCTGAGATAATGTCGTCGAGGCCTTCTATTTTCTCCAAAACAGGTTTCAGAGTATGCCTCCATGGAATGTCAAGTACTCGAGCCTTAAATTTGTCAAAGTTTCTGTAAATTGGCTCTCTTGTATTTTGTAATTTGTTTTTAAGAGTTTCAATCTCTTGTTTCAACTTTCGATTTTCTGATTGTAATAGTGTTTCATGTGTTGTTTGAATTTCCTTTCCCTTTTGAGAAAGCTTATGTTGTAAATTCGAAATGATTCCCTCTTGTCTTTTGATGATCTGTTTGAGGCTTTCTTTTGTTATTTGGGAAAATGTTTTAACTTCTTCGGGTTCAATAAAGAAGTTATCAAGCCCGAAATATCCTCTTGCCATGCTTATTGCTTCGGAAAACTGTAATACCCTTTATAGAGGGGATCTATACACTGTATGTGTTTTGCCACTGTTTCCCATTTGTTAAAGACTCCAATTTTGGTGCCTCTAAAGATAATGTAATGTGAAAAACGTTTTGGTGTAACTGTATTCTCGGACACTTTTCGAGAAAATAAAATCCAAGAGAATTTAAAATTTGAACCTTTTTTGTTGATTCATTGGGAAATGTATGTATATGCCAGAGGTTATCAAGAAGGCATTGTTGTTTTTCTGTTAATCCAGTCCCAAAAACGGGCCTGAATTTCTGTTTATCCTCGGTGCAAACAGGTAAAATGTTTGGGCCGAATGTAATTGTTTGTTGTTGGGCTTTTGGTTGAGCCCTATTTGTCACAAAATGTTTATCGGACAATTTTTGTATACGGCTTGGCCCAGCCTGTGAGAATGCTTGTGACTGACTGTTGGGAGATGTTAATTGCAATTGTACCATGTTGTCACTACTGCTATCACTGTCAGATGTATCCATGGATGTATTCTTTGTCTGTTTGGGATGCACCACTCTTCTAAATCCTTTGCCTTTCTCCATGAAACAATCTGTTCAAATTTCTAGATAAAAGGTCAGCAATAGTATTATTTTTTCTTTTAATGTGTTCAAAATTAATACTATATCCGCTTCCTTGTATTATGTTTTGTAAATTAATCCATCTAGTCCTGTTGACTTTTTTACTTTGATCATTTTTTATAAATTTAACTATTGCCTCACACTCTGTTCTAACTGTAAATTCTTTATTTAAGAAAATTTTAAATTTTTCTAAGGCATTTATCAAGGCTTGTATTTCATAATCTAAGCTAGTCCAATTTAATCCCGTTTTATTAAAGTTTCCGCTAGAGTATGCGCAAACTTTTTCGTTATTTTTAGGTGAATATTTATTTGGTTTACAAAGAAGAACAGCTCCCCATCCTTCTTTACATCCATCTGTTTCTATTATTATGTAATCAGTGACTAGGGGTAATTCTAACGGTTTAATCTTTTTAACTGCCTCTTTAATTTCTTTTACTAAATTTATATCTTCCTTGTTAAAATGTCTTTGTCCGTTTTTTGCGGTTTTACTATATAACGGTCCTACTAATTTTGATAAATTAGGAATAATTTTCTAGCATAATTTACTAAACCTAAGAAGGCTTGTATTTGTTTTAAATTTTCTAATTTTTCTGGAAATTCTATAATTTTTGTAGCAATATGGGGTTGTAATTCTATTTTTCCATTCCCTATTTCTAATCCTAAAAAGGATATCTTTCTTTTAAAGAGCTCCATTTTCTTTTTTGATACTACTATCCCATGATTTTTAATTTCGCTGAACACTTGTTTTAAATGGTTTTCGTGTTCTTTAATTGTTTCACTAGCTACTAAAATGTCATCTATATATACCATGCAAAATTCATATTTTAAGAATATGTTATCCATAAATCTTTGAAAAATCGAAGGGGCATTTTTTAAACCAAAACTTAACACGTTCCATTCGAATTGTCCTTCGGAACATGTAAAGGCTGTCCATGGTTTAAATTCTTCTGATAATTTGAGTTGATTGTATCCTGATTTTAAATCAAATTTTGAAAATACCTTTTTCTTTTGTATTAAATTTATTAATGAATCTTTGTTAGGTATATTGTAGCCATCATCTTCTGTGTTGTCATTTAGCCTTTTATAGTTATAGACTATCCTAGCTTTTCCCCTTTTTATTTCGCTATGATTTCTAACTATAAATGCTGCTGATCTATGTGGACTTTCTGATTTTCTAATTAATTTTTGTTTTATCATTTCAGGTATTTGGTTTTTAAATTCCTCTTTATCTAGAGGACTATATTCAATGTTTGCTGTTCTTATAGTTATATCAGGGTTTTTTATTTTAAATTTGCATATATATGTAACTTTCGAGTTCATAATGTCTTCTCCTATTAGTCCTATTTTTTCTAAGTGTAAAATGATAGGATGGTTATTACTTTTTGTTATGTCTAAGCCTTTTTCTAACTCATGTGTTAGCATATTTGTAAAGAGTTTCAATGTTTCATTTTCTATGTTTATATTTGTTTTAGGGTGATTTTGGCGTAAAAACTCTAAGTGCCCAAGTCCACCACGCTTCTGTGCTAACTCTGATGTTTGTGTATATCGAAGGGTTGGTATACTATAAATGTGTTTGCTTAAGGTTATATAATTTTTTGTGATAGTAATTGCACCCTGTAATCCTAATATAAAATTAAGGCCTAATATAAAATCTTTTGATTTTACATATTCAGGACTAATGTTTACCTGGGGTATATCATTTTTTAGACTATAATTTCCTGAGAAATCTATAAATTATATCCCTATTGGATCTACATAATGTGTAATTGTCATTAATCTATCTTCTATAGTTCTTGTGGGGGGGGGGTATAGGGCAGATTTTAGCGGTCTCTGTTAACCATAATAATTTAAAAAACATAAATTTAAAATTCGACAATATAAAAGACATAGAAAAACTTACTAGTTATAAGCGGAGGCGTTATTTATGCAGGGGGATCTGGGCGTCTTATGAACAGTGGCTGGTACACTCTTTTTTTTTTTTTTTTTTTTTTTTATATATATATAGGGCTATAATATTAAGTACTGAAGGATTCGAAAGAATTTAAGTAATATAACTAGGGGAATCGGAAAGGGGGTTTTAAGCTGCCATTAAGAAAGATCGCTTTATATTAAATTGCTCTCGTGGTTTTTTGGTCGTGTTTACAAATGAAGGAAAATGAGGTTTTTATAACCTCAGAAATCGTAACCTATCTAGCCGGTTAAGTATACCGGATTACCTAAGAATCTATATATATATATATATATAGAGAGAGAGAGAGAGAGAGAGAGAGAGAGATAGCAGTGTTCTAAAAGTCGCTCGCCTAGGCGCTAGGCGTTCATGAAACGCATTGGTCCCACCTAGAATATTATAACTATGTCTGAATTCTCGGTCATGTTTAAATCCCGTCTAGACCCCGCCTAGGCGATAAGCCCAGTTTCGGCGCGTAGCGACCGCCTATTTTTAGAACCTTGAGAGAGAGAGAGAGAGAGAGAGAGAGAGAGAGAGAGAGAGAGAGGAGTATGTGACATGAAGTAAGTTCTAATTTAACTTGACATGTTACTTAATGGGAGCACATGGTCAATAGAAGTCATGACAATGCATGTATGATTGTGATTTCATCTGAAATCCGTCTTTAATTTAGTAAGAGCTGGCCGCTACCTACTTGCACTACTGTGTTTTAGAAGCTTCTCTCTGACTTTGTTGACCCACTCTATTTGATTATAAAACCAAAAATAAATCAAATAATATGTATAAATAAAATAAAATAAAATAAATAAGCATCATGTAATTGTGTCTTAATCCAAATTTTAGATTGTTTTTTTTTTTTTTTTTTTTTTTTTTTTTTTTTTTTGCAATTCAAATTTTAGATTGTTCAAATACCCATTTTCCACTATTGGAGTAATTATTATTTTATCTATTTGTCCCTCCAAGTAATTATTATTATATTTCCTTTTTTAGCAAGTATGGTTGAGATTTAAAGAGACTAAGCTAAGTATATCAATAAATCCTACATTTTGTATATTAAATCTTAATATTAATATACAAAAATTTGACCAAATTTATATTGACAGTTGCAACAATTTCTGAGTTCTCGCTCACATGATCGCACAATCAACGAAATAATCCCATCCATTTTAGGACCGTTCAAGATTGTTGAAATGTTTTTCTTGTTTGCAAAATTTTTCAAGCAAGAAACACATATTTGCATTAACAAATATTCTTACCGTCCCATTTGAAAGAAAAATTTTGGTCAAATTATTATAGTTTGACTAATAATTTGAAAAACAATAATGATGCTAATAAGAATTTAAAAATTGTTGTTGTATCACATTTAATAATAAACACAATTAATATTTTTATATTTTCATTAGGATAATTATTTTTATTCAAAATTATTAGTCAAAATATAATTAAGTTGATTAAAAATGGGACGGAAGTTTATCAAAAATATGACGCTCCACAAAAATTGTAAATAATCTCAAATGAAGATTGCTATATAGTCTATAGACATGTAGTCAAGGACAAATTGTTTACCGAGTTGGAAGCAAAAAATGATTTGGAGGCACCTATTTACTTCCACTATACTCCCTCCGTTTCACGTCACTTGAAACTTTTGGTCAACTTAATATCGTACTCCCTCCGTTTCACGTCACTTGAAGCTTTTGGTCAACTTAATATCGTATTGACGAAGACTTTATAGAAAATTTTATGATCCTAATAAAAATTTAAAAATTATAAAATAATTTACCATAAAAAACACTCTCAATCACATTTTTTAAATTTTTATTAAGATAATCAAATTTTCTATAAAGTATTCGTCAAAACGATATTAGGTTGACCAAACGTCTCAAGTGACATGAAACGAAGTTAAGTTAGTATACTTCTTAATTCATCTATCCCATCAGAGCGTGACAACATAGCCTTACAAATAATTGAATTATCAAATTTCAAACATCACTCAGATTGAACCTTTGTCAATGATATATTGGGAATCAAATCTTGGTCAACTATATGTCCATTTCATACCATGAATTAATAATGCTTTTATATTATCGTGCAGGAGACCATTAGATCAAAGATTTGGTTTAGAAAATTACTGATTTTGAGTATTACTAAAATAAAAAATAAAAGTAAAGATGTCGGGACATAGTATTTTGTTAAGTTTGCATGCAAGAATTTGCCATCCCATCTTCAAACTCACGAATAAGCTGATTTAAGGCGCACCAAGACGACCCACCTTCTTCCACAGCTTTAATGGCGGCCACACCTGTCTCCTTCACTTTCTTCCTCAATTCCTTCCCAGTTTCCCCTTCCATTAATTCCCTCACCATCTTCTTTAACCCTTCCGATTTCACAAACCCTCTAACGCCGCCGCAAACAGTCTCCACCCGAATTCCGATCTTCAATTCCTCCACCACCATCCTCGCATTCAGGTGCTGCTCCGCCATCATCGGCCACGCCAGTATCGGTACCGCCGCACATATACTCTCCAACACCGAATTCCAACCACAGTGACTCAGGAACCCTTTTACGGCGTCGTGTCCCAAAATCTCTCTCTGATCAACCCATTCCCGAACCACCATTCCCCTCCCTTTGACCCTTTCTTCAAATCCGTCGGAAAATCCATTTTCGATTTTTCGGACTACCCACAAGAAATTGGAGTCCGATTTCTCTAACCCAGATTTGATTTCTTTGAATTGCTCCGGCGAGACTTCGGCTTGTGATCCGAATGCGACGTACAAAACAGGGGTTCCTTGTTCTTGCTTCTTGTCAAGCCAGAGCATCCATGGCGGCTTCTGGGTTGAATTGGGCTGGGGTTTTGGTGGATGGGCCAGACAGAATGGTCCAATTGACCACGGCTTCGGCTTACACTCACGTTCATAGTAATCGATGTAAACCGGCTCGAGCTCGTAAAAGCTGTTGACGATCAAGCCGTGGCTTTTAGCCGTTGTCGCTACTTGTTCCATGACGAAGTTAAATAACACACCGCCGGGTTCCCGGTCGGTGAACGGCGGCCCAAAGTCGTTTCTTGTGAGTTTCAGCCACGGGAACGCCGGAACTTGGAATTCCTCGTCATCTGATTCGGCTTTCATCAGTAAACCGCTAGCCAGCGCGGCTTTGTTCACAGCTCCAGCGAAATTACTCATACCGTAGTAAGCAAAACGAGGGATTTTGAATTTATTAGCCGAGTTGAGAGTCCAGCCGAGGAAGCCGTCGGTGATCATGAAAGTGACAGGTGGCAGGTTCTGAATGGCGGCTTCGAAGTGGGGTTGGATTAGCTTGGTGGCGTTGGCGAATGTCGGGAAGAGGGACATGGAGGGGAGCTTGTCGGTGCTCTCGACGGTGGGAGGAATTCCGGCGATGTTTTGAGGGAAAGGGAGGTCGATTATGGTGACGGCTACGTCGGAGAGGGCGGCGGAGATGAAGGGGCGGTTGGATGGGGTGGTGAAGATTGTGACGGCGGCGTTGCGGTGGAGGAGGAGGCGGGCTAGGTCTAGGAGGGGGATTGTGTGGCCTTTGGACATGAAGGGAAAGAGTAGGACGTGGAGAGAAGAAGTCATTGTGTTTGTGTGAATGTCTGGAGAGAAATGACATGGATTGTTGTTATTTATAGGAACTAGGAAGAGTGTGGACATTTGAAATTTGGACCCCTGCAGTTTAACACATACTGTAATTAATTTAAAAGAGGAAATATAGTGTGAAACGGTCTCACCACCACATGAGACATGGGTTTTCCTGGTTTCGCCTAAGAAAGGGCTAAATATTTTCAGAGAAACCTGTCATATATAAAATCGTCACAAATTTTTAACCTATCTAATTGATAAAATGCTAACGCTCGTTTGATCCGAGAAATGCATGACTTTGATTACGTGGATATCCCAATTGACAAAAACTTGTACCAGAACACCATGACCCGTTTCATAGTAGAGTCGGGTCATTTTTGACCTATAACCCACAGGCATTTTTAAAAAAAAAAAAAAAATTTGTTTTTTTTTCGGTTTGCCAAAATAGTTACTATAACTAAAAGTAATACATATATTCAGAAAAGTAACTTTTTTTTTTTTTATGTTTTCATCGTTTGCCAAAAGTAATACTTATTATAACTAAACTGTAACGAACGTGTTACTTATATGTAACCGTGTTTATACATAATTGTAACACATATGTTTATAAACGAATGTTACATTTTACTTGTATAATAACATTGTAAAACAGTTACGTTTACTTGTATAATAATATATCTATATCTTTTCAAATAATAAGTTACATTGGGTTCAATTTATCATGTTACATGTAAAAGTATTACATTATCTATAGAAATATGTTACAATTTCATCTACTAAAGTGTTACATTTACTTGTACAAATAATTACATCCATGTATATAAGTTGTTATTTTTCAAATGTTATTTTTTTTAAAAAAAAATAAAATCAAAATACTCAAAAAATAAAAATATTCTGAAAAAAATACTATTACATTTCATTATAACGATAATTACATTTAGTTAGTGTTACACGTATTTATAGTTAGTATTACAGTTGAAAGATGAGTAAAATGAGCTCTTTTTTTTTGAAAAGCTGGTGTTATGTTTACTTATAAACAATGTTACTTTATAAGTAACACAATTGTTACATTTAGTTATACTAAGTATTACTTTTGACAAACAAAAAAAACTGTAAAAAAAATATAAAAACTAAAAAAAACAGTGAAAAAAAGATTATTTTTTTTTCTGGGAAAAAAAAAATTGGGCCAATGGGTCGTTGCCACGTGGCAGATTTTGAGTGGAGCATGGGTTGGGATCCTACGCTTCGCAGAGAATATTGTACACGGGTCATGGGTCGACCCGTCTCTTCTATGAGACGGATCTAAGTGTTCTCACAAGAGACCACCTCATCCCAATTAGAGTTAGATTAGTTTTCTTTTTTTTAGAATTTGTGTTAGATTAGTTTTGTTGGGAATGTGACTTTGAATCAATGTCTATTGGTTAAGGATATGTCTGCGACAAGCTGAGTAATTTTTGGGACTTGAATTGGAAAAAGGAAATCATTTTGGTACAAGGATTAAGGTTTATTGGTTTAATTAGGTTTCTTATTAGTACAAGAAATTGTTCAAAAATTAGGAAAACCGTTTCCTAATGAGAATAGAATTATTTTGTACACAAGAAATAGGATTCCAATTACATTATACACAAGGAATATGATTTCTTCTCCTTTTGGGTTTATAGTATTTATGCATATAAATACTAACCCCTCCTCTAGCATATTTTTTGCCGGTCATCTTTAATAGAGACAAGTGGAGATCTAAGATCTAGATTTAGGTTGACGGAATTATTGGGCTCAATAATTCATGCGACTAGATTAGTGAAGATCGTCGATTGTAATTGGTCATTGATAATAATATATTCTCCCTCCTCCCGTGGACGTAGCCAAGTTAGTTAACCACGTAAATTCTTGTGTGTGTTTGATTATTTCTTTGATCATCATTCTTGTAGTTATTTTGCTCTAACAAGTGGCATAAGAGCTAAATTGGTTAGGACAATGTCCGGGTATTCCGCTGCAAAAAGAAGAAGATGGGTCAAGGATTTGAATCATCGATCTACAAGTTCAATGGGAGGAATATTATTTTATTATTTGGCAGATCAAGATGACGGCCCTGCAGTTCGCGTGCAGTGCACGTGCAGTTTGAGGGCACGTGCACTTATAAACCCCGGCTCATCGCATTCATATGTTTCTGTGTCTTTTGCATCTCGATTGCATTCTTCCTTTGAGTCTTTGCCTTATGTGCTAGAAGTGTCGACTCCTATGGGAAATTGTTTGATAGCTGACAAGGTGTTGCGTGATTATGATGTGCATATTAGTGAGCATGTTTTACTTGCTGATCTAGTTATTTTGCCATTGCAAGACTTTCATTTTATTTTGGGTATGGATTGGTTAAGTAAATATCATGCCTCTGTTGATTGTTTTAAGAAAGTGGTTACGTTTTCTATCCTAGTGTGCCTGTGTTTACTTTTGAGGCAACTTCTTTGGGTAAGGGAATTCGTATTATTTCTTATGTGAAAGCTAGGAGGCTATTGCACCGTGGGTTGTGTGGGGTATTTGGCTTGTGTTCTGGATACTACTAAAAAGTCTCCTAAAGTAGAGGATGTGAATGTTGTTAAAGAGTTTTGTGATGTGTTTTCTTCTGAATATTCTATGCCTCCCGATAGAGAGATCGAGTTTGGTATTGACTTGCTTTCAGGTACTACCCCCATATCTGAAGCACCTTATAGAATGGCTCCAGCTGAACTGAAAGAATTAAAGGTGCAATTGCAAGAGTTACTTGATCGGGGATTCATCCGTCCTAGTGTATCACCGTGGGGAGCTCCTGTGTTGTTTGTCAAAAACAAGGATGGGTCTTTGAGACTGTTCATCGACTACAGGAAGCTGAATCAGGTAACTGTAAAGAATAAGTATCCTCTACCTCACATTGATGACTTGTTTGATCAACTCCAAGGTTCAGTCGTCTTTTCAAAGCTTGACTTGAGGAGTGGGTACCATCAGTTAAAGATCCGCTCTGAGGATATTTCTAAGACTGCTTTCCGTAGTAGGTATGGTCATACGAGTTTCTTGTTATGCCTTTCGGGTTGACTAATGCTCCGGCTGTTTTCATGGATATGATGAATCGGGTCTTCAAACCTTATCTTGATACCTTCGTGGTTGTATTTATTGATGACATTCTTGTGTATTCCAAGTCTAAGGAGGAGTACGAGCAACACTTGCGAATGGTTCTATCTGTTCTTCGTGAGAAGCAACTGTTTGCGAATTCAGTAAGTGTGCTTTTTGGCTCGATGAGGTGTCTTTTCTGGGGCACGTGGTTTCTAATAGAGGAATATCCGTAGATCCTTCCAAGATTGAAGCTATTGTGAATTGAAGAGGCCTGAATCAGTTACGGAGATTCGAAGTTTCTTGGGTCTAGCCGGGTATTATAGAAGATTTATCGAGGGGTTTTCTAAAATTGCTACTCCATTGACTCAGTTGACTCGAAAGAATGTTCCTTATGTGTGGGATGGAAAGTGTCAAGCTAGCTTTGAAGAGTTGAAGAAGAGGTTGACTACAGCTCCTATCCTTTCGCTTCCTAATGGAAATGATGATTTGGTAATCTATAGCGATGCTTCTAAAGAGGCCTCGGGTGTGTGTTAATGCAAAATGGAAGGGTGATTGCGTATGCTTCAAGAAAGTGACTCCGAGCGAGCAGAATTATCCTACCATGATATGGAGCTTGGCGGCTATTTGTCTTTGCGTTGCACAAGTGGAAACATTATCTTTACGGAGCAAATTTGAGAATTTTACCGATCATCAAAGTTTGAAGTATCTTTTCTCACAAAAGGAGTTGAATAACAGGCAAAGAAGATGGATGGGAGCTATTGAAGGATTATGATTGTACTATCTCTTATCACCGGGTAAAGCAAATGTGGTAGCTGATGCCATTAGCCGGAAATCTTTTATGGCTTAATAATGGTGCGTGAATGGAAGATGTTAGAGGATGCTCGAGATTGGGATCCTTATGAGTCAAAGCATGGGGGCTATTTTTTGCGAGTATTCGAGTATTACCAGTTTTGATTCAACAAATAAAAGAAGCTCAGAAGGATGATCCGGAGTTGGTGAAAATCGTGGATAAAATTGAAGATGGCAAATTTGAGGATTTCTCTCTTAATTCCGAAGGAGTGTTAACTTTCAGAGACCGGTTATGGACCTTGCGTTGATGGGATTAAACGCAAAGTTCTTGATGAGGGCCACAAGTCGAGGTATACTATTCATCCCGAGAGTACAAAAATGTATCAGAATTTGAAGCAACACTTTTGGTGGAATAATATGAAGAGAGAGATAGCGGATTTATGTATCTAAATGTTTGACATGTCAACAAGTGAAAGCTGAGCATCAAAGGCCTGCGGGGTTACTTCAACCGTTAGAGATTCCGGAATGGAAGTGGGAACATGTTACTATGGATTTCGTGACGGGATTACCTCGCACTCGAAGAAGGTTTGATGCAGTTTGGGTGGTCGTGGATAGATTGACCAAGTCTTCTCATTTTCTACCTATGAGATTAGTTACTCGATGGAAAGGCTTGCAACCTTGTATATAAATGAGATTGTGAGATTGCATGGGTCCCCGGTGAGCATTGTGTCTGATCGTGACCCTAGATTTACATCTCGATTTTGGCAAGCGTTTCAGAAGGCTTTGGGTTCAGAGTTGAAGTTCAGTACAGCTTTTCATCCCCAGACAGATGGGCAGTCAGAGAGGACTATTCAGATTCCCGAGGATATTGAACCGAGTATGTCTTACGAGGAGCATCCAGTCCAAGTTATTGATTCGAAGGTTCAAGAATTGCGAACTAAGAGTATTCCCCTTGTTCGAGTTGTGTGGAGGAATCATAACGTGGAAGAGTCGACTTGGGAGCTTCGGGAAGAGATCGAGAGGAAGTATCCTTGGTTGTTTGAGGGTTGAGGTAAGCAATCCTAAAATTCGGGTCGGATTTTCTTAAGGGGGAGTGAGTGTAACGACCCCAAAATCCGTTTTATTTATTTTAATATTTATTTTATATTTTGAGAAATTTACTTTAAAATTTTGTGTGCAAATTATGTGTTGCATCATATTATATAATTGCACATCTTATTTGATTTTTGGTGTTAGTTAGTTGTTAGTAGCAATTTAGTTAGCAAGAAATAATTGAGTTAGTGGAAGTTTGTGGGCCAAAATGTAACTATAATGTTCAAGGGTTTATTTGTTCATAATGAAAGTAGAAGGGCCTAGGAGAATGACTATATATAGGAATTATGCATGCTTATCTTCACAATTCCTTTACCTGGGTAGAAAGCAAACACACACACACACACAACAATTTGCTTGCTCTCATTTCCATGGAAGAAGGTTAGGGTCCTTGTCTTTGTGATTTTCTCCATTTTAATTTACTACTCCATTTTTAAATCTAAAAATATATAAATGTTCAGGGTGTTGAGTAGGCCATTTCTACCGGATCAAATATTATTTTCTTGATACTTTTCCGGAAAATAGGTAAGTTACTAATCCCCCTTTAAATGTTAAAATGGTCATAAGTATGCTTTATATGTGATAAAACAATGTTTTGGTATGTTTTATTTATACTTGTAAATTTGGGACAAAGGGAGTAGTATGAAAATGGTTCTTGTTGGGTGTTAGAATTGTTTAAAGGCTGAATTTGTAGTCTTTATAATAGTTGCAAATGTTAAGTGTTACAAGTATTAGTAATTTTTGGTTGTGAAACGAAATGAGTGAACTTTGGTTAAGTTTTGGTCTGCCGGGTGATGTGGGCGGCCGCCAAAAAAGGACGTGCGGCCGTACATCTATCTGAAAGGTTTTACTCTTGGGACAGAGCATTTTGGGCGGCCGCACAACCCTGTTTGGGCGACCGCCCAGTCATCTGAAAAGTTTAGAGTTTTCAAACCAAGGGATTTAAAGGTCAATCTTAGTCTAGGTTTTGGGTAGTGTCCTAAAGTAGTTAGATGGTTGTTGTGGATCACTAAAATGGTAGAATTGGTTCCTTTGTGAACATAAGTGTTGTGAAATGTGAGTAATGGATTAAGTGAGCATTGTTGAACACTTTGTAATGTGTTGAATGGTTCATCTTCTTGATGTGTTTGGCATGGTTCCCTACATTGGAATCATTGTCCCTGATTGTTGTTTAAGCAAGTATTTCTATATGGTGCTTGCGTGTAAAGTCCAGCTGGTACTTTTGTGTGTGTTCGGGCAGTGATAGGGATTATAATGGTCTCACGAGCCAAGTACATTATAAGGCTCCTATCATTGGTTTCCCATTTTTAACCCCCTTCCTTAGGCCAAAGGTTGGGCACTTTGGGTTATGACTCTGTGTCATTTTCCCCATTGTTGTTGTTGTTGTTTGGTTCCGGAACCCGTTTCAGCTCTTCGATGCTGCTCAGTTGAAGCCTCTCAGATGGTTATTGTTTGGTTTGAGAACCTTGGCTCAGTATCCACGTATGAGTGTTTATTTCCGCTTTATGTGTTGTATGATGAGTTGGTCGTTATTTCCAACCGGTATTGGACGGTTGGAGATAGGGAGCCTCTCATGTTATGTGCTATGTGCTATATGATCATTCGTGGCATTGTTCCTTTATGTTTATCATATTAGCATGTAATGTAGTTGCATTTTAGTAACTTACTGAGATTTATTCTCACCCTTTATTTGTTTACCGTTTTAGATAAGAAGGAGCCCAGGGGATAGTTCACACACACTGGAGGACGTCGAGGAGATCTTTGGGTAAGACATTTTGGGAAATGTTGTGTAAATAAAGGATACATTATGTAAATGTAATACCTTTTGGGTAGTGTAACCGTGACTCAGTTGTGGTATCATCTCTTTTAGTAGATGTTCGTGTTGTAAATAAGTAAGTATTTGTTTGTGAAAGTTTGTTTTGTGACTTGTAGTCAAGTCTAGTAAATGTTGTTTGGTTATATAAGACTTTTATTGAAAGTATATTTCGAAAAAATTTTCCTAAAATGTTTATGATGTCTTCCGTGCGTGTCCCGGACGTGGGGCCAAGTAGGACCACGGGTCGGGGCGCGACAGCGGTGCTCTTGATAGGTGGTCTAGAGGCACTAAAGAATGTTAGGCTTAGCATATCGTCCGGTTGCTTGGGAGGAGCAAGGTTGTCCGGCGTGACAAAGGGTGCTTGAGGTAAAGCACAAGATTGCATTCTATTTGCCTTTGAATGAGTGAGTTCGAAGCTTTCTAGACTAGTTCGAAGCTCAGCATTGGATTGGGATTGAGAAGCAATCGAAACAAGGTACAATATGAGGATTTAAGGTGTAGTCTTTTTCAAGGATCCGGAAGTTGATACACAAGTCTAGTCGGCAAAAGGGGTTCATAAATTCTAGAGATGTACAGTCTCAAGTGTTCGGCGAAGCACTGTGTTGATGGTCTAGAAGGCTTTCTGATACATCAATACTAGTTTCTTGGCTCTCATCGGCGTTATGGAGAGTTCGAAGAAACAAGATAAGTAAGAGCAAATGTTAGTGGAGTATTGTAGCAGTTCGTGCAGACATTGCGCAGTCGTGCAGTTCATGTATAATTTCTGTTTGTGCAAATGCTTATGGGGAAGAAATCAAAATAAGTAGTCACGAGTTCGAGATACATTGCTAGAATGAGAAGTAATTTTTTCAAGTAATTCAAAGGTGTTTGTCCGTGTTCGTTGGTGATCCAAGAATAGTTCGAAGCACGTTGAAGTTTGAGATAAGATCGTCTGTCGTCATCTGGGTAATATAGTATTCGAATTTGGTGATCTTGGATTTGGTATTTCAGATATGGTGGTCAACATTGTGGTGAAGGTTCTAGGGATCTAGAAATCATTGCATAAGTTGAGCCGGAAAAGTCGTTTGCTTGACTAAGTAAATGTGGTTGTTCTTGAGTGAACAAAGATGGTGTCTTGATAAAGACAGAAGGCGGAGGTGGAGAGATATATTCAAAAGCGAAGGATTCAACTCAAGGTGGAGTTGAGGCGGTTCGTGGATATAAATTATGGTCCGGGGAGATTCAAAGTCAAGGTGGAGATTGTTGGGAATATGCCTTTGAATCAATGACTATTGGTTAAGGATATGTCCGCGACAAGTTGAGTAATTCTTGGGACTTGAATTGGAAAAAAGAAATCTTTTTGGTACAAGGATTAAGGTTTATTGGTTTAATTAGGTTTCTTATTGGTACAAGGAATTGTTCAAGAATTAGAAAAGCCGTTTCCTAATGAGAATATAATTATTTTGTGCACAAGAAATAGGATTCCAATAACATTGTACACAAGGGATATGATTCCTTCTCTTTTTGGTTCTAGTATTTATGCATATAAATACTACCCCTCCTTTAGCATATTTTTTGCCGGTTATCTTTGATAGATACAAGTAGAGATCGAAGATCTAGATTTAGGTTGGCGGAATTATTAGGCTCAATAATTCGTGCGACTAGATTAGTGAAGATCATCTATTAAAATTCGTCATTGAATAATAATATATTATCCCTTCGCCCTGGACGTAGCCAAGTTGGTGAACCACGTAAATTCTTGTGTTGTGTTTGATTATTTCGCTTGACATCGTTCTTTATTTTTTTTTTTTTTTGCTCTAACTAGTTTGATGCAAAATGAAAAAGATTTTGATCAGCAAATTTCGTATTATACTTTTGAAGACATGATCACGTACTTGCACATGACTAAATATATAAAGATAAGTTAGACATAGTTAGTGAAAGTAATTACAGCTAAAAAAAAAAAAGGAGTAAAATGTGTTAATTATAGCAAAAAATGAGTTTGGTGATAAAAAAAAAAAAAAGAAAAAAAAAAGGGTGAATAATCGGGTGAATTCTTTTCAGTCTTTTCGTTCAATTTTAATAACCTAATTTTGTTTCGAAAATAAACACTAAATACTACTCCCTCTCTATAGTTTCATTTTGATTTTCTATGGTCAACAAAATTGAATTTTGACCAAGCATTGGTGTCAATCTAATTATTACAACAAAATTATAAAATGTGTTATTGATAAATCACTTAATGATTAATCAATTACAATTTTTAGAATTTCACTAGAATGATTAGATTGACACTAGTGTTTGGTCAAAGTTCAATTTTATTGAACATAAAAAGTCAAAATGAGACTATCTTTCTGGAACAGGAAGAGTATAAGAGATTAAAAAATGAAAAAATTGAGTTTATTCAAAGAAAAAAAAAAAAAAAAAAAGGAACACCGACTGGTCGGAGTTAGTCTCCTGTAAAACGCGTTTTTCTTAGTGATTAAGAAAAACGTGTTTTTCATAATCATCTAGCGCTCCTCAACACACTTGCTGAACCTTCGCAACACATAAACTAGTCATTCTAAACACTGTCACTCACTGACCGACCTAACTCCATCAAGGCCACTTGTCTTGCACGAAAGAGCAAGAGCTTACGTGGGTAACCCAATAATTTGAGTTTCTAGATTTTTGCTTACTTAAATGAGCCAACTTACTTTTGGTTGGCTTATTCATTCTATTTTATTTGGGTAACTGGAATGGTATAGAATACTCCCTCCGTCTCAAAATAGATATTGTTTTGGAGTGTTTCACGTATATTAAGAAATGTTATTAATGTATGTGAAGAAATTTCAAATACCCCTAAAATAATTCAACTACCTGTGTAATTAAATGGTTAGGTAAGAGAAAGTTCAATATCATTATTAAGGATATAATTGGTATAGAGCAATAAAAAATCTTTGAGTAAACCACATTTCTGACATCCGTACTATGTCAAGAATATCACTTTAACCTCCGTACTATCTAAACAACAAAAGGAACATGCGTACTATTGATTAATTAGCAAAACTAACCAAAATCGTTAAAAAATTTAATGGACGTTAATAGGTGTTAGAAACTTAACAAGCTAAATAACTGGTTCAGCCCTAATCTATGCATTTGTTTCCGTTTTCATCCTGAAATTTTGACATTTTTCGTTTTAGTCACTTGCGCCATTATCGTTAGGAACCTCCGTTTTCAATTAAACTTGCAATTTTTTTCTTTGTAATTAAACAGTTACAAATTAATTTAAAACATAAAATTAACCAATTACTTATAAACAATGTTTCTTTATAAGTAACACAGTTGTTACATTTAGTTGTACTAAGTATTACTTTTGGCAAACGAAAAAAACAGTAAAATAAAAAACTAAAAAAAACGAAGAAAAAAAAAAAAGCGAAATTTTTTTTTTTGGAAAAAAATATTAAAAAAAATTGGGCCAATTGGTCGCTGCCACGTGGCAGATTTTGAGTGGAGCATGGGTTAGGATCCTACACTTCGCGGAGAATGTTGTAGACGGGTCATGGGTCAACCCGTCTCTTCTGTGAGACGGATTTAGGTGTTCTCACAAGAGACCACCTCAAATATAAGTACCACATTTTTATATAGAGAAAAAGTTTTAACAATTTTAATTGAATTTTCACAAAGAAACTACTTACTTGAATTTTCTCTCTAATTCAATCATTTTTTAAAAAATGAATCAAAGTTAGTTTCACAAAGAAACTACTTACTTGAATTTTCTCTCTAATTCAATCATTTTTACAGCTACAGGTCATATTATTTTTAAAAAATGTTTAATAAATTAATTCTAACATTTATTATTATGTGGTAATGGAGATGAATTATTTATCTTAAAACAAAATGGAGATGAAGTAGATTTTTTTTTTTTTTTTTTTTTTTTTTTGGCAAGAGATGAAGTATAACGAATCATAGAAAAGCCATTGATTCAAACATACTCCCTCCGTCCAATAACAATAGGGACAAATTAACTTTTTTGGTCAACTGTAGTAATCTCTGATCATAATTTAATGAATATCCAGACATCTTTATGTAATTTTAAAAAATGTTATCGTTTCATCATTATAATTACTATCAATAATTTATTTTTGAATTGCATAGATATATTTTAGATATTTTTAAAATTACGGTTAAATATCGATTCAGTTGACAAAAAAGTCATATTTTCCACATTGTTATGGGACTGGGGAGTAGTCATCATGTAGGATATGTAACGTCCATTATCTTCTTTCGTTTCGGGAAAAAAGTTAATATGTTTGGGTGCCTGACATTTATGGTTTGATGTTCGCCTTTCTATTCAATTCATGTAATCATACTCCATGTGATTTTTCTATCATAAAATTCAGAATTTCACATGTAATGTTGGGAAACTTCTTTTTCACTTAAATTTACTCTTTTGGATAATTTTGAGACGAGTATTTTATTGTATTTAGAATACTCTAAATATGATCTTATTTTCATGCCAAATAAATTATCTCATTGATTGGACTAGTCAAGTTTTTAAAGCTAAAGTATGAAATACGGTATATTGTCTAAAAAACCGTGCTAATTTGAGGCTTTACTTTCTAATTTTGTCAATTTAGAGTTTAAAGCAAAGAAAAAAACCCGAGTTTATGGTTCTTTTAACGAGTATTAAAACCTCATTAATTGGTTATGTGTCACCCACACGAGAAACAAATAAGGGGTAATTCAAAACTTACGTATGAGTGAATTACAATTGCAAAATAGGACCTAAAGCTCAAAGAACTTGATCAACGTAGTGGGGTGGTGGCGGTGTGTAGCGAAAAATAACTGTGGAAATGGGTGGTGGTGATGATGGTAGTTTTGGTAGTGGTAGAATTAAGCCCAAAATTGATCAAATTTTTTGTAGACAAATAAACAGTTGCCTTTTCAAGTACTAACAATACCTAAAGACGCTCACTGATTAAATCATATGACATCACGGTTGTGAAATTGAATTAGAATACTGTGTTTGGCAATTGATGGGTTGTTTGTTTTTTAACAAACAACATAAATTTCATTAATAACGATCAAGAAGATGGCGCTCCACAACAGCCGGAGGCACATCTAAAAGTTGAGGATTTCGATTAAGACATGCAATCATTGACAAACTGCCCGTCTTCGTTAAAAAACCTAACTCATCTCGAATAATGAAATTCGACCATGCATCATATTCTGAACACCATGAAAAATGACTTCGGATACGCAAATGCTTCTCCAAGCATAACTTGGACACGACTCAATACTGGCCTTCAAAATATCCCCACATGGACAAAATTTAGCGCTGAAAACACAACAAAATAAAGCATTCGGGTCGACAATAAATAGCCAACCAAGCATCCAAACCATTACTACGACATAGAAAAAACGAAATATCATATCAAAGCTCTCAACGCAATGGAGAGAAGACAAATGCTCCCAAGAAAGGGGAGAAGACGAAGTCTCCCAAACGAAGGGGAGAAGACGAAGGCTCTCGACGAGGGAAAGAAAACATGAAATACAATGAGAAAAGTGCTATGATTGCACTAGAAAATCGACGGCGATATGGTGATTTTTTATGTCCATTTTGATTGTCACCACCGATCTTCATCAAATTCATGACCTCAAATCTAATTCGAAATAAGAAATTATTGAATGCGAAAATATAAAAAAACAAATTAAATACAATCGAGATCAACAAACAATAATTTGTAATCTCATATTGAAATGAGATTACAAAAAATTGTAAGAGATCTCAAAGTAATTAAAGATTCAAGGAATCAAATGGAAAAGATTTGGAGATGGAACAGAGAAAGGGATTAGATGATGGGAGAAGAAGACAAGAGACAATTGATGGTTTATTAGCTACCGAAAAAAATGGACATAAGTATATGAACGACATAAACCGAGGTGAGTACTTGGATCTAATAGACCTTGGGCCTTAGACCAGCGAAGCCCATGAGCTTGGTCAATTCATCATCACCCGTGTCTGAAGATACCCCGGGAAAACCACGGCTTGGCTAGAGCGGTGGATTATCCTATGATGTCTATTTGGTTTTAGAGATTAGAGTCACCACCTATGTTTTTAAAGGAACATAAGAAAACCTAAGAAATAGCCTATTTGTTACGAAAATCAGAGATTCAGGAAGAGACGGGTTCGGGGGTTAGGTTACGGAGTGGGAAGTACTTAAACACCCACTCCGCCCGGCTAAAGCCGGTCTTGCTACTTTTGGTGTTCTAGGTATAAAAAGTCCTTCTTTTATTAAGCATGCTAACAATTACATTGAATATAAAAAGGGAAATTACAAAGGAAAAGAAGATTCTTTTATATAATAATTTATGTTAACTATTACATTAAGAGATAAATGGGAAATTAAAGAGAATTAAAATGTAGAGAGATAACCTTTAACCAACTTCAATGTAATGAAGTGATCATTTGGTTATGTCCCAATTGATGGGGATTGCATACATTCAAGAAAACATGTAAATAAAAGAGAAGAAAGTTGTACCTTACTTCGAGATGAAAAAAGAGAACTTCAAACTTTGACTTGAAGATGGTGTGTTTGTAGAGAAATGGTGTGCAAAAACTTGTAGAGTTTTTGTAGAGAGGAGAAGTTGGATCCTTTTTGGTAGAGTTTTTGTACACAATTTTTGGTCCCCTTTGAAATGGTGGAGAAGGGGGGAGGTTTATAGGTGAAAAGAAGATGTTTTTTGTGCCAAAACAGGGTCAACAAGGAGGGATTTTCCGGGCAAAATCATGTAAATTGAGCAAGGAAGAGATTCTTGGAGAGAATCTGTAACCGACGCCCAGAAGCGCGCGCCTCCGGCCTTTAGGGTGGAAGGCGCATGCGTCTGACCTCAAAGGACAGAGGCGCCCGACACTGAAAAGGCATTTTTGACAGAATGAACTGGAAAGTTAGAACTGTTGTTCAATTTAGCCTCCAGACTTAACAGAGTCAGTCAGGAACTTAATGGAAGTAACATAAACTAACGAAAAACACTTAAAATAAGTAGAAACACAAAATCAAATGTCCAATCGGGGTGAGTGGTCCAAGGCGGGGTGTCTACAGTGTCAGCCAAGTCGACTTGGTTTCACTTAGATCAAGAATACTGACTTGGTTACTTGACGACCAATACCACCTAGGCCCATCTCGGCTTCATAACATGCTGAGACGGGGTCCCTATGCCGACTTGTGCCATCTCTTCAGCAGCAGAGTCCTATTCTCTTAATACAAAGCAGAGCCTATAAACAGAGTCCAAAATATATGCGAATAAAGAGAATCCCTACTTAACAAGGGGACCTCTTCTACAAGGGAACAATGACTACAATCCTTATCAGGCTTCTACTTTCCTAACATACGAGTTCTATACCAAAACGGATTCCTTGACTTCTTTTACAAGTCAAATCTAATACATCCATGCCTATATAAAGAGGTGTCCTCACACCTACACTGGTACATTAACTCTTGGCTCTCACTTAGTCAATTGTTTACTTACTATTTTCTCTCTATAAATGTGATACTTATTCTCAAGCCGAAGGGCCTTCGCCGGTGAAGCCTTGGCTTAGTTTACGTTTTATTGTTTCGTGTGTGTAGACCAGATTAAGGAGGCTCTTCTGCTGGGATTATCCTAATCGTTGGACAATGGCTGATCCGGTACGTTTCTTGCAGCATCAGTTTGGTTCCATTGCCGGGAAACGCTCAATCGTAGAACTCCCTCATCCGAATAACCCCACCTCGTCATGGCTGGAATACCTGTAGAAGGCCAACTTGCAAATGCCACGCAAGAAGGTGACCAAAACCAGCCACAGCAAATCGTGGCCAATGAACAGAACGCGGGCGTTGTCAATCAAAACATGACCAACAATGTCGCTAACCCTCAGGGACTTCCTCCTCCACCTCAACCTAACGCTGGAGGAATGCATATGTGTTCATGGGGACCTCGTCCTCTCTCATTTGTCCCTCGGCCTGGCGCTTCACGACATCTACGGAGGCCTTTTCCTTCTCAACGGCAAGCATCTTCCCTTTAAGTTCAGTATTGGAGGCTTGAAGCAGCTCTACCTCATTCTCGGCTCGGTTTGACAGAACATGACATAGTCATGTTGATCCATGGACGCAAGCTACAAGGGAAAGATAATGGGGTTAAGATCAAATACAAGAGGAAACAAATGAATAGGACTGTTGGTATGTATGCCCTAGGCACGTTATTTGAACGATTAATGTTATCATTTGCTTTACGCTTTAATAAAGATATTGAATGTTTGATTGTTATACATTTTGCATGTTTAATATAATAATCTATGTCCCTAGTAATTATGATCAATTACTAGTATAAGTTTAATAGATAATCATATGATGATTATGTGTATGCGATACAATTAGACTTATGGATACTTGTTGGAGAACAAATACTGGACTGACCCCTATGAGATTTATGTCATGGTTAAATGTCATAATTAAATCTCATATAGTTATATCACTTGAAACTTTAGACCTGAGGTTATTACAGTCTTCCACGTGATAAACATTACGTTTGATAAATTCAAACGTTACCCTTAACCGGGTAGCTATAAAGGATATGATTGGCATAATCGGAATCATGTAGGGAAAGGTAATAAGCCAAGAAGGGATTTTTTCCTCTTCAAGAGAGATGCCAAGCTTTGGTCACTCGGTGAATGGTATTGATGAAATGCATGGCCATGCTCAAATGAATTGTTTGGATCAATGTCATTTCTATTATCAATACATTCGGGATCGAGAAAGCATTGAACAAAGTAAGTTGACCATTGACCATGGCTTACGTTCAATAGACATTATGAAACAAAGAGATTGTGTTATGTTCTATTTAGGAAACTTTGGATTTCAAAGTTATACTAATTGGGTAGTCATAATGGCTTGCTAGAGTCCGCTTATGACTTACGGGTTCTGAATGGTTCGGACTCGTTGCCAACTTAGTATAATCCTATTGGGTCACACACACATAGCGGATAATCAAAATGAGCCAAAAAATGAGGCAGTACGGACTAGGAGCCGTACGGCTCCTAGAGAGCCATACGGCTGTCTTAGAGCCGTACGGCTGGGGTCCCACATAGCAGTTTATTTTAGGATTTTTCTTGTTGGATAAGAACTCCTAAACCCTAAAGGATCTTGGAGACCTCTAGTATATAATATGTACAACCGGGATTCAGTCCCATAAGATTGATTTGTGAAATCATAACTTCTTTCTTGGAGAGAGAAAATACACATATTATACTAGGGTTATTAGGTTGATTATTCTTAATCATCAAACCATAATAATCAAAGGGAGCAATCGAAGAATCGTTCTTCATCAAGTTTTTCAATACGAAGGACCTAGCAGTCAAGTCAAGAAGAGTTCTTGAATTCGCTCGACGTGTGGATCACCGGTAGAGGGTGCTCTTATTAGCATCTAAATCCAAAGTTTCATATTTCGATCTACAAGGGTTAGTTTCTTTCATCTTACATATTATGAATTATTGATCGTATCGGATCTAGGCTTTTGGGTTTCTTCATGTAATGACTTCCGCTGCGCATGATTGTACGAAACCCAACAGTGGTATCAGAGTCCCGTTTATGATCAATAGTTCTAATATTATCATGATATAATTATTTAATTAGATTATTTAATTTCTATGATCATGATAAGATGAATTTATGTGATGAGATTTTATATGAGATATAAAATATGCATGCTAGTTAATGATGAGATTATGTGATTATAATATTAATTGGATTCATATGTATGATCGCATGCTTAGATTATCAAGTTATAATTGGATTATGTTTATTGATGATCTAGATCTAATTTATATGTGGAATAAATTGGTTATTGATTATATTAATTAGATTTGTTAAAATTAGTAATCTGTAAATTCGTATTATTTTAATCTGGTTATGTATGAACACGATATTGAGATTGATCGAATTTAAAAAAAAAAAAAAAAACTGAAGAAGGAAACCTGCTCAACACTTAGCTACATAACAGTTAAAGTATGGGAAGAAAAGTTCAACAATGACACCCAAACCGGGTTAAGTCTATGCCGACATCCCAAAGACATGAGTCAATTACAGCATTGTTTAATGCCCCCAACAAACATTGGGTCCAGGCAAGGCATTAAAGACACAAAAGTCTATGGAAGGAGATCGTGTAGAAACAATGCATTGATTAATCATAGTACTAAGAAACGTGATGAATTTAGTATCTAACAGATCTTTTGTTATAATTATCTTATAATTATGATTACAAAATTTATTTATTCATTCATTTATTTAGTTTGTGCAATAAATATAATTTTTTTTATAGAAAAGTGAAAACTTTATCAATTGAAGGTGGTGATTCATTTAATTTTTTGTATAAAATTGAATCATTTTTCATAATTTTAAACACCAAAATTTTGCTCAACTATATGTCCATTTCATACCATGAATTAATAATGCTTTTATATTATCGTGCACGAGACCATTAGGTCAAAGATTTGGTTTAGAAAATTACTGATTTTGAGTACTAGTAAGTGGGAAAATTGTGCAATTATTAACGAATAATTAACCTTCTAGAAAAAAACAGAAAAAAATTGGTTAAGAGGGCTAACGTAATTGGAAAGGCGCTGGAGGACAAAACACTTAATTATTGATTATTGAGATACCATCAAAAAGTGTAGGAAAAAGATCTCCACAGAATATATTACTTCAATTTTCAATAATTTGTCCTGTTTTTGGGGAGGACTGCTATGCGATGGTCGCATAGCGGGAGACCGTTCCCGCCAATTTTATTTTTATTTTTTTTATTTTTTTTTGCCCGCCATTTTTTACTCGCCAACAGAAGTAATACTTTTTATATCAAGATGTAACACTTTTTATGAGGAAATGTAACACTTTTTTCCTCATATGTAACACTTTTTTTTTTCCAAAAATTTACCATAATTTTGCTGAAATAAATTAAAGATAACATAAGATTGACAACTAAACTAATGTAACATTTTATAATAAATGAATGTAACATTTTTTTTTCTCAATTGTAACACTTTTTTAGGTTTTTACATTCAATTGAAATGCAAAACCGATTATATACATGATTTTTTACTCTTTTTTTTTAAAAAAAAAATGTAACATTTAACCTATAAACTGTTACATTCATCTATATAACATATTACAATCATATATGCACTGTGTTACATTCAATTATTACTTTTTCTAACCACAAAAACTATTTATATTATTTTGCGAAACTGATGTTACATCTTACAATAAAGTGTTACTTTTTTAAGACCAAACTGTTACTTTCTTCATAAGAACGTGTTACATCTCAGGAGACGAAACAACCCAATTTTTTTGTGTGTTAATTTTTTTAAAAAAAATAAAAAATCAAACCTTATCATGACCTATCTAGTTTTGTTCGTCTCATTGAGACGAACACAACGGTATTTTTAAATATTTTTTTAACTTCAAAATCTCAAGATATATCATTTTAAAGTTGTTGGGGGTTTTTTTTTTTAAGGCAACACGTGTCGCACGGTGGGAGGAGGAAGGGGGCTGCTGGGCGGGTTGTGGGCATATCCATGGGTGATCCATGTGTGGATCCGTCTCACAAGATGAGACGGTCTCACCCAAGTGTTTGTCCCTGTTTTTTCCACATACAAATAGGAAAAAAAAAAAAAAAAAAAATTACTCCCTCTGTCTTGGCATTAATTGCAAAAATTCCATCATGCATGAGAATTATAGATAAATACTCCCTCCGTCCCAGCAGAAGTGTCACCAACTTTTGGGACACAGAGCTTAAGAAAAGGTAGTAGATGTGTGGTAGAAAATGAAGAGAGAGAATGAGTGGGGTAAATAGTAGTGTTGGTTGAATAAAATGAGTGATGAAAAATGAAGAGAGAGAATGAGTGTGATTAAATAGTGGGGTTGGTTGAATATAAAAGTATTAAAAGTTTGTCATTTTAGGTAGTGACACTTGTGCTGGGACAGAGCAAAAGGGAAATAACTGACACTTCTGCTGGGACGGAGGGAGTATATAATACTCTTAATAAAGTGTCGTGTATAGATAATGAAATAGCGCAAAATCTTGGGAAAAACTCTAACTCTCAGGAAAAACGTGTTTTTAAAAAAACGTGGTTAGTTTTTATAAATAATCGGAACTTCTCAACGGTTCTAGATATAATTATAAAACATTCTGCATATGAGATTGATAGCCAGAACCTTTGAAAGTGATAGCCAGAAGGGTCATTTTTGTAAATAATTGAAACTTCTCAACGGTTCTGGATATCAATATAAAACCTTCTGGATATGAGATTGATAGCCATAACCTTTGAAAGTAATAGCCAGAAGGGTCATTTTTGTAAATAATTGGAACTTCCAACGGTTCTGGATATCAATATAAAGCCTTCTGGATATGAGATTGATAGCCAGAACATTTGAAAGTGATAGCCAGAAGGGTCCTGGGTCCTGGATATAAATATAAAGGCTTCTGGATATCAATATAAAGCCTTCTGGATATGAGATGATAGCCAGAACCTTTGAAAGTGACAGACAAAAGGTTTTTTCTGATTTTTTTTTTTAGAGTAACAGAAGTGTTAATAGATAGTCAGTGACAATATATAGGATGACTAGTTGCTATGTTACGAAGGTCCAGTGAGTGTGTTGAGGACCGCCAGATGATTTTGAAAAACACGTTTTTCCTAACCACTAGGAAAAACGTGTTTTACAGGACACAAACTCATGAAATAGGGACTATTAGCGAGGTAGTTAGTAATAAGTGAGTTAATTGATGTGATTATAACAAGCGAGTCTCATAAAAAAAATTAATAAATTTTTTATTATAATTTTTTTGTGATTTAAGTGGATACGTAAAATAATAAATTTGTAATTTTAAATAGTCCATATGTATAGAAATATATTACTTTCCTCCTAGTTTCATTTTGTAAATAAATTGGCCTAATTCAAAAAAAGAGGTGGTCTCTTATGAGAACACCTAGATCCGTCTCATAGAAGAGACGGGTCGACCCATGACCCGTGTACAACATTCTCCGCGAAGCGTAGGATCCCAACCCATGCTCCACTCAAAATCGGCCTTTTGTTCAGGATTTTTTTTTTTTTATATATTTTTTTGACTGTTTTTTTCGTTTGCCAAAAGTAATACTTAGTATAACTAAATGTAACAACTATGTTACTTATAAAGTAACATTGTTTATAAGTAAACGTAACACCAGTTTTACAAAAAATAATAGCTCATTTTACTCATCTTTCAACTGTAATAGTAACTATAAATACTTGTAACACTAACAATAACTAAATGTAATATCATCATACTGAAATGTAATAGTGTTTTTCTTGAATATTTTTTATTTTTGAGAATTTTGATTTTATTTTTTAAAAGAAAGTAACATTTGAAAAATAACAACTTATATACATGAATGTAATTATTTGTACAAATAAATGTAACACTTTAGTAGATGGAATTGTAACAGATTTATATAGATAATGTAATACTTTTACATGTATCATGATAAATTGAACCCATTGTAACTTATTATTTTGAAACCATATAGATATAATATTATACAAGTAAACGTAACTGTTTTACAATGTTATTATACAAGTAGAATGTAACATTCGTTTATAAAAATTGTTACTTTCTTATTTTTTAATGTTACTAATACAAGTGTTTTTAGTTATAAAGTGTAAATGGTTGAATTATTACTTTTCTATACATATGTGTTACAATTATGTATAAAAAAACACTGTTACTTTTCTGTATATATGTATTACTTTTATGTATACAAACTGTTACATATAAGTAACACGTTTGTTACATTTAGTTATACTCCCTCCGTCTCAAAATAGATGTCGTTTTGAGAGTTATTTTTTGGCTCAAAATACATGTCGTTTTACTATTTTCAATGCTATTTTGTTGTTGTATACCAACTCTACCCTTATTAATGATAGTGGACTATCTCTTAAACAGTTATTTAATTGCCTAGGTAATTGAATTACTTTAGGGGTATATAAGACTTTTTTACATACATTAATTGTATTTCTTAATATGTGTGAAGTGGTTGAAACGACATCTATTTTGAGACGGAGGGAGTAGTAACTATTACTTTTGACAAACCGATAAAAAACCAAAAAAAGAATATAAAAACTAAAAAAAAAAAAAATTGCCAGTGGGTCATGGATCCGGGTCATGGGTCAAAAATTACCCGTCTCTATATGAGACGGGTCATGATGTTCTCATACAAGTTTTTGCCTTCAAAAAATAATATTAAATCTGTTCTAAAATATATTTCCAGATTTACTTCTAATCATGAACAAATTTAAATATTCATTTTAACATAAAAAAAATTATCAATCACGATGAAATATTATTTATCTAATATATTTAATTAATGAATTCAAAAAAAAATTATATAACAAGATACCACTTTCAAATCCTATTTTTCCCTACCAAATAAGGAAAGTTACCACACTTTTTATTTATTTAACCCCTTCTATTATTTTTCCCACCATAGATACTACTCCCTCTGTTTCTAAATGAGTGTCTATTTTCAAGAAATCTTTGTCCTTAAATGAGTGTCTTTTTTAACATAACTTTCTCCCTATACGGTTTTTTTTTCGAAATATTTTCACCGGTTTCTTTATACGTGCAAAACTAAAGGTTTGGAAAGGAGATTACAAGCTTATATATGAATCGTTGTTACCAAATTGTTCTAAAAATTGAGATTTTCAGTGTTCCTTAAAATGAAATTTGGACACTCATTTAGGGACAGAGGTAGTATAAAAGTTAAGTCTGCCAATCAAAATTAAAAATGTCCATTCATTGCTACAGTCCTATCTATCTATATAATAATACTAAACCAGAAACCAACTGACATCAGTGTTGCCACTTGTCAGCTCCACGTTGAAAATTTTCCCTCCAAAATGCTATGATGACATCATTAACTTAATATATTTAAATTGTTTTTAATTAAATATACTCCCTCCATTTCAAATTAACTGACATTTTAGACCAAATTCCATTAACCAAGAAATGGGTTAATTACCCCTAAAGTTTCCAGTATTGCCCTTTATCTCTCCGTCTTAAATATTTTAACAATTGACCCTAATCATGAGTTTCTTCTTAACTGCACACATTATTGACTTTGGTTACTGGTCCAAGAAGTATTTTTAATGAGGTATACATTAAACCCACCAATGAGAAGCCTCCCCTTTTAAATCTTGAAGCTGAAGAGGTTTCTTATAAAGAAACTGAGGTAGATGAGGGACAATTGCATTGAGAAAGTATGATGTGCATTTATTAGGTATGTGGGCAATTTTATCCACTTAAAGGAAATAAGTCTGCAACGCCAGATAATTTGGAACGAGAATCACTTCCTAAAACGCCAGATGAAACGGAGGGAGTAAGTTGAAAAGTCAACAATTAACATGCAACTATCGGTAAATCAAATGACAGTCTTTTGAGAAATGGAATGGTTGAGCAAGTTCTATTTTTCGAGGCAAAGCTTAAACAAATTTCCACATGTTAACCTTTTTGTCTTCCTTCTCTTTCACACCTATAAAAGCAAACATCACACAAAAAAAAAAAGTACACACTTGTTGCATACTTGAAAGCTTCAATCTCTGCACTATCTCTCCTGTCGCTTCCCCCCCCCCCCATTCTCTCAATAAAAATGGAATTGATAAATCCTCATGTTTCTCTCTATACTGTGCATATATACTTACATATTCGCGTTGACTATATAAGACACACAAGAAAATGCATTTGTTGATTTTTTTAGTATCCACGGCCTTCCTGCTTACGACTTATGAAATTCACATTTCATTTTCTATTTCGTTTCCTATTTACTTTTCTAACTAACCGAATATTTATCAATTAAGTTCTTTAATGTGTTAAATACTTGAACTTGAACACTTCTTTGAATTTTTTTATTAATGTTTTGGTTTTGTAGAATTTTCAATTTTAGTCGGCTTTGAAGATGGAACGGGGAGTAAGGATAAGGAGAAGTCCCATTAGTGTGTTGTTAATGGTGGACACGGTGAAGCATATGGTGTATTTGGTGTCCACTTCCTTCTCAGGCGTTTCTCAATTCATTTACCAACAAGTCCATTGTATTTTTATTTTTTTGTTTGAAGCAACAAGTACATTGTTAAACGCTTATATATATATATATATATATATATATATATATATATATATATATATATATATATCTGTTTATTGATCTCTATTTAAGATTCAGGAATTGGCGCACTTTAAAGGTTTTGTTTATTAGTTTTTTTTTTTGTTTTACAAAAAAAGGGTCTGATACTAATTATTGATTGTGATTTAATTTTTCAGATTAAATTAAAAATGGATGTACTGTTTATGCCTAAAAAACGGACTCCATTAATTTTTATGCGTTGGAAAACTATATGAAAAATGTTGTTTGTAGTAGTTTAATTTAGGGCAATTAATGTTCACTCTTACAGTATAATTTTAAGAACTAAATATTTATTTATTGGGAAGACAAAAAGATTTTCCATAAAAAATTGATAGTATAACAGTCGTCAGTCATTACCTTGGAGTGTAACACTCCGGTGGAAATACAAAATAGTAAATGAGGTTATTTAACTTTTCAATATTGGTTTTTGATGAGATTTGAATGCTCGGTGCAAGTACATTGAATTTATTTTTTCATAACTCAATTTATTTGAACAATCTTTTCCTTCTATACTCCCTCCGTTCCAGGCGTTCCAGGTAAGTTGCAACAATTTACCATTTTTGACATTTCACTTAAGTTGCAACAATGCCAAATAAGAAAAGTTTTTATTACTTTTATAATTCTCCACTCATTCTCCCTCTTCCTCCCAACCACTCATTATTCTCCACTTATTCTCTCTTTTCCTCCCAACGGCTCATTATTCTCCACTCATTCTCTCTCTTCCTTCCAACCACTCATTATTCTCATTTCTTAATTTTTTTGCTTCCCCTTCCATGTTGCAACTTACCCGGAACGAAGGGAGTATAAGTTTTACTATATTTAATATTTTGCTGAATATTAATTGTTGAGATAAATTACATAGATTTATAAGATTTTACTTTATCATGAGACTAAAAATCAATTTCAACGAACAAAATCTTAAAATTAGTATTTACTAAATAACCGTGCATCGCACGGGCATTAACCTAGTTAACATACTATGAGACAAGGCACATGAAGAAGACTGGAGTTGTGGAAGTAACTGGATAGGAGACAAATCAAAGCGTTTAACATTTCAATTATTATTAGGAACTAGTTTTACACCCGTTCGTTTAAACGCACGGATTAAATAAGTTTTACAAATCAGTTAAAAAAAATAATGAACTTTTCTCAACAAACAATGACTTAGAAAAATATACTTTTAAAAATAGTTATCAGTAAAAATATATCATCATATTGTCCAATACGCAAAACATAGGAAATATTTACTCTGTCAATCGCATCATGAATATCAAAATAACTTTTCAATTTAATTAATTCATCTCGAAAAGTTGTTCTTACTTTAATTTTGATTTTTAACTAACTTAAATTTTGACCAATAATTTATAAACCTTTTAATCATTACAATATTTTTTTAGTAGATTATTATTAATACACCATTACAAACATCTTTAATAATAAACTTTAAAATTCTTTGGGACAGTTGATTTAATATAATTATTTTTAAAATTTAATTAGTTGACCTTATGAAATTATATTTTTACGCTACAATGCCAAATAAAAAAAAGGTGTAATGATTTAGGGGATGATAAAAAAAATATGTAGTGATAATAGTCATTCCCTATTTTTATAACAATTGACTGAATGCAGGTTTCTATTTATAGAAGGGTGGGTTTGAGCGGGAAACCTGTATAGAAAGGGCCCAGCTTACTTCACTCATTATATATATATATATATATATATATATATATATATATATATATATATATATATATATATATATAGGGTCGCGCTCCTGTGAAAACCATTTTATATGAGAACCGTGAGAACCAATCATAACCATTAGATTAGAAAAAAAATCAAGGGTCCAGATGTTAGATACATTGGATACACTTGTATACATTAGTTAATTTTTGAAAAACAATTGGATACATTAGTTTTTAACATAGTGTATCCAAGTGCAACACTTAGATACAATACTTATTAACCTATTGTATCCAAGTGTAATCGAATTTTTTGTAATGTATCTAAGTGTATCAATTGTATCTAACATATGGACCCTTGATTTTTTTCTAATCTAATGGTTATAATTGGTTCTCACGGTTCTCACGATATTTAGGTTCTCATTTGAACACATACCTATATATATATATATATATATATATATATATATATAGATGATGCTATAATAAAAATAATATATAATCATTTGATAAAAAATTAGCTTTTGCGCATTGATATTTCGAATGGCCATATATTTATTTTATTTTGAGCAGCGGATAGCCATATTTATAAATAAGAACGACTTCAAGTTTCCCATTATTACGTGCTTCTTAAAAAAAATGTTCGTTTCTGTTGAAAAATTTACTCCATCCATCCCAGCTTAAAGTGCTTAGAAGTTAGAATGACTTGGTATAGAGATTAAAAAAAAAAAAAAATGTTGTGAGCATGAAAAATAAAGTAGCAGAGAGAAAATGGGTAGAGTGAAAATGGGTAGAGTTTTTGTTGTGAGAATAACAAGTGAATCATATTATCTACTTATTTTAAGTAATTAAGCAATTAATAACTTTAGACTGAGACAAACTGAAAAAAAAAAAAAAAAAAAAAAAAAAAAAAAAAGTAAAAACTTTAAGCTGATATGGAAAGAGTATATTATTCGAATTGCTCATCCTTGTTGTATCTGATCTGACGGATTTCGAACCGCTGCACCCATGAGTTAGCTCCACCCAATGGTGGAGATGGAAGCCACCTCATTTTAGCTACACCCAACGGTTGAGATGTGGCCGAGCTCGGTGGGACCCACAAAAAATTGAAATCATCCTAACCGCACAGATGATGAATGTTTGTATGTGGCCTTGATCGGAGCCGTTGGGTGGAGGGGTGGAGCTAACTCGGTGGAGTGGTTCCGTGTCCCTGATCTGACCTACAGTTGACCACGTTTGCTCAAGTACGGTTAATTTAGAACTCTCTTATTTCAAAACAAATTGTAGTAATGTTTTTTTTTTTTTTTTATGTTTATTGGTAAGTGTTAAAATATTCATTTTTTATACTTTTCTCACCCTACCTCATGATGCAGGGACTACAAGGTAATTTTCGGTCTAAACGTGACGATCTCAGAATGACACGAAATTTGACATGCACATGCGAAACATGCTCGAGATATCAAGTCATAGCTTCGCGATGACTAGACGTGTTAGCCATCCGGGATCGTTTGAGGGGCGAAAATGTCAGTTTACTATTTTGGTAATTTTAATTTCGTAATTTTTTATTTATTTTATTTTGATTGTTGTTAGTGGCATTAGTGGGTCAGTGGACATTTATTTTTACTCTTGTACATATGCATGTTAAGAATCCTAGACTAGTCAATTTTTGAATTTCAATGAAAGTGAGTTTCTTTTAGAAACTGAAAAATTTCTTGAGTTTTCTTCCCTAGTTTCGGTCATTCTCAATTAGATTCGGCATCACCTCACTTATCACATTGATACACTTTAATTAATTTAAAATAAACCATTAATTTAAGAAAAGGACATATGTGACACTTTGCAGCTGCTAGAATGAGAGTATTTTCCATAGTTAAAAAATCATTAATGAAGATAGTGTACTTTTAATTTTTCTTGATTAATTTAAAGTCCAGAATTTAATATTTTTAAGACATTATTTTCCTTGATTCGGAATTTCACATACATTAACTAGAACATGTATTTTCCATAGTTTTTTTTTAAAAAAAAAAAGAAATGTATTTTCCATAGTTAAATAATCATTAATGAAGACAGTGTACTTTTAAAATGAGAAGCATATTTACTTAATTATTTTTAGAGAAAATGTATTTTAGTTAAGAAAAATGTGCTTTCTTAATTTAAAAATTCTATTTCCTTAATTAAAAATAATTATTTATTTTTAAAAAATCTTACCTCAATAAGAAATGTGTCCTTCAAAAAGAAAAGTTTTTGTTAGAAATGTGTGCCTTCAATCTTGAGTCTAAACAAAGAAAACTTAGGAATTTAAATTTTTTTGAGTCGGTTTTTGAGATTTCTTATTTTTTATTTTTTATTTTTGCCTTAGGATTAGTGTTAAGTTTAATGCCTTTGAAATTAGGGACGTCTAATTTAATAGGTTAAATTAACATGTTAACGTAATTCCAAAACGGAGTGAGTTGTGGCAATAGCTTAAAGACAAGGACATAGAATCTGTGAACACCCGGATACCATAGGATTAGCATAAGGAGCTCGCCAAATACGTTTGCAGCATATGGGTCGACTGGGCCATGATTGAGCAGAATAGCATTTGGTTGGCGTGGCCTTTATTCTTTTTGTGTGACTGTTACTTGCCTGGTTTAACTAGTAGTATTAAGGATTAAGGAATCCTTATTACTTGTGAATTTAGAATAGGAATTAGACTTGGTGATTTTGAGGACACATATAAAATACTCCCTCTCTCTCAAATTAATTCAGAAGTTCAATTACTTAGAAAGTAAGAGAGATCAATAATTCTAGATCTAGGGTTTTGCATAGGTAGGAACTTTTTGATCAAAGTTCATGCAAACACAGATTAGTGTGATCATCTTCTTGTAATTGTTTCTCCGTCATAATAATATCTGTTTACCTTTGCCCGTGGAGGTAGCCAATAGAGATTGGTGAACCACGTATATTCTGTGTTGATTTGCGCTCATTATTATTTATCTTTTGGGTCTGATTTACTAACACGTGGTATCAGAGCTCTGGTGGCACCAAAGTCTGGTTAGTAAAGAAAGATCAGGGCATTCCGCTGCGGTAGAAAGAGATGGATTCCGGGATGGACAAGAAAATCAACAAGTTTGACGGGAAGAACAGGTTTATTATCTGATAGAAGATTATGCATCGGGCGTACAGATCGCGTGCAGAAAACGTCCAGTTCGCGTGCAGTCTTTGTGCGGGCCGCGTGCAGTTTTAGTACAGTTCGCGTGCAGTCTTGGTGCGGGTCGCGTGCAGTTTTGGTGCAGATCGCGTGCAGTTTTTTTCGTGCAGCGCACGTGCAGTGTCCGTGCAGAAATCTGGGTGTCTAGGTTGGACACATCTGGAGCAGTCAGCGATTGCTCATCTGTGCTAGAAATAGCAAATCTGGTAAATCTGAATCTGAAAGTTCGTCTGGTGTTCGGTGGTGATCCAAGAACGCATCTAGAACGTTTTGGTGTTTGATATCTACATCTGAAGACGGAGTTTTTTGAAACTAGGGTTCTGTGATCAGGAGTTAGCTGTCTGGTATAATCTGAAGATCTAACATCTGTTGTAATCTATTCTAGTGATCTAGAAGTAGATACAAAATCTGTGTTGCCCGAGGCAATAACCTGGTTAGATTTCAGAGTTGTGCATCTGACTCCGCGTCTGAAGAATCTGATTCGGCTGCAGATATGGCGAGCAGTGACAATTTGAATGAGGATGGTGATTATGCCCTAGTGACCGAAGAAGAAGCGTGCAAGGAAGTTGCATGGGTTCTAGATTCGGGAGTTTTTTATCGCATGTGTTCGCGCAAGGAGCAGTTTACAACGTACGAGCAGAAGGATGGAGACCGTATTTATATGGCTAATGGATCTATCTGCAAAGTAGTTGGCATGGGCTCTGTAATGGTGAGAACTTCTGGTGATAAATATCTCACATTGAACAAGGTGAGACACGTTCCTCAAGTAGCAAAGAATCTGGTATCACGTAGTCGGTTGGACAAGAAGGGATACAGTTTCAAAGGTGAAGGTGGAGTTCTGGATGTCTACAAAGGTTCGGATGTGATTCTGAAGGGCGGAAGAAAAGATTCCTTGTTTATCTTCTAAGGTTTCGAGATTGGTAAGGGTGTTGGCGAGCAGGTGGAGCATCATTTTACTCTAGGCCGGAGTGAACTGGGCAAGCCAAGGCTAGAAGATCAATACATACCAATTGTATCAGTCATGGTTGGCAAGATCCAATGTCGACTGGATGAGCCACGTCTGAATGACTATTACTCGCCCGTTGGGGTGATTTTGGGTGTCCGTAGGATATATTGCATGCCGAAAATCTGATTGTCCAGAGGACAAAGTTGTTTGCCTGGTGAGGCAAATTCTGAGTGTCTTGAAGATACATGGCGCGCGCGAAAAAATATGGTTGTCCGGAGGACAAATCTACTGTTTTTGACGAAAGACAGACTGAGGCAAAGGTGGAGAAATTTGTTTCTGGTACGAGGGATGTGGCTCAAGGTGGAGTCTATGTCAGTGTTTCGTACATCTGAATTATTAAAGGAGATTCAAAGTCAAGGTGGAGATTGTTAAGTTTAATGCCTTTGAAATTAGGGACGTCTAATTTAATGGGTTAAATTAACATGTTAACGTAATTCCATGACGGAGTGAGTTGTGGCAATAGCTTAAAGACAAGGCCATAGAATCCGTGAACACCCGGATACCATAGCATTAGCATAAGGAGCTCGCCAAATACGTTTGCAGCATATGGGTCGACTGGGCCATGATTGAGCAGAATAGCATTTGGTTGGCGTGGCCTTTATTCTTTTTGTGTGACTGTTACTTGCCTGGTTTAACAAGTAGTATTAAGGATTAAGGAATCCTTATTACTTGTGAATTTAGAATAGGAATTAGACTTGGTGATTTTGAGGACACATATAAAATACTCCCTCTCTCCCAAATTAATTCAGAAGTTCAATTACTTAGAAAGTAAGTGTTGGAATTAAGGTCCGCCCAAGATGACCTAGGCCCAATCCAAACCCGAGCCCAATTATGTTTAATGAAGAAGACGACTGGAACGGCTGCAAAGTGAAAGGGTTCCAGCGTTCTCTTTGTTCTCGGTGACAATCACGACTCTTGCACACAAAGAGTCGTGTCATTCACCGTTCTTTATAAGGGCTGAAGATGAGTGCAATCAATATAAAAAAAAAAAAAAAAATCTGAATTCTCTCCTCTCTCTCGCTCTCTAAGTCGATCAAAGCAAATCAGTGTTGTGAATCAGTGGGCGATCTCCGTTTGTGACCTCGTTCCCGACCATCGCTGCAAAGTATTGTACCAAGTTCGGTGATCAAATTCAAGGTGCTGATTCAAAGCTTCCGCATTACGATTGAACAAGTAAGTTGTTCCTTCTCCCTCTATAGTTTACATTGGTATCAGAGCCCCGTTGAATTTGATTTCGAACTCTGAAAGAAACCATGAACAGAATTTTTCTTGCCATGTCAGTGGGTTTAAAATTTTCGTTTTTCATGCTTAATGTGTTCATGAATTTCTGGTATGGTTGAAAAGATGATTCAAAGGGCTTTCCAAAGAATTTTGTTTCATGTTTTTCGGATCAAAGATAAAGAAGTTATGGAATTTTGAAATTCAATTTTTTTTCTTTGCGTTGGTGAAGAAGATGAACATTGTTTTGCTGCTGTTCTGTTTTTCGATTGTACACTGTGCATCCTGAGTTGTGCATTGCGTATATGTTTGTGAATTACACTCCTAATTGCTGCTGAATTTCACACCTGGACTTGCAAATAGTGTTCGAACCCACCACATCAGATGTCCTTGAAATCAGATTGGTGTAGCCAATTCTCTTTGAAATTGTTGAATTTTACTGTCTCCGTCCCACACCGTTAATAATTACATCTTGTGAATTATTTTTGAAAGTCTTATCAGCATCGGAAAATTCTTAAAATAATATAGAAATTAAGTTTTTTAAGTTTTCTGTATTCTGAATATTTTTGGAACTTTTTCGTTGACTTTGACTTTCTGGTCAATTGTTTGACCAGTCAAGTTTCTGGACTGTTTTGGGGGTCTTCCCGAGGTCAGAAAAATCTGAAAAAAATTACAGCAGTCATGTTTTTCAGTTTCCTATTTTCTGAATTTTTTCTGAAATTTTCTGAAGACATTTAATTTTCCAAATTTTATTAAAGTGTCTTAAAATAGTTTGATTATTTGATTTTGTTAATGATATCTATGAGATGTATTGACAAAAGTATCAGATGCATGTTTATGTTCAGTGGGAGGATTGTTATTAATGTTTTGTTGACATTTTCATGCATAAGTGTCTAATATATGTTTAAGAGATAAAAGAAAAATTTCTTTAACAAATAAGTGGATTGCACAATTAATGATTGTTAAAATAATAATATAACTTTGGTAATGTTGAATCTGATTGTGAACATAGTGACCTTTCGTTTCACACCCTTCGTTAGATTATAATTTTAATATTCATTTGTTGTTGCAATATAAGAATGTGTAATACATTGAATATGTGTCAATAACGCCTTTATTTGTTATTGTCTCTATGTAGAACTAATCATGGCATCAATAAAAAATATAATTGCTGAACTAAATCATGGTGCGAAATTGGATGGTGACAATTATGATATGTGGCACCGTAAAATCCAATATGTGCTTGAGGAACAAGAAGTTCTCGATACTCTGACAAGTTCCATGGAAGAACCTGTAATGAATGATGAAGGGACTGCAGATGAATATATGAGGAGACTTGCTACGTTCAAAGCTTGGAAGAAGCAGAACAGCAAAGCGCGAATCACGCTTTTAAGTAGCATGCAAGATGACCTTATGTGCGAGTATGAAAATTACTTGATTGCCAAGGATATGTGGGCAGCCCTGAAAGAGAAGTTTGGGGGAACTTCGCTTACGAAGTTAAAAAAACTTCTCTACAAGTTTGACAATGCTAGCATGCGATCTGGTGATTCCATGAAAAAGCATTTAAGGGCTATGTCAAACATGATAAGGGAATTAAAATCTGCAGGACACTTCCTTTCTGATGAACAGCAGGTTCAGGCTGTACTACGTTCTCTTCCTAGTAGTTGGGATCACATGGTGATGAACCTAACTCATAATGAACATGTAAAGACCTTTAATGATGTGCAAACTCATTTAGAGTTGGAGGATGAGCGTCTTTCGGCCTTAAAATCCTCATCTCATGCGTTTGCTGCTGAAGCCAGCACAAGCAAAACATCTGGGTCTAAGCGTGGACGAGGTGATAAAGGGAAGGAGAATGGACACACAGCAAAGAAGGCAAAGTTTGCAAATCGCAAAAGGAAAGCGATTAATGCAAAAGAGAAGAACAAAGTTGAGAGGAAATGTTACAATTGTGGCAAGACGGGGCATTTTGTTCGTGACTGTCCTGATCCAAAGAAGGAGTGTAACAATTGTGGCAGATTTGGTCACCTGGCTCGTGAATGTAACAGGCCAGCTAAGGTACCAAAATACCCTACCTCCAATTTTACTTTTGTTTCTAGTTGTGCTTTGCTTACTGATTCTTATCCTTTGTGGACAATGGATTCAGGAGCCACAGATCACATAACCAGAGACAGAGGAGCATTCCAAGAGTACCGTCGCGTGCCGAAGGGTACCAAATGGATATATGTTGGCAACAATTCAAGAATTGGCGTAGAAGGAATTGGTACGTGCCAATTGGACCTACGAGGAGGCCAAAAGTTGTTGCTGCATGATGTTCTCTACGCACCCGGCATTCGACGAAATCTTGTGTCTGTCACTGTTCTTCTTAAGTTAGGTTTTTCTGTTAATTTTCATGGAACTTCTGTAGACATTACTTATGGTTCTGTTTTGTATGGTACTGGACATCTTATAGATGGTTTCTTTATATTAGATATTGAACATTTGTTGTTTAATGACAAAGATTGTTTTTCCTTAATGGCATCTTCTACTGATATCAATGTAGATGCATCTGTTTGGCATGCTCGTTTAGGGCATATCGGACAGGAAAGAATGAACAGGTTGGCAAAAGAGGGTTTATTAGGCCCACTCAACAAAGTGTTGTTGCCTACTTGTGAAAGTTGTCTGGCTGGAAAAGCAACTAGAAAACCATTTGGAAAATCAGTTAGGGCTACTTTTCCATTGCAGTTAATCCACTCTGATATATGCGGACCAATGAATGTGAGAGCAAGACATGGAGCCTCATATTTCATCACATTTATAGATGACTACACACGATTTGGTCATATCTACCTGATTTCTCATAAGTCTGAGGCATTGGATTGTTTTAAACGATATACTTGCCTCGTTGAGAATCAGTTAGATAAAAGCATTAAGGCTTTAAGAACAGATCGTGGTCGTGAGTATTTATCTAAGCAATTTAAGACTCTTTGTGATGAAAAAGGCATTGAAAGGCAATTAACTATTCCAAGGACTCCACAGCAAAATGGAGTTGCTGAGAGGAGGAATAGAACATTGCTAGAAATGACTAGATCTATGATGGCTCAAGCAAATCTACCTATAAGTTTTTGGGGAGATGCTTTGCAAACTGCCGCATATATACTTAATAGAGTTCCCACCAAATCAGTATCTTCCACCCCATACGAATTATGGAAAGGCAGAAAACCAGTTTTGGAACATTTGCGTCCATGGGGATCGGCTGCCTATGTACATAACACTTCCGATAAGCATGGGAAGTTAGGTCCTAGGGGTAAAAAGTGTATCTTTATTAGATACTCAGAACACTCCAAAGGATATGTATTTATAGGTGAAGGACCAGATGGAAGTTTGACTGAAATTGAGGCTCGAAATGTGGACTTTCTTGAAAAGGATTTCCCTAGTAGGGATGAGGTAGATAGGGACATTGAACTCTATGAAATGGAAGAACCTGAAAAAGGCACACCTACTCAAGTAGAGATAGAGGAACAAGTTCCTCACCTTCCTGAAGATAGTGGGAGGGATTTATCTTCGAGTAGCACACTTCCATTAATAGAGGAATCTCTAGAACCTATCTTACGTAGGAGTCAGCGTGGACACATTCCCCGACGTCGCTTTGACATCGAGAATGAATCCTTTATGGCTGATGCACATGATGTTGACGAGCCAAGAAACTATAAAGAGGCTATCAACTCACCTACTAGTGAAAAGTGGATGAAAGCAATGGAAGATGAAATGGAGTCAATGAAATCCAATAATGTTTGGGATTTAGTTGATTTACCTCCCGGGCGAAAGACTGTTGGGAACAAATGGGTCCTACGAGTCAAACGCAAAGTGGATGGTTCCATTGAAAGATATAAAGCTCGCTTAGTAGCCAAAGGTTATACCCAACAAGAGGGTATAGACTACGAGGAAACTTTCTCTCCAGTAGTAAGGTTTGCCTCGATAAGATTAATTCTAGCTATTGTAGCTCGTTTGGATTTGGAACTCCATCAAATGGATGTGAAAACAGCATTTCTCAACGGAGAATTGAATGAAGAGATATATATGGATCAACCTGAGGGTTTCACTGTAAAAGGAAGTGAAAACAAAGTTTGTAAACTTAAAAGATCTATATACGGTCTCAAGCAAGCATCCAGGCAGTGGTACTTAAGATTTCATAACTCAATCATTAATGATGGATTTGTGATGATTGAAGAAGATCACTGTGTCTATCTCAAACGATCTAAAAGTAATTTTGTTATCCTTTCACTTTACGTGGATGATATCTTAATAGCTGGAAATAATCTGGAGTTGTTAAAAGCCACTAAGAAGTGGTTGTCCTCAAATTTTGAAATGAAGGACATGGGTGAAGCTGAGTTCGTACTAGGTGTTCGAATATATCGAAATCGTTCCGAAAGACTTCTTGGTTTGTCTCAAGAGACTTACTTAAAACAAGTTCTTGAACACTTTGGTATGCATCAATGCAAACCCCTTGACACTCCCATGGCTAAAAATGAAAAATTGAGCCTTGACGACTGCCCTAAGACTGAGGAAGAAAAGAATAATATGTCTAAAGTCCCATATCGCAGTGCTATTGGCAAGTTAATGTATGCAGTTATGTGTACACGCCCTGATTTAGCTTTCGCAGTTGGCATGGTTAGTCGTTATCAGTCTAATCCTGGAAGAGCACATTGGGGAGCAGTTAAAAGGATACTACGTTACCTTAAAGGAACTGTCGACTACATGTTATGTTATCAAGGAACAAACTCACGGATAGTTGGTTATAGTGATGCTGACTGGGGAGGAGACAATGATAACCGTAAGTCAACATCAGGTTACGTATTTTTGCTTAATAATGGAGCTATAACGTGGAATAGCAAGAAGCAAACAAGTGTATCTCTCTCTACAATGGAAGCAGAATTTACTGCTTGTACAAGATCTGTTCAGGAGGTTGTTTGGTTAAAAAGGTTCATGGAGGATCTTGGAGTGGTCGATCACGCATCTGACCCTGTGACGGTTCATTGTGACAATCAAGCAGCCATTGCATTCACAAAGGATCCCAAGTATCATGGAAGAACCAAACACATTGATCTGAGAAATAACTACATTCGAGAGACTATATCTAGTAATGAAGTAGCTTTAGAGTACATTCCTACTAATGTAATGGTAGCTGACCCTATGACTAAGCCCCTTGCTAGAGATGTCTTTCTAAAACATGTTAGGGCTATGGGTCTTCGAAGGGTGTAGATGTACTTAAAGACAACAAGTTACATTTTTTTATGAAACAAATGTTCGTTTATGCATCTTAATTTTAATATCAAGCTTATATTTATTGAGATGTATAATTATTTGTTATTGACACATAATTACACAAAACAAAAGTATGTCACCAGACAAAAGATTGACTCTCTCACACGAGTAATCGCCTCAGAAGCCAAGTAAGCAAGCTGAGATAAGACAATGATACTTGAGATACCAAGGGAGTAGGCTAAGTACATAACGTATGTCGTCTTGATATAGATCAAGATCATGTCAAAGTAAAAGACCAATTGAGAATCAAGAGAATTCTCATAAGTCTGGAATAGAAGATAAGACGAGCCAGATATAAATAGTTGGACATTAAGAAGTGTCTGAACTAAATATCTGTACAGTGGGTAAAATAAAATGACATACGCTCTTTAAAGAGTTGAACCACTGTAGCACTTGTTTTGGTAACAAGTGTGCATTTGTGACCGAGAGAAATGAGCAACATGTCCCTCTTGCTCATTGTGTGATGTCTCTAAATGCCAATTATTTGTGCAAAATACTCTATGTGACTTTCAACTATACTTAAGGGGTGTTAAGTCAATGTCTGCTACTTTAGCATGCTATCTAGAACCATGAATAAATTCGGTTGGACGGTACATATCTAGGAAAGCAATTGCCTTAATGATCTAAAAGTGATAAGTGAGGAAGGAAGAAAAATTTGATTATACCTGATGATTGTGTTCATTGGTCGACCAGTTATGTCACGGACATAGCTATGAACACAATATACGATCCTAAGAGTCAATCATAGCCTTAAAGGGACCAATGTATGTTTGGACTTGGTTTAATCAAATTAGTCTGGGGTATAACGAGTCGAAGTTGAACTTGTAGTGGTCGTAGCTATTATGTCATGCCTAACGGGTGCATAATATTAAAGCTGACACGTACATGCACGCTCGTTGGTCACACGACACATTTGCTTGAATGATAGACCATGGATGATAAGGCCATCATGTGCGAGTGGGAGATGTTGGAATTAAGGTCCGCCCAAGATGACCTAGGCCCAATCCAAACCCGAGCCCAATTATGTTTAATGAAGAAGACGACTGGAACGGCTGCAAAGTGAAAGGGTTCCAGCGTTCTCTTTGTTCTCGGTGACAATCACGACTCTTGCACACAAAGAGTCGTGTCATTCACCGTTCTTTATAAGGGCTGAAGATGAGTGCAATCAATATAAAAAAAAAAAAAGAAATCTGAATTCTCTCCTCTCTCTCGCTCTCTAAGTCGATCAAAGCAAATCAGTGTTGTGAATCAGTGGGCGATCTCCGTTTGTGACCTCGTTCCCGACCATCGCTGCAAAGTATTGTACCAAGTTCGGTGATCAAATTCAAGGTGCTGATTCAAAGCTTCCGCATTACGATTGAACAAGTAAGTTGTTCCTTCTCCCTCTATAGTTTACAGTAAGAGAGATCAATAATTCTAGATCTAGGGTTTTGCATAGGTAGGAACTTTGTGATCAAAGTTCATGCAAACACAGATTAGTGTGATCATCTTCTTGTAATTGTTTCTCCGCCATAATAATATATGTTTCCCTTTGCCCGTGGAGGTAGCCAATAGAGATTAGTGAACCACGTATATTCTGTGTTGATTTGCGCTCATTATTATTTATCTTTTGGGTCTGATTTACTAACAATTAGGATGTCGACCCAATCTATTTGTTCTCGCGGGTTGAAACGGGTCGAAACGGGCGTGTTGAATCGGGTCGACCCATTAAACTTCGCGGTTTGAAATGAGTTGCCCGTTTTAACCCGCTAACTTAAACGTGTTGAGCCGGGTCGGGTAATTAGCGGGTTTAGTCGGGCGGTTAACGGGTGACCGGCCACAATTGCTAGGCTATTCAGAATAGAATCCGACTTTGAATAATTTGGACTTTTGTATCACTATTTAAGTCAAGTGACGAAAATAAATGTTGTGTGGTTCAGAAGAAATTTTGAGACACCAATTTTGGGTTTCTTGACTCGGCGACTCTCATCATTGTTCTGGAGAGGTCAAGAAACATATTTGTAAAAACCGACTCATGGCCGGCCTGCCACAAGAAAAGTGAGGCAAAGCCTAAGGCCATAAGAAAAATGTGTTAATTTTAGGGCCATAAAATTACCCTTCTTATATATACAAAGAGGATTTCGAACTGCTGCACCGAGCAGTTAGCTCCACCCAATGGTGGAGATTGAAGCCACATCATTTTAGCTACACCCAACGGTTGAGATGTGGCCGAGCTCGGTGGGACCCACAAAAAATTGAAATCATCCTAGCCGCACAGATGATGAGTGTGTGTATGTGGCCTTGATCGGAACCGTTGGGTGGAGGGTTGGAACTAACTCGGTGGAGCGGTTCCGGGTCCATAAAAAGGCCTCATTTCTATTCTACATATACATTGATATTTTAAGGTTTAATTTTGGTTGAGTAATAATACTATGTTAATTTGGTTGGGGATTGAATTGATATATGGACTTGTAAAAGTTGATTATTCAACTTTGATTCAAGATTTCGCTTCTAAATATACTAGGAGAAACATGTTTATATTGTACGTTATAACTTCTAAGAAACTAAGAATACACATTATTTTGTTTAAAATTAAGTATTCTTATATGCTAGTTTGGTATTGATCGTTCCTTGATTTTTTTTTTTAAATTAAAAATAACATTGTTTTCGGTCTCTCTGACGAGGGGAGACCATTGATGGGGTTCGAACTCCATTGAAGCTCCATTCCGGCAGAGGAAGCGGATAAGAAAGAATTGATTGAAGAATGATTTGGCCAGAATAAATTCATTCCCGACAACCTACCGGAGCGACTTGTTGTGTCGGCATGCAAAGGAAGCCGGATACATCAAGTGTTTGTGAAGATGAATAGAAAAAGTGATAACCAAAGAAAGGAAAAGAGGAAAATAGGAAATCTTTAACTTCTTTTCTTCCCCCTGATCGACAAGAATGCTCCATGAGTGAGAGCAGCATGAGCTTCTAAAAGATGAAACGAAGCAGCGAGTAAGGCTGTCGGGACCGTGGATGAACCGGGATCAGTGAAGAAGTCGCCATGTCGGCGCGCTCATTGATTTGTCGTCAATGGGATAAGGAAAGAAGTCGCCTATGGGCGCGGCTTGCGAGATCACACCTTAACAGGTGACATGAATGATGATCTCTCAAAATTAATGAAGTCTCCATGTCGGCGCATGAAGTCGCCATGTCGGCGCATGAAGTCGTCATGTCGGCCCATAAAGTCGCCATGTCATCCCATGAAGTAGCCATGTCGGCGCATGAAGTCGTCGTGTCAGCGCATGAAGTCGCCATATCGGCTCGCTTATAGATTTGTTGACTATGGGTAAAGTGACGAAGTCGCCATGTCGGCGCATGAAGTCGCCATGTCGGCGCATGAAGTCGGTATGGCAGCGCATGAAGTCTCCATGTCAGCGCGCTCATAGATTTGTTGTTTATGGGTGATGTGATGAAGTCACCATGTCGGTGCACTCGTGGTTTTGTTATTTGTGAGTTCAAAACGATGTAGCATGTCGATGGGCACATGAAATCTTAAGTAGCATGCCTAGTCAAGTTCTAGATGAAGTTGCATGCCTAGTCAAGTTCAAGATAAAGTAGCATGCCTAGTCAAGTTCTAGATGAAGTTGCATGCCTAGTCGAGTTCAAGATGAAGTAGCATGTCGACGAGCACACATGAAATCTCAAGTAGCATGCCTAGTCAAGTTCTAGATGAAGTTGCATGCCTAGTCGAGTTCAAGATGAAGTAGCATGTCGACTAGGGAAATACAAAAATTACGGAGAGAAACTAATATCTCCTCAACTCGGGGGCTCTATCCCGCTTAAAGAATGGAACTTGTCACAACATCGTTTAAAAAGATTAAGTTATGACATTGTTTAAATGAGTCACTATGATGGTGCACCCTTGAGATTGTACTTCGTGGGATGAGTTAGTCACTTACGGGTGCGGCTTGCGAGATCACACCTTCACATGTGCAATGATTGATGATCTCTCAAGTTGATGATTCGCCATGATGGTACACCTGCGGAGGGGAAAGTCCGCGAGTTCATGTACCGCGACTTAGTGTGTCCGCGATTTCGTGATCTTGGGAGTTGGTATGTCGTCGGGTTCATGATCTCTGAAGTCGATATGTCAGCAAGTGCATGATCTCTCAAAAACGGTATGTCCGTGAGTTAAGTATTTACGATGCGAGATCTTTTTGCTCGCAAGATGATCACTCAAGTTTGGCAAAGAATCCCAAAAAGATGAGGAAGTCGGTTGAAGTGAGATCGCACCCCTTCCCACCGCTTAAGGAAATTCTCACCTGGATCATGAATAATCACAGTCGAGAATTCGGGGGCTAATGATGTGCCTAAGCCCAAATTGTGATTGGGCTTGAGTCCTAATGACTTGGCCATATGGAGTGGGCCTGAATGAAGGTAGTCCAAAACGATCAAGCACATGGGTGCCTAGTTCGAAGTCGACTTGACATGGGTGTGACATGGTCAAGTTCAGTTCGGAGTCGACTTGACAGAGTGCGACATGGTCGGCTTCACTTTGAAGTCGACTGGACGTGAATGTGATGTAGTTGGGTCTAAAATATAGTTGGGTCGGAAGTATCCCAGTAGACGATGCGACCTGGCCCAATGGATATCCTGGTTGTAGTGAACACAACGATGAATATGACCCTGTTGGACCATCCCGCCAGTCCGTGAAGTCACCAAAAGGAGGGTTGTGCAAGTCGCCATCTAGGCGAGATGCAAGTTCGCCGGGTGACGTGGTCTCAAAAGCGACTTCGTTGGGGAGTGTCCCATCCGCCGAATGCATTAAATGGCGAGTGGAAGACGTCCCTTTCACGGACATCTTCTCTGTTTACCCACTAGGAAATTGGTGGGGAAACTCAAGATAGTATTAGGTTTCTTGGAACACACCGTGAAGGACCAAGGGAAAGGTGACAGGTGGCATATGAGGGTGAGGTAACTGGCATGTGGTTGAGTATATAAAGGAGGTTTGGGTAAGGAAAAAGGAGGTTCTGAGGATTCTGAACACTCTCTCTCTCTCTCTCTCTCTCTATCTAAGTTCTCTCTTCCTCCATTGTTGTTAAGTTTATGAGATTTGTTTCTTACTCTCACGCCCGAGGTTCTTCGCCGGGAAACCCTCCCGGCATTGAGCTAACGGTGTATTGTTTTCTCAGGTAGAAAGCCAAAGACTCAAGCCGATGTATCTCTAGACTACAACACGTGAATCGAGGCACGGATCCAGATTTTTATGCAACATCATTTGGTTCCATTGCCGGGACCTGAGCAAATTTTATTTTCTACCGGGGAATCGTACGGAAAAGATAAGGCTGAGAGAGACGGATAGCTTCCAGATCTGATTTGAGAGAGGAAGAAGATGAAAAAGCAAAGAAGAAATAGAAACCCCCATATTTCGGTCTCTCTGACGAGGGGAGACCATTGATGGGGTTCGAACTCCATTGAAGCTCCATTCAGGCAGAGGAAGCGGATACGAAAGAATTGATTGAAGAATGATTTGGACGGAATAAATTCATTCCTGACGACCTACCGGAGTGACTTGCTGTGTCGGCATGCTAAGGAAGCTGGATACATCAAGTGTTTGTGAAGATGAATAGAAAAAGTGATAACCAAAGAAAGAAAAAGGGGAAAATAGGAAATCTTTACCTTATTTTCTTCCCCCTGATCGACAAGAATGCTCCATGAGTGAGAGCAGCATGAGCTTCTAAAAGACGAAACGAAGCAGGGAGTAAGGCTGTCGGGACCGCGGATGAACCGGGATCAGTGAAGAAGTCGCCATATCGGCGCGCTCATTGATTTGTCGTCAATGGGTTAAGGAAATAAGTCGCCTATGGGCGTGGCTTGCGAGATCACAACTTAACAGGTGACATGAATGATGATCTCTCAAGTTGATGAAGTCGCCATGTCGGCGCATAAAGTCGCCATGTCGGCGCGCTCATTGATTTGTCGTCAATGGGTTAAGGAAAGAAGTGGCATATGGAAGAGGCTTTCGAGATGACACCTTAATAGGTGACATGCATGATGATCTCTCAAGTAGATGAAGTCGCCATGTCGGCGTATGAAGACGCCATGTCAGCACGCTAATTAATTTGTCGTCAATGGGATAAGGAAAGAAGTCGCCTATGGGCGCGGCTTGCGAGATCACACCTTAACAGGTGACATAAATGATGATCTCTCAAAATTGATGAAGTCGCCATGTCGGCGCATGAAGTCGCCATGTCGGCGCATGAAGTCGCCATGTCGGCCCATAAAGTAGCCATGTCGGCACATGAAGTTGTTGTGTCAGCACATGAAGTCGCCATATCGGCGCGCTCATAGATTTGTTGACTATGGGTGAAGTGATGAAGTCGCCATGTCGGCGCATGAAGTCGCCATGTCGGCGCATGAAGTCGCCATGTCAGCGCATGAAGTCTCCATGTCGGCGCGCTCATAGATTTTTTGTTTATGGGTGATGTGATGAAGTCGCCATGTCGGTGCACTCGTGGTTTTGTTATCTGTGAGTTCAAAATGATGTAGCATGTCGACGGGCACATGAAATCTCAAGTAGCATGCCTATTCAAGTTCTAGATGAAGTTGCATGCCTAGTCAAGTTCAAGATAAAGTAGCATGCCTAGTCAAGTTCTAGATGAAGTTGCATGCCTAGTCGAGTTCAAGATGAAGTAGCATGTCGACGAGCACACATGAAATCTCAAGTAGCATGCCTAGTCAAGTTCTAGATGAAGTTGCATGCCTAGTCGAGTTCAAGATGGAGTAGCATGTCGACTAGGGAAATACAAAAATTACGGAGAGAAACTACTATCTCCTCAACTCGGGGGGTTCTATCCCGCTTAAAGAATGGAACTTGTCACAACATCATTTAAGAAGATTAAGTTATGACATTGTTTAAATGAGTCACCATGATGGTGCACCCTTGAGATTGTACTTCCTGGGATGAGTTAGTCACCTACGGGTGCGGCTTGCGAGATCACACCTTCACATGTGCAATGATTGATGATCTCTCAAGTTGATGATTCGCCATGATGGTACACCTGCGGAGGGGAAAGTCCGTGAGTTCATGTACCGCGACTTAGTGTGTTCGCGATTTCGTGATCTTGGGAGTTGGTATGTCGTCGGGTTCATGATCTCTGAAGTCAATATGTCAGCAAGTGCATGATCTCTCAAAAACGGTATGTCCGTGAGTTAAGTATTTACGATGCAAGATCTTTTTGCTCGCAAGATGATCACTCAAGTATGGCAAAGAATCCCAAAAAGATAAGGAAGTCGCTTGAAGTGAGATCGCACCCCTTCCCACCGCTTAAGGAAATTCTCACCTGGATCATGAATAATCACAGTCGAGAATTCGGGGGCTGATAATGTGCCTAAGCCCAAATTGTGATTGGGCTTGAGTCCTAATGACTTGGCCATATGGAGTGGGCCTGAATGAAGGTAGTCCAAAACGATCAAGCACATGGGTGCCTAGTTCGAAGTCGACTTGACATGGGTGCCTAGTTCGAAGTCGACTTGACATGGGTGCCTAGTTCGAAGTCGACTTGACATGGGTGTGACATGGTCAAGTTCAGTTCGGAGTCGACTTGACAGAGTGTGACGTGGTCGAGTTCACTTTGAAGTCGACTGGATGTGAATGTGATGTAGTTGGGTCTAAAATATAGTTGGTTCGGAAGTATCCCAGTAGGCGACGCGACCCGGCCCAATGGATATCCTGGTTATAGTGAACACAACGATGAATATGTAACGCACATCCTATTTCTTGTTAAATATTTGACCTATTTGTTAAATACTTGAACTTGCATATTATGTGTTAGTTTTACTTGGGTTAAATTTTTAACTGCTTTAAATAGTTAAGGTGGTTAAATGTCTAGTTTTGACTTTTGGGTCATTTGTGAAGTTTTGACTTTAGGGCCTTTTTGTTAAAAGTGAAACTTGAGGGGCCTAAGTGCAATTCTTTGAAAGTTGCCAAGTATATCTTGTGTTTGCCTGGGAGAATCATTTCTTCCCCAAATCATTCTCGTTGTTTCCTCTATTTTATAAGTTAGGTTTAGGGTTTTGCCTATTCTCGACTCCTCGAGTTTAATTATCCCTCCGTTCTTGATTCTGATCCCGGATTAATATTCGTGGCGTTGAATAGAGCGTTCCAGGCCGAACAGAAATAAGTTTGGGTCAACTTGAATTTTGACTAGGTAAGTTATTAGCTCCCCCTTACTTGTAATAACATGCATAAATGTTATTCTCGATACTTGTGAATGTTAATTTCGTGTTTGGAATGATTTTTGTGATACTTGTAAATTTGGGACAAAGGGAGTAAAATTCCCCTGTGTAAAATGATAAAGGGACTTGGAAATATTAGATTGAATATGTTATGCCTTTGTTAGAATTGTGAAATGGTTAGTGGAAAGTTACTCCTACGTTTTGGGACGGAAAATGTCTTAACCTGGGAAAGGAATAAAAAAATTCGCATTTTGGTACATTGTGCGACCGCACAAAAATCATTGGGCGACCGCACATCTTTCTGAAAGGTTTTTCAAAGAAAGTGGCCTGCTTGTGTGCGACCGCACAGTTAATTTTAGGCGACCGCACAGTTATCTGAAAAACCAAAAATGTTGTTTAAAGTTTGTATAAGTTGGAAGTAACTCTAGTTAAGGTATATAACCTTAGTATAAGATGTCCTATCAAGGGTTGTGATACTTTAGGGGCATCAGAACTTGGTCTTAAACATGTATACTCATTGATTTAAAATGAGAACTTAAGTATAAGAGTAGTATCTCTTCTTTATGTCTTGAAAGTGCTATGAACAAGCACTAATGTGTTATACTTGTCTTGAAACCAAGGATTGTGCACCTTAGGGGCATTAGAACAAGGTCTTAGACTTGAACATCCTAAGAATAGGATTGGGATTTTGTAAGAGTAAATGTATAACTCTTATACTTGTTTGAATGTCCAAAGATTGGGATATAACTTGAAGTATAAGACATTAAAATCTTGTACGTGACTTGAACATCCATAGAAATGGATTAAGACTTGAATATAAGATAATAAAATCTTGTACATGGCTTGACACCAATACATATGTATGGTAGTGAACTAGGAAGTACTATGAACAAGCACTAACGTGTATGAGACATGTTCTTGTTGTGTATGTGCAAACATTGCATACATTTGCTTGATACAAGGTGACTTCTTGATTACTTGAAGCATGTTCCTTGTTGAGCTAGTCCACTACTTTTGGATTAGTTCTTCTCCCGTAGTTCAAGTAAATATCTACTTGTACCTTCTTGTGTGAGTCCAGTTGGTTCTCCTTGCTTGTTCGAAAATATATAGGTTCACGCTTGTCGCGAGAGCTGGGGCTTAAGTGACAATCGGGTCCCTATGTATTTCCGCCTGACCCCTTACTACCGGCCATAGTAAGGGCATAGCTTCCTTAGTTGGAGCAATAAGCCTGACTTAAGTGAATGCTAAACTCCTGTCTTGAACACCTCGTGAATACTCATGAGTCTTGATATTGGGAATGACACTGGTTACCAGGTCTTCTGATACATACTGAATAATCAGTTTCCTGTTATTGATCGTGATTGTCAAAGTAATACAAGCTACGACAACAATGGTATTCTTGGGAGGAATAAGGAAGGAAGCAATATCCTTATAACTTGCTTGTTTAGCCTTATGTGCTACTTGATGAGTGGCTTAGCCTCTCATATACTTGTTACTTAATGATACTTGATATATGATTACTTGAGTATCTACTTGAATTGCATGATAACATGTCATGTAGTTGCATCTAATAGCTTACAGAGATTTATCTCACCCTTTATTTGTTTAATTGTTTCCCCCCAGGAGGGTTGTGCAAGTCGCCATCTAGGCGAGATGCGAGTTCGCCGGGTGACGTGGTCTCAAAAGCGACTTCATTGGGGAGTGTCCCATCCGCCGAATGCATTAAATGGCGAGTGGAAGACGTCCCTTTCACGGACATCTTCTCTGTTGACCCACTAGGAAATTGGTAGGGAAACTCAAGATAGTATTGGGTTTCTTGGAACACACCGTGAAGGACCAAGGGAAAGGTGACAGGTGGCATGTGAGGGTGAGGTAACTGGAATTTGGTTGAGTATATAAAGGAGGTTTGGGTAAGGAAAAAGGAGGTTCAGAGGATTCTGAACACTCCCTCTCTCTCTCTAAGTTCTCTCTTCCTCCATTGTTGTTAAGTTTATGAGATTTGTTTCTTACTCTCACGCCCGAGGTTCTTCGCCGGGAAACCCTCCTGGCATTGAGCTAACGGTGTATTGTTTTCTCAGGTAGAAAGTCAAAGATTCAAGCCGGTATATCTCTAGACTACAACACGTGGATCGAGGCACGGATCCAGATTTTTATGCAACATCAAATATGTTATTCATTTGTCTGTTGACGTAGTTAATACGGTGTTGGTGAACCATTTATATCTCTGTATTCTTTGATTTCACATTTATCACTTGTTGGTATACGTTTGTTTATCTTTTCACATCTGTTATTAACCAAATGATATCAAAGGTCAGATAGGAGATTTGGGCTTCAGCCTATAGGTTTGATGATTAAGGTTTGACAATCTGAATGAAAGATGTTTGAGACGAACGTGACGATTAACAAGTTCGCATGGAGGAACAATTTTAGTCTGATGTTGAGATGAAAGAAGTGGGTACTATAGATAATTCTATTAGTATATCCACCTAGTTTGTTCTGGTTAGCAAGGTTCAATGGCATTTGTATTTACTACAGAAGCTTGATTTGTGGAGAAATTCTACGGCAGAAGATGAGAAGTTTGTTCATCTGGTTTTCATGTGGTGTCTGGTACGGAAGATACAACTATACGTGGAGATTTATTGATTCCAAAATCTTGGAAAAAACGCATTTCCTAACTTCAAGGAAAAACGTTTTTTTAAAAAGTGCGGTGGCATTTTGATAAATACGTGTATTTTTTTTAAAACGTGCGGTGACATTTTTGTAAATAATCAAAACTTCTTAAAAAACCTCTTGGCACTCTTCAAAACTGCAACTGGCATTCTTAAAAGGGTTAATGACAATTTAGGGCCTGAACTCCAGGGGGTGCGTCTAAAAGGGGCCTCGGGTTTTTTTCTCGCTAGATCAGGGCTTCAAATCAATTTTTTGGCAATTATGGGCTTTCTGACGATTTCCGTCAATTTCCACCGTTAAGTCGACATGTGCGGTGCACGTGACTTTTGACTGAGGGAAAATTGGGCAATCCCGTTTGGGTTAATGACAATTTAGGTCCTGAACTTAAGGGGGCGTCTAAAAGGGGCCTCGACTTTTTTTTCCGCTAAATCAGGACTCAAAATCATTTTTTTTTTTTTTTTTGCTATTAGGGGATTTCTGACGGTTTCTGTCAAAATCCACCGTTAAGTGGACATGTGCGCTGCACGTGACTTTTCACTGAGAGAAAATTGGGCAATCCCGTTTAGATTAGAAGAAACGCAAGACACAACCCACGCTATAAGGTAAAGAAGTCGAGTTAGGGAATATATGTGACGAAAGTTAATTCATTTACCTAATTATTATGGAATTTATGTAATTGTATTTTTGGTGCTTTATTTTACATGTAGAATTTGACACTCATTCGCAGATTAATTAACTAGTTTTGGTTTATCTTTCGGATTTAGTTAAAGAGCGATTGAATTTTAGGCACTTGTAATTGAACATATACCTAATATTTTTGTAACATTTTCTGTTAAAAATAAATATCTTCTCATTTCTTCTAATATGAAACTAATATGCTCCATAATATAGACACGCCCAAAAAAACCGGGAACCGGCAGAACCGGAACCGAGAACTGGCTATACCTGGGAACCATCGGAACCGGGAACCGAACCAAGAACCGTGCAGAGCCGGTTCGAATACGGGTCTATGGATATTAGAACTGTGAAACCGCCGGTTACGAAACTGGGAACCAGAGCAAGATGATAATGCCTACTATCCCTCTTATGATGGGGATCTTGGAGGTGAAAATATGGGAGGACATGAAGGAAACGAAGAAGTGACGTGCATGATACACAACACACGGCCACGAGAAAACGTCGAGCTCGAGCGCCTCCCCGGGAACCGAACCTGGAACCGTTTGAGCATGTCTACACCACAAGATGAAGACGAAATAAAGTCATGTGAGAATTGAGTAGTTTGAGTACCATTCAAATAATTTGGTTTGCCCAATTTGCCCTCAGTGAAAAGTCACGTGCAGCGCACATGTCCACTTAACGGTGGTTTTTGACAGAAACCGTCAGAAAGCCCCTAATTGCCAAAAAAAAATATTTTGAGTCCTGATTTAGCGGGAAAAAAAGTCGAGGCCCTTTTTAGACGTCCCCCCTTGAGTTCAAGCCCTATATTATCATTAACCCAAACGGGATTGCCCAATTTGCCCTCAGTCAAAAGTCACGCGCAACGCATGTGTCCACTTAACGGTGGAAATTGACGGAAACCGTCAGAAAGCCCCTTGCCAAAAAAAATTGATTTGAATCCCTGATCTAGCGGGAAAAAAAAAAACCGAGACTCCTTTTAGACGCACCCCCTGGAGTTCAGGCCCTAAATTGTCATAAACCCTTCTTAAAATGCACTAGCGATACTTTACACTCAAATTGATTGTGTCAACGCAAGTATTTTCTTGTACAACTTCATGTGTGTTTTATCGCCAGTGACAAAAAAAAAAAAAAAAAAAAAAAGAGTTTCTTAGTGCAAGTGAGAGTGTATGTTATTGTCACTTCTAGTGTTTTTGATAGTCAGTTGTAGTATTTTTGATAGCCAGTGAGCATTTTAAAAGAACCTTTGAGACTGATAGCCAGAACCTTTGAGACTGATAACCAGAACATTTGAAAGTGACAGTCAGAAAGTTTTTTTGGTAATGAAATTTGAGACCAATAAAATTTATTGGGCTCCGCCTATGATTAACGGGTTTAAAAACCTCAAAAGACGTCATTTAGGCCCTCAAACAGGCCTTGAAGTTTTTACTAATGAGGTGTTAACAGATAGTCAGTGACAATGTCTAGGATGACCCGTTACTGTATTACAAAGGTCCGGTTAGTGTGTTGAGAGGTGCCAGCTGGTGTTGAGAAGTTTCGATTATTTTTAAAAATGTCACCGTACGTTTTTCTTAATCACAAGAAAAAATGCGTTTTACAGGAGACAACCCTTTAATGATGAGCTGGACTGTTGTGCGACCGCCGCACGCCGTGCGACGGCGCCAGTTATAAGCCCTTTTTTTTTTCCCCTGCCATTTTTTGCTTGCCAAAAGTAACACTTTTTATAAAGGAAATGTAACACTTTTTTCTCATATGTAACACTTTTTTAAAAAAAAAAATTACCACAATTTTGCTGAAAATAAATTAAAGATAACATAAGATTGACAACTAAACTAATGTAACATTTTATAATAAAATGTAACACTTTTTTATGAAGAAAGTAACAGTTTGGTCTTAAAAAAGTAACACTTTTATTGTAAGATGTAACAGCAGTTTCGCAAATAATATAATATTTTTTGTGATTAGAATAAGTGTTACTTTTTTTAAGACCAAACTGTTACTTTCTTCAAGAAAAAAGTGTTACTTTTTTAAGACCAAACTGTTACTTTCTTCATAAGAAAGTGTTACATTTTATTATGACGAGCAGCTCACTTATTTTGTATGTTAAAAAATATTATTTAAAAAAAAAAAAAAAAAAAAACCATATCATGACCTATGTAGTTTTATTCGTCTCGTCGAGACGAACACAACGATATTTTTTAAAAAAAAAAAATCGACTTCAAAATCTCAAGATATAGCATTTTAAAATTATTGTAGGGTTTTTTTTTTTAGCAAACACGTGGATTTTGGGAAAAAAAAGGGGGGGGGGGGGCGTCTCATGCGCCGTCTCACGGCGTGAGACGGTCGCATATAAGTCTTTGTCTTTAATGATTATGTAAATTTGATATGGAATATTCAAGTCAAGATGGAGATTTATTTGTAATGTGTGTCTTGAATATAGAGTCAAAAGTAACAAAAAATAGGAAACTGAATTTGAGTCAATAATGGTTTCTTGATATTCTTTATTTGATTAGGTTTAGAGAATGAGGAAGTCTTGTGTGAGAGGGTCTCACACATGAGACGGATCTTGATAAGAGTGGAAATGGGTTTGCCCCACCCCACCCATAGGGGGGCAAACCATTTAATCTCTCAAGGAAATCCGTCTCACGTGGTAAGACCGTCTCATACATGTTTTTGTCTTAGAGAATTGAGTTTTTTCGAGATTTCTTGCCAAAGTAGGTTAGAAAATTTTAATAATCTGAGTTTCCCAATTTTGGACTGTTAGACCATGCACAGTGGATTAAACATCAATTTTCATTCAACACCTACTTTATCACTCCACGTCAGCTTCTCTCTCTTCCAACTCATCCATTCAACACTCAATCAACTTTTAACCCTACAATGGTTTGTTTAATCCCCCATTCAACACCCTTCCCACTCATCATCCTATACCCCACCACTTAAATTTTATTTTCTATTATTTATTTTTATGATTAGTAAAATAATAATAATAATAATAATAATAATAAAAAAAATCAATTATAATTTTAAAAAAAAATACTTCACACTTAATTATTTTTTTGTAATTGTAATTAAATAAATATGAGGGTTTTTTGAGTGTTGAAATGGTTATTATTGGGATCCATTTCATTAAAATGAGTTTTTTTTTGGGTATCCAAATCATATGAAACTTGAATCTATTTATACAGAGAAAAAAATTATGAATTTTGGTGTAAAAAAAAATCATTTATTACTGTAAAATAATTGAGCTCAAATAATTAGGATGAAAAATTAAATAGAAAAATCCATGAACCAATGAATGATTGCCAAGTATCACAACCAGGAAAAAAAAACGCCACTGCCACCGCTTGACGCGCCTTGTCGGGCGCGTGTTCTACACGCGCCATTTCGGCCCATTCAGAGGGCGCCACGTGGCAAACCGGATGGCCATCTTCTACCATTAAACGGTGTTGAACCCATTCAACACCTCCACTCCATTAAACACACATTCAACACCATTGCACCCATTAAACACTCCCCATTTTGTTTAATCCCATTAAACACCTCCATTCAACTTCCATTGTACATTGTCTTATACTCCATCACTGTTTAATTAAGCCAAGTGATCGCCCATAAATGTTATGGGTCCTAGAAGAAGTTACTATGAGACATCATTTATGGGTTATGGGTTCCTTGCTCTCATCATGCTCTGAAGAGGTCAAGAAATAAATTTGTGACAACCGAATTTTGTCAGATTTAATGCTAGCAGCTCATTTAAATCTGGTGTAATATGAAAATAAATGTTACAGTATAATAATTTATATATTGGATTTAAAGCTAGCAATCTAGTACGATATGATGGATAATTGAATTTTTCATCTATAATCTCATTTCAATTAGTTTAATCATAAACTACTTGACAGATAGGATCGATGTATGAAACAGTTACCAAACGCCACCTAAACCTCTGATTTCATCTTCAATCTATCCATTCCGGTCCAAAATAACTGTCACTTTTGGATCAAAATTTTGATCCAAAATAATTGTCACTTTTGAGCTAAATGTCTTTCTTATCCTTGCATTGAAACTTGTTCTCTTTTATTAATTATCTTAGTGTGAGACATTAATGTAAGAAAGTTGCACATTTAATAGGGATAAAGTTGGAACTTTTGTCACTAAGTCATAATAATTATTACATTTTTTAAGAGTTATGCAAATACAAAAAAAAAAAACAGTTATTTTAAACCAGAGTGAGTAACAATTTGAACACAATAAAATAATTGACCAAACCTCAATTTCCACAAACTAATGACCTATACCTACCTCAAGGTGCTAATGGTCCATCTTAATAGACCTAGCTTTACTAGCCTACATTCCGAGGATTTCTGTTAAACTAGAATACTCCCGCAATCTCATAAAAAATGTCCGTGTTTTTCTCTATTAATAAATCCCATCACACCGAATAAGCAATGTACAAATTAATAAAGCATAGTATTCTTTAAAATGTTTGACATGTAAACTGCAACACTAATTATAGGACGTAGAAAGAATTTGATCGCGTAATAAAACACAGAAACTATGAACAATCCAAAGCAACCTGAATAGAATAGTCTTTGATTGTATTATATGAAACGTAAATGTTAAAATTACATATAGTTGGGAAAAACTATATAAGCAGGAAAAAAGATCATTCATATGTGAAAAATACCTTTCTAGGATATAAGGCTCAACAAGGTAAAAGTTTTATACGATAGCTACATACTTCAACCACATTTCCAAACTTTCTCGATGTTTCACAGAATTTACAAGTAACAACCAATCAATGCAACACGAAAAGAGAGAGAGAGAGAGAGAGAGAGAGAAAGAATACTCAATATTTATAGCTCCATAACTTGCGTTATGATCCGGAAACAAGTCCATCCTTGGGAGTAGTTGTTACACGAATGACGGACTGAGCACTTAAAGGGGAAAGATTTGATTGACAGAACTGCTCCCAAGACTGTGTTTGTGGTTCCTCGGATTCAGAAGATGTGTTTGGGATTAAAACTGGAGATTTTTCGTATGCAGTTTGGAGCTCCTGAAGAAGAGTGCGGGCGGATTCTCGGGACTCGGGCAGCTGATCACTTAGCTGGGATGAAGCTATTTGGATCAGTTTTTCCATCCCGTATGATTTTAATCCTTCAGCACCCTTTATAGCAAGCAACAAAAAGAAAGATGTTACAAAACTGAATCAAAAAATGTAACAAGTGCGTCATTTCTCACAAAAGTTGAGCAACATATCAGAAGTAGACATGGCAATATTATATCTAGTTCCCAATTATTATCAGTGCTAATTACTCCCTCCGTCCCAAAATGATCTTCACATTTGACTATTCAATTTTTTTTTAAGGATATGAACATTTGCTTCACTAGCCATGTTGTGTTTATGCACTTTTAAGCCCAAATTGTATGGGAACCTTTTGGGGCAATGAAGTATTGCACAGTGGATCATTTTTTTACAGGAATGAACCATAATAGAAAGCACCGGTTAAGGGTAAGAAATCTCCCCACCTTCGAAAAGAAAAATACATGTAATTTAAAGCATAAAAAACCTTATTACAACACTTCGAAGGTTGCAGATATCCACAGCGTCAGGAAATTTAATTTAACACATACTCCCTCCGTCCCAGAGTAAGAGTCCTACTTTCGTATTTGGTACATCCAGAATAAGAGTCTCATTCCCAAAATAGCAAATGATGAATAGTGTTTTAGACAACTTTCTTCTTGTGTAATTCCAAAAATACCAACACTCACCTAACCTACTTTTTACTCACTTGCATTATGAATAGTGTTTTGGACAATTATATCCTCAACCCACATGCAATGTTTACCCATCTTTTGTTTTTCCTTAAAAAGCGTCCAAAACTCAGGTAGGTCGCTTACTCTGTAACGGAGGGGGTATATTTTTTACAGTAAATACTGTTTTGTGAACTGTATTCTAGTTGTCAAAAGTTCTGCGAAGGTCCAAAAGTAATGGTTACGAATGATTAGATATTGCTTCAGCAGAGTAGGGAAAAAAACATCAAAAACTAATGATGAGGCTTCAAGAACGACCGCTAAAGTATAGTAACTGACAAATTCTTACCAATCGTGGAACACTGCGAGAAAAGCACATTGACGCCTTTGCTCGAATTCGAGGATTCCTGTTCTTAAGATTTGGCAGCAACTTTGGTAACAACAAAGCGGGGGATATCCAAGTGGTCATGGCTATTAAAGCTTTTACAGCAGCCTCGCATACAAATCGTTTATCTTGAGAAGACTTCAGAAGAAGAGGTACAAGCTAAAAAAATATAACCCTGGGTCATATTAGAGGTAAATTATAACTTGAAGTAGTTCAAAGTGAAGGCAAGAGCCATTTATGAAAGAACAGACTACAAGCAAAATGGAATATAGGGGGAAACAATGTACCAGCGGGTCCAATGAGTCAATAATGTGATCACCATATGCTTTGAAAATGTCAGCAGATGTCATAATTGCAGTTTTGCAAACAGCGCTTCTCGGATTCTTGAGGGATTTAGCAACAAGGGAAATCACATTGTCCCTATATTGTGGCAATGGTTATAGCTAGTCAGGTACAACAACTTATAATACAAATGTAAGACATGTAATATCTTGTCCCAAACAAATCAGGATATGAATCTTACAGTATGTCTTGCATTGCTTCCTTGTGAAATATTGATAAGCGCCGTACATTGTTAAGCGTCTCACACACCAAAACCCAGTCCTTCGACCCTAAGCCTGCTAAAAGCGTCTGAAAATTGAATACAAGTGAGATCCATATAAGACAAGTGGGAAGCAAACCAGAGAAATCCAATTATACTCAAACAAAGAGTTTATCACATTATAAACAGAAACAATATTACCTTAAGACTCGCATCGACATCTTCTAAATCATTCAGGTCTTCAGACGCCACATATTCAACTTCCGCAACAACCACCTCTACCCCACCATTAACATCCTCATTTCCATTATTAGGAGCTTCAACCAAGGAGGGAGTGTTTTTCGTTTCTTTCCCTTCAATATTTTCACCTGTGTGCGCTATATGAGGCTTAGCAAAACTATCTTTACTAGTGCTATCATTCATCTTCTCTGATTCAGGTAATATACTGAGTTCTCTGAAAGCTGTTTCTGACATCATTGTATGGCTGAAACAAAAAACTTGGAAAATCAACAAATCCATATTACAATCAGAGCAGATTTAGGTCGAACATTAAATTAACATGGACATGATCGCCTAGAACTACTGTACATGAATAACAATCACATATAAATACTGAAAGCAAACTACATCTTAAGGATTTTTGTGTATCAGTTCGAATCAAAATTCAAGCAAAAATTATTAGGCATGGGAGAAGTTAATCTTATGATTAATCTTCTCATCTGCTATGAAGATCTGATCATGCTTGGATCAAGGTTCGACCTGCCAAGACCTATTTTGCACATAAAGAGTCAAAAGGAGTAGACCATAAAATCCTGCAGATCCATTGCCTATGTACATATAGCGGATTGAGATAACCAATAGGCTAACTGAGGGCTACCTAAGGTTCAGGAGGAGCCAATGCAATTACGTTTCAGCACCTGTAAGATATCTAGTGGAAGGGGTGACTACAGTTTCCAGTAAATCTTGCTCTAGTCAGAATTTGAATAAGGTTTTACAACCGATCAATGTGTCAATCACTAGTCTTGATGTAATTAGGATCATGATCAGACTCCGGAAATCTCCAGGAAGCATATACGATTATCAAAAGAAAATAAAAAATTTAATACACAAGTTTTTTATGAGAAATCTGCTTCGCTTCAGCGATAAACTTTTATTAGGTCAGCCCTACAGGGAGCCTTAAAAATTCTTTAAGTAAATCAAGATGTCCGTCCCACTTCACTTGAGACTCCTCAAAATGGTAATCTTTTTATAACTTTATATTCAATCTACCCCACCCACTCATTCTCTCTCTTCATTTTCCACCACACAATTCATTCAACCAACCTACTATTAACCCCACTCATTCTCTCTCTTCATTTTTTTACCACACATTTTCCTTATTTTATTCTTTTTCCTTAGTTATCGTGCCCACCTCTTAAGTCTCAAGTGAGGTGGGACGGAGGGAGTATTCAAGAACCTTTTATATGGACGAAAAGATAAAGTTAATGAGTCCCTATAGAGTTTACATGGTCACGTAGCCATAATAACTTAGAGAATACTATGTTTGCCAACTAGCCGTATTTGCAGTTGAATAAGGTTGATGAGTCCCTAAAGAGTGCATCTAGTCTTAGGTATGCTTAAACTGATCATAGGTCTTATTCTAGAAGTAGAATCCAGTAGAAAAAGTGCCCAGCTAATTAGTGGGCCCTAGTCTCCGGCAAGGGCAAAAGCTAAGAGGTGATATAGAATGATGCTAGCCGGATCGAGGGGCTACTCAACGCCCACTAGGGTCCCCTCTTCGAGAAGCTCCGAACAACTCTGTGACAAGGCTTTGTTGACAGAGGAAATAACTAAACACCAAATTTATAAAAGAAAATCTCCTTGAGCAATGCAGCACAAGCAAGCACTTGGCAAACCAGTAGGTAAACCACTTGGTTTATGGAAACATGACGAAATATACAGATATGACCTGACATTCTCTTTCAGGTTTGGCATTGCCGAAAATTCGTAGTTTTGACGGAAATATATAAAGTTATCGACATAAAAGAACTGATACGCCACAGACAAGACCCAAATCCAAATCAACAAAACACATCCAAAACACAAATAAATCCATTGCATCACCAAAGATCTATTCACGTGAACAAGTCTTAAAACTTACTCCCTCAATCCCATAGTAAATGTCGCAGTTACCTTTTTAGTCCATCCCAAAATAAATGTCGTGTTTCTATAAGGAAACAATTTTAGTGCATTTTTACCTTCGATCAATCACTATACAAACAAGTAAAGCACGCTTATTTTAAAACGTTGACAAGTCAAATGAGACATTTATTTAGGGACGTAGGGAGTACATAATATAAATACCACAATTATCTTTGATCCACCAAGAATAGTTAACTATAAATTCTACAGTCCATTGCAGAACTCAAATGAAATGAAATAATTTGAATTTGAATTCATAGAATATGCATACATACATGCTAGGTTGAGTCCCCTCCACAATTATCAAAGCTAAAACACTAATGTACAGAACCATACAATACTAAATGCACAAACTAATATATTAAAGACTTCACCAACCCTAAATCAGTGATATCTAAATCAGTGAATATCACGGCACAATTAATCATCCTCAAATCCAAAGTACAAACTCTACTTGCAATAAATAAATTCGTCAAATCTAAGTTACTTGGAGAACTTAGAGCATACCTCGAAGAGACAAACAATCTCAGATTCCACTTGCTTGAACAGATCAACGATCTTCAAGTGAACAGATCCAGTACAAAATCTATCGCCGAGCTTAGTCGTTCGTCCAAGACGATCCGTTGACTGATAGCACAGATTTCAAGTTGCAAAAGCACAAATTCACTAAAATCACTCATTTGAATAGCAATTCAACGCATATTTAAAAAAAAAAAAAAAACACATCATGAAAAAAATCAATGCACAAGATTGAGTGAAAGTAAAACAGTGTTCATAGGGAGATTACCGCTTCAAATGATTGAACTTAATCAGTGAATGGTTGAAAATGCTTGAAATGTGCTGCCGATGGAGAGAGAGAGAGAGAGAGTGTGTGTGTGTGTGTGTGTGTATATGTGTGTGTTTTAGAGAGAGAAAGGTTGTTTGTAACCGGCGATGAGAGAAGTGAAAAGGGACGCCATTTTTAACCCGACCTAGGACGGCAAGCACGGGAAATTTTACAACTTCACCGCCGCGGGGAGAGGGGCGGAAACTAAATTCCGGATTCTGATTTTCTATTTTTATTTTTCAAATTACGGAAAGACCCTGTAAACCACACACCATAAACATTAATAAAAATTAATGAATACTCCCTCCGTCCCATTGAAAGTGAGACTAGAGGAGTGTGCACGATATTTAAGATAAAGTAATATATATGTGGTAGAAAATGAAGAGAGAGAATGAGTGGGGTAAATAGTGGTGTTGGTTGAATAAAATGAGTGGTGGAAAATGAAGAGAGAGAATGAGTGGGGTTAAATAGTGGGGAATGATGAATATAAGTATATTAAAACATTTCCATTTTGGGTAGTCTCACTTTAAGTGGAACGGCCCAAAAAGGAAAGAAGTCTCACTTCTAGTGGGACGGAGGGAGTACATCTCTAACGTTAATCACAGCGTTGTGCCATTTAAAATTTTAAGTATATTTATGGGTGCGTTCTCTCCGTTCCATACTTATTGCTACTAAATGAGAATGCATGGAGATTAAGAAAATATGTTGGAAAAGTAAATGTTGTTAGTGGGTAGTAGAGAGATAATAAGTTAGTGGATAGTGGTTATTAGAAGAGAGAAAATTAAGCATTTTAGGTAAGTAGCAATATGTATGAGATCAAAACGAAAATTAGTAGCGATAAGTTTGGGACGGAGGGAGTATTCATTAATTTAACAACACCCAATGATATTTCCTCTGTTTTAAATACTAGTATTTCTGAAGTTAAAAATTGTTCTACAATATTGAACATTTTAATATTTTTAGGAATTTTTACTTTCGTGTGCCATTTATATTTTTACAATAATTGTGGAGTATCTATGATACAAACATTTAATTACTTATAAAACTGAAACATTTCAAGAATAATTTAAATTCTCTTAGATAATTACAATTTTTTAACAAAATTATAATTTTTTTAATGTGTGAGGGAGTGTTTTTTTTTTTTTTTTTTGAAGAATAATACGGAGTATATGAAGGAGTTAAAAAATAAAGCATTTTAACCAAATATAAATAGTAAATAAAATTATCATTTCATGATAAAGGGGGGATTACGAGAAATTGAGGGCCTTCCGTAGTTTGCCCATATATCCTACATTTTGTTAGGAAAATTATAACGATTTCAGCGAACATAATTGTGTTTGACACTTCCAGAGTTTGAAGAAGACTTATGCAACAAGATGATTATGTCTTCTAACAGATGCCTTGAGAATTCCATCGAATTTTGTGACTGAATTCCATAATTCAGTTAAATATGTGCTCTCATTCTAATGTGAAAAGAGAGTGAATTGTGTGTCAAGTGAAATGAAATCACATTTAGCAACCATTGGATCTAATTCTAGATGGAGGGAGACCGTTGGAGCTAGTTCAAAATTAGCACACTTGGGCCACTAGTTGCATGGTTGGCCTAATAGTCCATTTGGTTGGTCCAAAGAGGAAACCACTTGATGACTCCTCTTTAAATGGATCCACTTAAATACTCTCATTACTTTCATTCATAAAGCAATGTGGGATAACCATTTCATATCTCATAAACTCTTTATATACCCACTTTAACTTGCATACTTTGGACATTAGTTTTTCATTCACTCGGAATTGGTTGTGAGAAAGTAAATATATCACATTAATCTACTTAGAACGTAGATTACAAATATGCAATTAATTTTCATTTTGTTAAAATGAAACTCAATGGAATTCTTGGTCAAAAGTCGGTCAAACCTCACTTTTCCAAAACCAAAATTCCAACACAATTTTTTTTAAATATTTTTTCCCCTTGTTAATCCTATTAATATTTTAATAGTCCACCTTTCGAAAAATAAATAAATTAATAGCCCATTTTTTTTTTTTTTTGGAAAGAATACACCATGATAAATAAAAGCTTTTGAACTGACATTTCAACCTTGTAAAGCAAATTTTGAATTGACCCCCTATCATTTGAGGTAATTAATTTAATATAAAACTAATCTTATACTAATAAGTGTATAATAATGTTAAGGGCGGTTCATGTATTAAATTTAAGTAAATCATTAAGTACTCCACTTTCTAGTGTTAATGATTGTCATTTTCTTTTTATTTTATCTATGTAGGGTTTATGTCTTATTTTTTGTATGCATGTCAATGCATTACTCCTTTTTTGTATGAAAACTTTGTATATTCCACTATATCCTTTTAAAATTAACGATTTATTAACTGGATAGTAAGGTAATATGAGTATCTTTGCTACATTTTTTTTTTAAGTTGTCACTGATTATTTTTTATTTAAACAAATCATACTCTTTCTTCTTATTATGTATTTCATCATGTTCTCATTCTCTCTCTTTCTCACTGGGGGCGGACCCAAGGAAAGTTAAAGGGGTGGTAGTGAACTCCACTAACCAAAAAATGTACTACCTCTGTCCCTAAATGAGTGTCCAAATTTCATTTTAAGGGACACTGGAAATCTCAACTTTTTTGTACAATTTGGTAGCAAAGATTCATATATAATATTGTAATCTTCTTTCAAAACATTTAGTTTTGCACGTATAAAGAAACCGGTGAAAAAAATTTCGAAAAAAAACATTTAGGGACAAAGTTATGTTAAAAAAAAGACACTCATTTTGGGACAAAGATTTCTTGAAAATGGACACTCATTTAGGGACAGAAGGAGTATATGGTTTAGTGGTTAAGTTGGTGAGGCTTTTAGTTTAAGGTTGTGGATTCTAATCTTATATCATGCATTAATTTTTTCACACAAAATTTTATAATATATTTGTGCACTCCCTACAAAATGCTCTAGGTCCGCCTCTCCTCATCTTTCATTCTTTATTATCACAAAAGCATATGAAAGTTAAGCGAAACTAACCTCCATTTATTAAAATGAGACAATTTTCATTAGACAAAAAATATATTCTGTCTCTGTCCCGATTTAAATTTCTTACTTTCCTTTTTAGTTTGTATTAATTTAAGTTTCTTACTTTACTTTATTATCTAAAATGAAAAATGGGACTCATTTATTATTGTTACGACAAAAACTCCCCCCACCAACTTTCTCTCTCTTATTTTTCTTTTCCCACTTATAACATCTTTTTTTTTAATTTTCGCGTAAAATCAAAGTAATAACCTTACCGTGGGGATGGAGGGAGTAGTAAGCGAGACTATTTATCTTTTACTGAGTTTTCTGTTTGGTACAAAATACTATGCAACAACATGGCATCAACTGTAGAGATGGGTCACGATGCGGTCCATGGGGATGTTTTGCTAGTTTACAATCATACATCACTTTCGCTTGGTACTGCACGATCTTTTGGATTGTTGGGCACTGTGCCCGTAAATTTTGGGTAAATATAAAGTCACAAAAAAAATCACAAAATGTGGTTTACAAAATGATGTGTCAAAATTCTATTGGTGTTTTTTATTAGAGTCTGCCGGGTCCACAATTGATACAACCAATAAAATATCGTCACCTCACTTTGTGTCCATCATTTTGTGAACTTTTTTTGTGCCCCTAACATTGCCCCTAAATTTTTAGCTTGCGCAAATCGCTTGACACTAACAGCGACACTAACAGCTCATCATGTCCTTTATTATACTTATGGGAAAAACTAACATGCACACAATAATTACGTATAAAAGCAATAATAAATGAAAAAAAAAATCGATATTTGTTTACCAAATTCACGACTGACTATATCTCGAGACACTGTCAAACAAAGATATTAACTAATGCCACCAATTATTTACGACAGGGGCGGACCTCTAATGTATGAAAGGGTGCAAGTGCACCTGCTCAACTTTCATTTATAAGAAGAAGAAAAATGTATTCACGATATATAATAAAAAGGTGGACTGCTATGCGACGCTCGCACGCCGTGCGACCGTTTCCCGCCAAATTCATTTTTCTTTTTTTTCACTGCCATTTTTTCCTTGCCAGCAAAAGTAACACTTTTTATAAGCAAATGTAACATTTTTTTCTCATATCTAATACCTTTTTTTTTCAAAAATTTACCACAATTTTGCTGAAAAAAATTAAAAATAACATAAGATTGATAACTAAACTAATGTAACATTTTATAATAAATGAATGTAACCTTTTTTTCTCAATTGTAACACTTTTCTAGGGTTTTACATTCAATTGAAATGCAAAACCGATTATATACATGATTTTTTACTCTCTTTAAAAAAAAATGTACTAACATTTAACATATATACTGTTACATTCATCTATATAACATATTACAATCATATATGCACTGTGTTACATTCAATTATTACTTTTTCTAATCACAAAAATTATTTATATTATTTGCGAAACTGCTGTTACATCTTACAATAAAAGTGCAACTTTTTAAGACCAAACTGTTACTTTCTTCATAAGAAAGTCACTTGTTTTGTATGTTAATTTTTTTTTAAAATAAACCATATCATGACCTATGTAGTTTTATTCTTCTCGTCGAGACGAACACAACGGTATTTTTTTAAAAAAAAAAAATCCGACTTATAAATCTCAAGATATAGCATTTTAAAGTTATTGGAGTTTTTTTTTTAGGATGACACGTGTCGCAATCTGGGAAGTGGGAGGTATGGATCAAACGGTCGGCTGTAGCGGAGCAAGTGGATGCTGGAAGCAGCGGAACAAAAACACATGGAGCGGCCGGTCTCACGCTGTGAGACGGCCACATATGAGTTTTGTTCTATAATAAAAGTGCACTTGGTGAACAATTTTTTTTTAGCTTTGGTGGTTGAAAGTCAAGTTTGTGTTTAAAAGGTAGTGGGTTCAAACCCCACTATCTTATTTTCTTATCTTCCATTTTTAAATGGTTTTTTCCTTTCTCATTTCAATAGGGGTTAAAACTTATACACAAAATTCTTATCTTTTGATTTCTCTTAATTTTTTTATTTATAATTGATTTTTTTATTTTTTTACTTTAATCATTGAGAAATAAATTTAAAAAAAATAATGTAATTGTGCTCCCGGTGAGTAAAAGCTCTAGGTACGCCACTGATTGACGACAATGCCTATGCTCTATCTCTCAAAAGTATTTCCTCTCCATGTGTTAGTAAATCAGACCCAAGAGATAGCAGATAATAATGAACGCAAATCAACAAGTAAGAACACAGATTTTACTTGGTTCACCAACAACCTATTGGTTACGTCCACGGGCAAAGGGAAACAAATATTATTATGGCAGAGAAACAATTATAAGAAGATGATCACACTAATCTATGTTTGCATGAACTTTGATCACAAAGTTCCTAGCTATGCAAAACCCTAGATCTAGAATTATTGATCTCTCTCTCTCTCTCTCTCTCTCTCTATGTCTTTGATCTCGCAGAGACTACTAATTTACAACTAGTATTTATAGGCTAGAGACCTAAACCAGAAGACAGAAGGAGTCTTTGATTAAATCCCAAAATGATTTAATTACATTCTTTTTTCTTCTCAAATTTGACTTATTCAAAGTCATTCTTCTCTAACAATCTCCACATTGATTTTGAATCTCCCCTAATAATTCAGATGCACGAACTGCTGTCATAGACTCCACCTTGAGCTACATCCCTCGTACCAGAACAGATTTCTCCATCTTTGCCTCAGTCTGTCTTTCGTCAAAGACACTAGATTTGTCCTCCGGACAACCAGATTTTTCGCTAGCCTCAGATGTATCTTCAAGACACTCAGAATTTGCCTCACCAGACAAATAACTTTGTCCTCTGGACAATCAGATATTTTGCATGCATGTATCCTACGGACACCCAGACGCGCACCTACGGGCACTCAGAATCGCCCCAACGGGTGACTGACAGTTATTCAGATGTGGCCCATCCAGTCGACATTGGATCTTGCCAACCATGACAGATAAAACCGGTGTGTGTTGATCTTCTAACCGTGGCTTGCCCAGTTCACTCCCGCCTAGAGTAAAATACTGCTCCACCTTCTTGTCAACACCCTCACCCATATCAGAACCTTGGAGGATATACAAGGAACATTTCACATCTGAACCTTTGTAGACATCCAGAACTCCACCTTCACCTTTGAAACTATATCCCTTCTTGTCCAGCTGACTAAGCGATATCAGATTCTTTGCTACTTGTGGAGCATGTCTCACCTTGTTCAATGTGAGAAATTTATCACCCGAAGTTCTCACATTTACGGAGCCTATGCCAACTACCTCGCAGATAGATCCATTAGCCATATAAATACGGTCTCTATCCTTCTGCTAGTACGTTGTAAACTGCTCCTTGTTCGAACACATGTGATAAGAAGCACCCGAATCTAGAACCTATGCAACTTCCTTGCACGCTTCTACTTCAGTCACTAAAGCATAATCACCATCCTCATCCAGATTGTCACTGCTCGCCATCGCTGCAGCTGACTCAAAATTCTTCAGATGCGGAGTCAGGTGTACAACTCTGAAATCTAACCAGATTATTGCCTCGGGCAACACAAATTTTGTATCTACTTCTTGATCACTATAATAGACTACACCAGATGTTAAATCTTCAGATTATACCAGATAGCTAAATTTTGATCATAAAACCCTAGCTTCAGATCTCCGTCTTCAGATGCAGATATCAGACACTGGAATGTTCCAGATGCGTTCTTGGATCACCATCGAACACCAGATGAACTTCCGGATTCAGATCTACCAGATTTGATATTGCTAGCACAGATGAGCAATCACTGACTACTCTCAGATTTATTGATTCTCGATCCTCTACAATGAAGAGTTTCAGAATAACCAGGAAAATTCCAAACTCAAATATGTCAGAGGCAACAGAATACAATACTAGATGTGTCCAACCTAGACACCAAGATTTCTGCACAGACCCTGCACGTGGACTACACACGTGCGCTGCACGTACAATGCATGAAAACTGCACCCGAACTGCACGCGCGCTGCACGTGCAATGCACAATCTTCTACCATAAAATAAATGTGTTCTTCCCGTCAGACTTGTCAATTTTCTGGTCCATCCGGGAATCTATCTCTTCTTCTGCAGCGGAATGCCCTGATCTTTCTTGACTAACCAGGCTCTGATACCACTTGTTAGTAAATCAGACCCAAGAGATAGCAGATAATAATGAATGCAAATCAACAAGTAAGAACACAGATTTTACGTGGTTCACCAACAACCTATTGGCTACGGCCACGGGCAAAGGGAAACAGATATTATTATGGCGGAGAAACAATTACAAGAAGATGATCACACTAATCTATGTTTGCATGAACTTTGATCACAAAGTTCCTAGCTATGAAAAACCCTCGATCTAGAATTATTGATCTCTCTCTATGTCTTGATCTCGCAGAGCAGAGACTACTAATTTACAACTAGTATTTATAGGCTAGAGACTTAAACCAAAAGACATAAGGAGTCCTTAATTAAATCTTAAAAGGATTTAATTACATTCATTTTTCTTCTCAAATTTGACTTATTCAAAGACATTCTTCTCTAACACCATGTAAAGACTTAATCGCACATATAACAACCTAGACATGCTTATATACATCCATAGAATGCTCTTTAAGGCACCCCAAAGGGCAAGCAATCATGGGCGGATCTTATGTTCTAGCAGGGGGTACACGTGCACCCGGTCAACTGAAATTTGTAGTTAAAATTAAATTTTTTCTTAAACCATGTTTATTAAGTGCACCCGCACAATGGATAAATATATAACACCATATAACACCCTGATAAGATATTTAAGTAGCTATGTGTTCTGGTGGTAATGGAGTGTCTTAAAAAACTTCATATTACAGGCTACCCAGGTTCGACTCTCAACGCTAGCTAGATTTTTTTTCCTTCTCTCTCATTTTCTACTAGTACAATTTAACAAGGCCACTTTGGGTTTCCTATAATAAGTTCAAATATAACTACTATATTTATTATTCTCTCTCATTTTCTACTACTCCCTCGTTTTAAGGTTCTTACTTTTTTTTGTTCTGCCCCAGTTTAAAGTTTTTAATTGCTTTATTCCATAAATGGAAAAATATAAATAGTGCTTTAGAAAATCTTGCACTCAAAAAATTCATTTATTACAAAACCAATACTTACCCAACTTCCTTTTCACTCATTTGCTTTATAGTGTTTAGGACAATTATATCTCCAACTCCCTACTTTTGTTGGTCCATTTTTCTTTGTTTTTCACTTGATTTTTTAATAAGCGTACAGAATTAAACTAAAAACTTTAAACCGAGACGGAGGGAGTACTTTTATTCTCTCTCATTTTCTACTACAAGTTTATTTAACTAGTCCACTTTGTAGTGTAAAATCTGGTTTGAAGTTTTGTAGTGTAAAATGTGCACCCGCTGTCAAAAAATCCTAGATCCGCCACTGCAAGCAATCCCTTTGGCTCTTTGTGATCTCATATTCTCTATGTCTTATTTTCCGACTCACCCTATTTTAGGCCGTCACTTGGATTTTATAATGCAATATACCCAAACCATAAAAAAATCAATTCCTTACGCTAAAATGAGTTCTACATAGAAAAGAAAAAATTAGTTACAGGGCTATGCGCCGTACCATGTGACCGCATACCTTCGGATTTCACCTTTTTTTTTTCTTTTTTCTATAGACCAAGCCAATATCGTCCGTACATTAAATATCGATTTAAATCATAATGCCTTTTTAATTTCTTAAACCCAATATACTGAAAACTGTCGGTTTTTCATGTCAGATAAACTACAACCTGTAGCGAGAATCTTGATCATGTAAATGCTACTCACTCTCAAAATTGTACAAAACGTACAAGATGTGTATCCATGCAACCTACGCGAACAGAAAGAATCACTCATAAATTATTATTTGTAATAATAAACAAATGTTATACTGTGAGATCTTAAATACTCATAAATTATACTCCCTGTCTCGAAATGATTTTTTCATTTGCTATTTTTCATTGTCTCAAAAAGTTCTTCACATTTCTACAATTTAGGCTTAAATGTGCATAACTCACTACTAGAATATATAATTTTGGAGACGAGAATTTGGAGACCAAGATGTTGGTCGTGAAATAGGGACGATTTATATATAATTAGAGACCAATCAATCGTTGTTAAATATGAGCCAAAATTCAATAAAAATTAGAGACCACAAAGTGGTCCCTAGTAAGCAACCGTGACCACCTCGGTATTTTGAGACCAAAGTATAGTCTCAACAAAAAAAAAAAAAAAAAAAAAAAAGTCTCAACAGTAGAAGCGGTAAAACGAAATTTTATTAGCGGGAAATGAAAATAATTGGGGACCATTTAATGGTCGCCATTTATTTTTTGGGATTTCGTGAAGGGTAATTAGAGAAAAGGGTTCCATTTCTTTTCTACCCGTTCCTTCTTTTTCTCCCCCTTCCTAACCTAGTTAATTTCCGCAGCTCCTCATCATCGTCGACTATGCCCAATTCAGTTCATCATCGTCGTCGACTATGCCCAATTCGTGCTGCCGGCTGAAACCCTCGGTCCGGTGAAGGAATCTGAAGAGCACGAGGCTCGATCGTCTGATCCATCTCCCTCCCCATTGTGCGTACATAACCGGCAGTCATCTCCATCCCCTTTGTGCGTACTCCGGCCTCTCCCTCTGTTTATTTTTCTGCCGGCCTCTCCCTCGGTTTGTAGTTCCTAAACCTAATTTTATCATTCTTTTGCTCTTTCCATCAAATATTGTTCAAGTTTTGATTCAAATTGATCCATTCAAACCTAATTTCATCCATTTATTTTGTGCCCTAGGAAGATCGATTTTGATTTTCATGAACTCTGGTTAAGGGAAAGAGAGTTGTCTTCTTGAAATAGCTCACGTCTGGGTTGATTTTGGTCACAGGTGAGTGTTTTTTTTTTTTTTTTTTGGGTATGAATTGGATTTGTTTTATATGAGAAATGAAGGATTATGCTTCACTGATTTTATGCTCAATATGGTTCATTCTGATCTTTATTCATGGTGTGAGACCTAATTTTGGCTGTGTTTCTGTCACTGTGTACTGGTATGTAATTGAGCTGGATTTGTGGAATATTTGAGTAGTTGCTTTATATGTAGTTTGTCGGAGTAGTTGTGATCACTCCGCTTAATTAATACCTTTTTTTTCTTGATCAAGAACAAAAAAGATTCATGTTGGGAATGAGTTAGTATGGAAGTATAATCTGTAGGGCATATGTATCCCAATTTTCTCTAATGCAACTTTTACATTATCAGTTAATTGTTGTTGAGGATGACAATAAAGTTACATGATACATAAGCCATGCATGATAAAAAAATGTGAAGGTCTTTAAAACAAGAAAGGCATTATTTTTGTTGTTATTAGGAGTACCTTTATTGATTTCTAAGTACTCCCTCCATCCCAAATGAACCTTCCATTTGCTATTTCTCAAATTTTGTTTAATTACAATGATTAGATGCAATAAGCTGTTAATGGGGTGTTGGGGGGGGGGGGTTTAAGGATGTAGATGTGGTAGGGGATGGGGTTGGTGTTTGTATGCTAATTGATTTTAAATAAAAAGATACAATGAAATTAATTTTTAATTATTTTATCGTGAAATTATTCATTTTACGATAATTTATTAAGCAAACGTTGTTTTACGATGTAACATCGTAACCTATTAAGTGATGTGTCATCACAAAAGCTTAGAAACCCGTTCAAGAATCTTTAATCATGTTGAGGCAACATTGAGTTACTGATTCTTGAATTGTCCGTTTGGACAATCTTAAAATGCTCGAATGTATGAATATTGTAGATATCATCTTTGTCTACTTTATATGCTTATATAGTTGACAATTGAGATTTTCCCGTCGCATTTCCTACCGCAGATCCCCGAGGATGCTACTGAGGAAGGGGATAGTTCCATTCCTCCTGTGCCACCTAAGGTCTCTGAAAAGGTTTATCTGGAACCTGAATTCCATTCAGATGGGAGGTATATTCTTAAAATCTGTGCTAATTATGGGTAAGTCTATAATTTTTTGTGCATTCATATTTTGGCAGTAAATATATATTTGTGTATGTATTTATTTATATGACTCTATTCATTGTATTTATAGATTTGTACGCGGTGGTGCGCCTGATCCTGCTCGGTGGCTTAGTGAGAAGTTTCAGAATACTAATTTCAAAGGTTGCTACAGGACTTGGTCAGAGTTCGCAGATGGAGAGGTGACCTATGGGTTGATTAAGGAATGGTTTAATGAGTTTCAGGTAACTTGTGACAACCCCATCTTTATTGGACAGTTTTTGATTAGCATCTTAATATATTAAAGAGTTAAAGTTTGTGTTTAAAACATAGTATTTAACTCGTAGTTCTGTTTTCCAGATTCTGTAACCCAGATTAAAATCATCATAACTTTCAAACCATAGGCCATATTACTATGATTTCAGCTTTATTGGACAGCTCTATGAATTAGCTTTCTGAAATGGGGTTTTGGGCTTAAAAACACTGAGATTTGAGCAAGTTATGACCATTTTCTCAAGACTGCTCTGAAACAGAATGAAGCAGGACAGGTTTTACCACGAAAATTCATATTAATTCTAGGAAATTCAGCAGGTCATGAAATTTAACAGTCATGAACTAGACTCATGTATCTTACTTCACGAAAAATAATGAAACCAAAATCTTTCCGGGTGATAGAGATATAATTAATTCAATCCATAATAGAAAAGTTGTCCTTGAAGATCATCTTACAACTTTATTCTCCTTAAATTCGAAATTATTTGTATTTTCCAGATCAAGTATTGTTGTCCCGACCAATCTGATGATGTTTTCTTCAAAGCATTTAAGGTCATGATATCTGTGCGGTATAAAGGTATTATAAGTAGAATGAAATTGAAATGGGATGAGCAAAAGATACGCCCTGTTTGTATGGCTGATGATGCTTGGAACCAATGGCTAGAATGGTGGGACAGTGAAGAGTTTAACAAAATATCAAACACAAATAAGAGTAATAGAGAGAGTATTAATGGGGAGGCTTGCGTGCACACCGGGGGATCTCTTAGCCTCATTAATCTCTTAGCACTCATGGTAAGTATTTCATCATTATTATTTCTGTTTTTAATTAATTTTCTGTTCTGTTTTTCTTAGTTGTGTGTTGTAATCTGCCGTTTGTACTATTTTTAGAAAAAAATCTATGGAGAACAAGTTGATGAAGCGGATGCGTATACTGCTATGCATACTCGCAAGGGGCCAGATGGAAAGTTGCTTTGGGCTAGTAAAAAGAGTGAACATGTCTTTGTGAGTAAAAAATTACTTCCTTAAATGAAATAATTCGTTTGGGGTTTTATTATGGACAGGATAAATATAAATATAAAGATATTGCTGCATACAATTATTGCTGCATAGTTAATTCTATTGGGGTTTTATTATGGACATGATAAATATAAAGATATTGCCCGAGAAAAAGCAATTTCTAAGGGTATCATTGACCCAAATAGTGCTTCCAACACTCGTGTCCCATTTGAGGGTGAATCTTGGGAAACTGCTGTTGTCGATGTCAATGAAGGGAAGAGAATCAGAACGGGAAATGCAATATTTGGTTTTGGGCCTGGTGGAAGAGCCATACTTAAGCTTCCAACCAGCCGTACCCATCCGTCCTCGCTTTGTCAAGTTTCCGATGGTTTCAAGTCCATAAGAGAACAACAGTTAGAAACAGAGATGGATTCTCTAAAGGCAATGATGCAGCAAGTACTGGAACAACAAGAAAAGGAGCGACATGAGAGAGAGCGGGACCGGGAGATAGAGAGGGAGCAGCGTGAGCGAGAAAGACAAGAGCAAAATCAATGGCTCATGCAACAAATATTGTACCATCTGCAACAACAAAGGGTCCTTTGGAGCTCCCAGCAGCAGCAGCAACAACCAAATCAATGGCCTCTTGGTACGTTTTTCTTTCCATACTTGTAAGATGTAAATAGTGAACTAGTTATTTGTTAAAACACCACTGCTGCAGTAAATTTAATCCTGGTGATAAGGTTTCCTGAAATTCAAAGTCACTTATTTTGTTGTTGATGTTGCGAAGCTGAAATATGGTATATTAGTCTTAATTAGATCTGCATTTAAGTTGCTGGGGTTGGTTTTATCGTGCTGTCCATTGGTAGAGTCGTCAATTTGGGTTGAGCATGTCACTTGTTATTGAAGATGTCACAAACAGTGGTAACTTATTGAACAAACACACCAATCAGATCTTAGTCCCTATATGCAACCTGAATGATGTAATTTCTTCACATATCCAGGTTTTATGATGGGTGCTAGTGGCTCCTTCCAACCCCAGCAGCAAAACCAATGGACTCAGGGTATGTTTCCTCCCCAAATGCAACTATTGCAACTACAACAACCACAAAGTGGCCAGAGTTCAGCCTCGCCTAACAGTAACGGAAGTGGCGGCAGTGGAGGAAGTGGAGCTGGTAGTGGAATTGGAGGTGGTGGAAGTGGTTCTTTTTTACAAATGCTTCATGATCCAGCTGCTTTTTGAAGAGGTATGGGTGGAAATGAATGAAGGTGGTGGTGGAAGGTGCAGCAATGTTTTTTTTGGTAGGTGCAGCAAGGTGCAGCAAGGTTTTTTTTTGGTAGGTGCAGCAAGGTATTTTTTGGTAGGTGCAGCAAGGTGGTGGAAATGAATTGGAGCCTGGTAGTAATGGAGCAGTAGGTGCAGCAATGTTTTTTTTTTAGAAAGAATAGGTGAGGTTAATGTTATAACATTTTGGTATAATGTTAGGTTAATGTTGGCTAAACATGAAAATGTCACATTTATACCCTTTTGGTATAATGTTATATAATCTTTTGGTATAATGTTGTAACCTTTTGTTTAATTTTATATTTAATTAATTATGCTGAAAAATATTTATTTTGCATATATAAAAAATAAATTTATATTTATAAATAATTATAAATGTATTAATACAGATTTAAATTTGGAGACGGTTGTGTGGTCTCTACCTTTTCCAAATCGGAGACGAATTAGTGGTCTCCATATTGAATCAGATTTCGTGACCACGTGGTGGTCCCCATTTCGAGACCATGTATTGGTCTCCTTTTCGCGACCAACTTGTATTTTCGAGACCATTATGTCGTTTCGAATTGGAGACCACAATGTTTGGTTATATTTAGCAACCAGATATTTGAGACCACGCATTTGGTCTCAAAATCATTATTAGACACCATATTTAAAAGTTGGAGACCATTTTCATAGTCTCAAAACATTATTTCTCTAGTAGTGACTATAACAACACGGCTAGTAAAACAAGTGTTCATATTCTTAAAAAAATTGAATAGTCAAATGTGAAGATCATTTTTGGGACGGAGGGAGTAATAACAACCCTAGCACACTCTGGGCATCACGCACAACGAACAAGATTTGCATCCATGCCTTGTAGATGATGACGCCCTGGATTTCTGGGGTCACGGAGATAGAACTCCAATTTAGCTGTCTCTTGATCCTGATCACAACACAGACAAGAACACCGTTAAGACCAAGGCCGGGTTGGAATCCGGCTTAGGCCCTCGGGTGTGAGAGTAAGATCTCTGAGGAAAACCTAAGTGGAAGGTTCAATGAAGACCTTGTGTGTGTGAATAGGATAGAGCACGTACCTGGCCCTTGGGGGCGGATAGGAGTATTTATATGAGTAGAAGAAGGAAGTAGGTTTAAGGTACTAACCGCTCTGGTACCGGATAGACACGCGGCAGGTCCTCATTGGTTCGGCCAGGGGAGTGGCTGAGAACGTGGCGTGTTGTCAGGGAGTCATGGTTCCACCACCAACCGTTATGGTATGTCAGGTACGAACAGGTAACGTCAGTTGTACGTTTGTGACAGCTGGATACTGCGGGCTCCGGGCAGGAGGTTGAGTGATCAACACGGGACCCTTAGGATAGTGGGAGGCAGAGCCATCTTGGTCATGGTTGTCAGGAAGCCCGGGGTTCTCGGGCTTGCTCGCTTGCGGGCTTATCCGGTTCGGTGTAGTCGAACTCGCTCGTACTGGCTTTGAACCAGGTCCGGTCTGGTCTGTGATGCTCGGTCTCATCAGTAGACACGCGTGAATCCAATCAACGCCGATAGATAAAACTCCTCGTAGGGATCTGGATCCACCGGATCAACAACCCGATCAAGTGTACCGATAAAAGCAAGATTATGTAGATACTAACATCGATTAGTAATTTTAAAAGTCTTCCTTCAGTGATGATTTGAAGGGGTTTCTGTTGGGGTTATAATATTTGTGCACAAACTTGTGACGATAAATTTTCGTCAACCAAGCATGGAGGAGGAGGGTGACTGTTGCAAAAATCGAGGAAAATACGAGGTAGTTGATTAACAAGGCTTCGTCGGAGATTGACTGATGATCATAGCAGCTATGGTATATAATACTCATAAAAACATGTAAAATAATTGCATTACTAAATTTTATCTTACGAAAAATAAATAGATAAGGGGATAAGAATTGCATTATATTACACTCAAAACCCTAAATTTATAAATACTGCGTAATTAAAACAATTGCATTACTAAATTTTATCTTACGAAAAATAAATAAATAAATAATCAAATAACTGGTCCTCTAAAATGTTAGAGATAAGGGGATAAGAATTGCCATTGCGAAGGCAATTTTATCCTTTATAAAATAGTAAAATAAAATAACCCATATCCTGAACATAATGTACAACCTTACAAAAATGCACACATGCATTTTGACATCATCATTATTTGCTATAAAAGAAACAAGAATACAAGTTCATGATCAAGACAATCTCCCTTACATCACCCATATGTATTATAAAATACTCCCTCCGTCCCAAAATGATCTTCACGTTGATTGTTCACACTTTTTAAGGACATGAACACTTGCTTCACTAGCCATGTTTTGTTTATGCACTTTTAAGCCTAAATTGTAGAAATGGGAAGAACTTTTTGGGACAGTGAGAAATGGCAAATGAAAAGATCATTTTGCGACGGAGGGAGTAGTACACATATACTTATATTTTATTTACATGTTTTTATGAGTATTATATATATGCAATGATGTCATGATTACAACTAGTATTTATAGGCTAGAGACCTAAACCAGAAGACAGAGTGAGTCTTTAATTAAATCCCAGAAGGATTTAATTACATTCTTTTTTCTTCTCAAATTTGACTTATTCAAAGTCATTCTTCTCTAACAATCTCCACATTGATTTTGAATCTCCCCTAATAATTCAGATGCACGAACTGCTGTCATAGACTCCACCTTGAGCTACATCCCTCGTACCAGAACAGATTTCTCCACTTTGCCTCAGTCTGTCTTTCGTCAAAGACACTAGATTTGTCCTCCGGACAACCAGATTTTTCGCTAGCCTCAGATGTATCTTCAAGACACTCAGAATTTGCCTCACCAGACAAATAACTTTGTCCTCTGGACAATCAGATATTTTGCATGCATGTATCCTACGGACACCCAGACGCGCACCTACGGGCACTCAGAATCGCCCCAACGGGTGACTGACAGTTATTCAGATGTGGCCCATCCAGTCGACATTGGATCTTGCCAACCATGACAGATAAAACCGGTGTGTGTTGATCTTCTAACCGTGGCTTGCCCAGTTCACTCCCGCCTAAAGTAAAATGCTGCTCCACCTTTTTGTCAACACCCTCACCCATCTCAGAACCTTGGAGGATATACAAGGAACCTTTCACATCTGAACCTTTGTAGACATCCAGAACTCCACCTTCACCTTTGAAACTATATCCCTTCTTGTCCAGCTGACTAAGCGATATCAGATTCTTTGCTACTTGTGGAGCATGTCTCACCTTGTTCAATGTGAGAAATTTATCACCCGAAGTTCTCACATTTACGGAGCCTATGCCAACTACCTCGCAGATAGATCCATTAGCCATATAAATACGGTCTCTATCCTTCTGCTAGTACGTTGTAAACTGCTCCTTGTTCGAACACATGTGATAAGAAGCACCCGAATCTAGAACCTATGCAACTTCCTTGCACGCTTCTACTTCAGTCACTAAAGCATAATCACCATCCTCATCCAGATTGTCACTGCTCGCCATCGCTGCAGCTGACTCAAAATTCTTCAGATGCGGAGTCAGGTGTACAACTCTGAAATCTAACCAGATTATTGCCTCGGGCAACACAAATTTTGTATCTACTTCTTGATCACTATAATAGACTACACCAGATGTTAAATCTTCAGATTATACCAGATAGCTAAATTTTGATCATAAAACCCTAGCTTCAGATCTCCGTCTTCAGATGCAGATATCAGACACTGGAATGTTCCAGATGCGTTCTTGGATCACCATCGAACACCAGATGAACTTCCGAATTCAGATCTACCAGATTTGATATTGCTAGCACAGATGAGCAATCACTGACTACTCTCAGATTTATTGATTCTCGATCCTCTACAATGAAGAGTTTCAGAATAACCAGGAAAATTCCAAACTCAAATATGTCAGAGGCAACAGAATACAATACTAGATGTGTCCAACCTAGACACCAAGATTTCTGCACAGACCCTGCACGTGGACTACACACGTGCGCTGCACGTACAATGCATGAAAACTGCACCCGAACTGCACGCGCGCTGCACGTGCAATGCACAATCTTCTACCATAAAATAAATGTGTTCTTCCCGTCAGACTTGTCAATTTTCTGGTCCATCCGGGAATCTATCTCTTCTTCTGCAGCGGAATGCCCTGATCTTTCTTGACTAACCAGGCTCTGATACCACTTGTTAGTAAATCAGACCCAAGAGATAGCAGATAATAATGAATGCAAATCAACAAGTAAGAACACAGATTTTACGTGGTTCACCAACAACCTATTGGCTACGGCCACGGGCAAAGGGAAACAGATATTATTATGGCGGAGAAACAATTACAAGAAGATGATCACACTAATCTATGTTTGCATGAACTTTGATCACAAAGTTCCTAGCTATGAAAACCCTCGATCTAGAATTATTGATCTCTCTCTATGTCTTGATCTCGCAGAGCAGAGACTACTAATTTACAACTAGTATTTATAGGCTAGAGACTTAAACCAGAAGACATAAGGAGTCCTTAATTAAATCTTAAAAGGATTTAATTACATTCATTTTTCTTCTCAAATTTGACTTATTCAAAGACATTCTTCTCTAACACCATGTAAAGACTTAATCGCACATATAACAACCTAGACATGCTTATATACATCCATAGAATGCTCTTTAAGGCACCCCAAAGGGCAAGCAATCATGGGCGGATCTTATGTTCTAGCAGGGGGTACACGTGCACCCGGTCAACTGAAATTTGTAGTTAAAATTAAATTTTTTCTTAAACCATGTTTATTAAGTGCACCCGCACAATGGATAAATATATAACACCATATAACACCCTGATAAGATATTTAAGTAGCTATGTGTTCTGGTGGTAATGGAGTGTCTTAAAAAACTTCATATTACAGGCTACCCAGGTTCGACTCTCAACGCTAGCTAGATTTTTTTTCCTTCTCTCTCATTTTCTACTAGTACAATTTAACAAGGCCACTTTGGGTTTCCTATAATAAGTTCAAATATAACTACTATATTTATTATTCTCTCTCATTTTCTACTACTCCCTCGTTTTAAGGTTCTTACTTTTTTTTGTTCTGCCCCAGTTTAAAGTTTTTAATTGCTTTATTCCATAAATGGAAAAATATAAATAGTGCTTTAGAAAATCTTGCACTCAAAAAATTCATTTATTACAAAACCAATACTTACCCAACTTCCTTTTCACTCATTTGCTTTATAGTGTTTAGGACAATTATATCTCCAACTCCCTACTTTTGTTGGTCCATTTTTCTTTGTTTTTCACTTGATTTTTTAATAAGCGTACAGAATTAAACTAAAAACTTTAAACCGAGACGGAGGGAGTACTTTTATTCTCTCTCATTTTCTACTACAAGTTTATTTAACTAGTCCACTTTGTAGTGTAAAATCTGGTTTGAAGTTTTGTAGTGTAAAATGTGCACCCGCTGTCAAAAAATCCTAGATCCGCCACTGCAAGCAATCCCTTTGGCTCTTTGTGATCTCATATTCTCTATGTCTTATTTTCCGACTCACCCTATTTTAGGCCGTCACTTGGATTTTATAATGCAATATACCCAAACCATAAAAAAATCAATTCCTTACGCTAAAATGAGTTCTACATAGAAAAGAAAAAATTAGTTACAGGGCTATGCGCCGTACCATGTGACCGCATACCTTCGGATTTCACCTTCTTTTTTTTTTCTTTTTTCTATAGACCAAGCCAATATCGTCCGTACATTAAATATCGATTTAAATCATAATGCCTTTTTAATTTCTTAAACCCAATATACTGAAAACTGTCGGTTTTTCATGTCAGATAAACTACAACCTGTAGCGAGAATCTTGATCATGTAAATGCTACTCACTCTCAAAATTGTACAAAACGTACAAGATGTGTATCCATGCAACCTACGCGAACAGAAAGAATCACTCATAAATTATTATTTGTAATAATAAACAAATGTTATACTGTGAGATCTTAAATACTCATAAATTATACTCCCTGTCTCGAAATGATTTTTTCATTTGCTATTTTTCATTGTCTCAAAAAGTTCTTCACATTTCTACAATTTAGGCTTAAATGTGCATAACTATAACAACACGGCTAGTAAAACAAGTGTTCATATTCTTAAAAAAATTGAATAGTCAAATGTGAAGATCATTTTTGGGGCGGAGGGAGTAATAACAACCCTAGCACACTCTGGGCATCACGCACAACGAACAAGATTTGCATCCATGCCTTGTAGATGATGACGCCCTGGATTTCTGGGGTCAAGGAGATAGAACTCCAATTTCGCTGTCTCTTGATCCTGATCACAACACAGACAAGAACACCGTTAAGACCAAGGCCGGGTTGGAATCCGGCTTAGGCCCTCGGGTGTGAGAGTAAGATCTCTGAGGAAAACCTAAGTGGAAGGTTCAATGAAGACCTTGTGTGTGTGAATAGGATAGAGCACGTACCTGGCCCTTGGGGGCGGATAGGAGTATTTATATGAGTAGAAGAAGGAAGTAGGTTTAAGGTACTAACCGCCCTGGTACCGGATAGACACGCGGCAGGACCTCATTGGTTCGGCCAGGGGAGTGGCTGAGAACGTGGCGTGTTGTCAGGGAGTCATGGTTCCACCACCAACCGTTATGGTATGTCAGGTACGAACAGGTAACGTCAGTTGTACGTTTGTGACAGCTGGATGCTGCGGGCTCCGGGCAGGAGGTTGAGTGATCAACACGGGACCCTTAGGATAGTGGGAGGCAGAGCCATCTTGGTCATGGTTGTCAGGAAGCCCGGGGTTCTCGGGCTTGCTCGCTTGCGGGCTTATCCGGTTCGGTGTAGTCGAACTCGCTCGTACTGGCTTTGAACCAGGTCCGGTCTTGTAATAACCCGAACTTACCTTTTTTTTTTGTTATTGATTTAAACTCTTAATTATTAATGGGCCAAACTTTAATAATTAGTTTAGTTTAGTTATTGGGTCAAAAGTACAAAGCCCAATTCATTAACTAAGAAGGATTAGGAGTCCAATTTAAATAGGGATTTGGGGAGCCCCAAAAATAAATACTCCCTCTTAAAACCCTAAAGCTATTCTTAGTTACCGCAGAGAAAGAAAATCGGGAGAGAGAGAGAGAGAGAGCAGCGGCGGCCGGTGAAGGAGAGAAGAGAGGAGTGAACGGTGAAGGAGAGAAAGGGAGAAGGCGATCAAGTTCGCAAAGGTAATTCTAGATCCCCTTAAACTCTTCTCTTCATCTTTGTAAATTAAATTGTTGGGTTAAGAAACCCTAAGTTATGGATTGATCAACTAGGGTTAAATAGTATGCAATTAAGGAGGAAGAAGAGGACTGTGGGAGTGTGTGCTGCGTGTGTGTGTGTTGATGTGCGTCTGGGTGTGTGTGTGGTGTGTGTGTGTGTGCGGCAGCAGGGCTGCCGAGTGTGTGTGTGTGTGTGTGTGCGTTATGAATTCTCTGTGTGTGTGTGTGCGTTGTGTGCTGATGGTGGGTGTGTGTGTGTGGGCTGATGGTGGGTGTGCGTTTCTGAATGTGTGGGTGTGTTCAGAGTGGTGGGTGTACCAGAGGGTGTGTGAATCAGAGTGGTGGGTGTGTCTGTCAGTAGGTGTACTCAGTAAGTGTGTGCAGAAAGTGTGAAATCAGTGTGTGTAAATTGTGTAGTGAAATTGAGAATTGGGGATTGACTAATAAAAACCCTAGGGGTGTTGTAGTCATTCTTAAAGTTATTGGTTAACTAGGAAAGGGTGATAGATGACTAAACCATGGAATTAATCGAGTAAAAAGAAGTGAATTGGGACGGAAGTAAAATAGTATTTTTTTTCTCATGTCTAAGGCTAGACTATTTCATATTGTAGATTGTCCAAGCGGAGTAAAGCAAGCTAGTAGAACACGAAGCTAAGGTAAGGGATTACGCTCTTAGCTGTGTATTGATTCTTAATCCTTTGTTAGGATTCCCAATCTTTGTTTTTATAAAGTAAACTATCTGTGTGGCTAGATAGTCTTTTAATAACTATTCCGTTCTGCGAATTGTTCCGTCCTTTGTTATCCACTCTATTGATATTGTTATTGTTCAATAGGGGTATCATGTGTATGATTGATTTGGTAACCTTGGTGTCCAAGTGAGATGTGTATCTTTTTAAAAGTGATCAAGTAAAGTTTGTAAAGTTAAGCTTTGTTTTGTAAAAGCTCTTTAAAGTGAATTTTTATAATAGGTAAAGTGACTACAGTTATCCATAATCCCGAAACGGATAAGTGGACCCCTTTCAGTTATCCATAGTTCTAAGTTGAACATGTGGACCCCTTTGCGTTGCTTGATGAAGTAACGTAGGTTATCATGATATACCGATTTTGGGTGCGGTCAGTAGAAACCCGAGCCCTGGGTACAGCACGTGCTTAATCCCTAAATGAAGTAAAGTAAAGTAAAGAAAAGTAAAGTGTGAGTAAAATGTTGTGTTTTGGAAACTGCCTCTGAAGCCACGTGTTTTCAAGTAATGAATTGTTTTTCATCAAGTAAATGTTTCTTTTCAAACTGAGTATTAGTTGATCATTGAGTTATATCCGTTCATTGTAATTCATTGTTACCGTTCGTTTCGGTCATCTCCTCTTAGTACCCGAGGGGATACCGTATGAACTTACTGGGCATTGTTCGCTCATTCCTTTCATCTTTTTCTCTCTCCAGGTTATAAATAAGCAGATCAGGAGTCGCAAGGTTTGGCGGCTTAGGAGTTATCTTTTAAATAAAGTTAATTAGTGGTTATGTTTCCGTTACGGTTAAGATATAAACTTTACTTTCAGTTAGTTACCGTTTGACCTAGTGGTTTGTACTAGCCGTTGTGGATTTGAACGTTGGTTAAAGTTTGAATTGTGGTTATTTGTAGCCGTTGGGCATTCTGATTATGGGAATTATTCGTATTAAGTTATTATTTAATTGTAGTGAAAAGTTGGGGTGTTACAGTTGGTATCAGAGCCCCGGTTTAAGATTACTTGGGAGACTCAGAATTAGAAGTTAAGACTATTGGGAGAAGTAGTACTTAACTATTGTGGGCTTTAGAACTCTGATAAGAACAAAGTATTTTAGGGAAGCTGCTATTTAGGGAAACTTTCCATTTTAGGAAACTTTCTAAGTTAGGAAACTTTCCTTTTATAGAAATTTGCTATTTTAGGAAAGAACCTAAAGGGAGGTTCTAAATGAGGATGAGTATGTACTTGAGTATGGCTTGAGTGATTGATATTTTCTTTTAAGAAAGAATTACACTGTGGGATACTTGTAATTTAATGCTTGTGTGTTTACATTGTAGATCATGGACGGACTGAAGACTAAGACACCCAAGGAGAGAGCAATCGTAAGGGGTGCATGGACGATTAGGCAGCTTAAGGGACAATTGACGAAGAAAAAGAAGGAAGCGGACTATACCTTTGACAAATGGATGCAAACTAGAGGTTTGTGGTATAAGGCTCGAGAAGAAATAGAAAAGCTGAAAGAAGCAATAAACAAAAAGGACGAAGAAATAGCCAATATCAGGGAGGAATTTTATAGGAATTTATATAAAGAGCCAGTGGCAGAAAATGTGGTGACTGAAGAAGAAGCCACCGAAATTGACATTATTGTAGAGGGCAGTGAAGCTGCTCCGATTATGATTGAAGATGAAGTACTGGAGGAAGAACCGGTCCCTAGGCCAAGAGGAAGGCCAAGAGGTTCAAGGAAAGTTTACGTGCCAACTGGAAGGCCTAGGGGTAGGCCTAGGAAAAATGTAACCCCGTGATTATAAGGGGAGTAGCCATTCATTAGTATTCTTTTTAGAAGTTAGCATTCTTTCATTAAAAAGGTTTAGTATTCTTTTTAGTTCTATTAGTAAAGAACTTAGTGATTATTCTAGTTTAGATCAGTTAAATAAATAAAAGTTATATTTTTTTTGGTAAGTTATTTCTTGTCATGTGATTCTTTAAGTTAAACTATGTTTGAATAAACTTAGTGAATGCATTAAATGATAGTAATCAGTTCTGTGGGGACGGCCTATAAAAGTATGAAATTCGTTTGAGTACAGCGACTAATATAGTTAAAGACCTAAAGTAAGGTCGATGCAGTGAAAGGTCTAAAGTAAGACCGATATATACACATAAATATGTACGTGAAGTTAGTATGAGACCAAGTTAAGTATAAACTCACGATGAAACAGTAAATTGTGAGGTCAAGTAACCGACCTAGTTAAATCAATTGTCATTAATATGTAAGACCAGTTTTCGTGGTGGGTCATCAATCAGTGATAATTCAATCTTTCTTAACTTCAGATGTCTGGAAGAGGAAGAGGAAACCGTGGAAACGCTCGCAACGCGGGAAACCAAGGTAATGTTGATCCGAACATGGCAAACCTTCTGCAAACGCTGAACCAGACCGTGGCTGGAATCGGACAGGTGGTGAACCAACTAGCACAACCTCAAAACCAACCCCAGCAGGTACCAATGAGAGATCCGCTGGAAATGTTTCAAAGGAGGAAGCCGGACACTTTCTCCGGTACCTCAAAGGAGAAGCCGGAGGACTGGGTTAAGGATATGGAGCACATTTTTGAGACTTTGGAATGTACCACAAAGCAGAAGGTAGTTTTTGCAACATTTATGTTAAGGAGTGCGGCTCGCACTTGGTGGGATGCAGAAAAGAGAGCGGCTTTGGCTAGGGGTGAAGGAAATTTCACCTGGGAAAGGTTTAAAGTAGTATTCAATGAGAAATACTACCCGGCTAGTGTTCGTCACGCCAGAGTGGCGGAGTTTTTGAATTTAACTCAAGGTGACAAGACGGTGGACGAGTATAGTGAAAGGTTCACAGATCTGCTGGAATTTGCGCCGACCTTTTTCGACAGCGAGGAACAAAAGGCCAGGAAGTTCGAAGCCGGACTGAGTGATCGGATTCGATACAGAATCACTCCTCTGCAGTTAGCGACATATGGGTTAGTGCTAGACAGAGCCAGAATTGTAGAAAGGGAGTCGGATGAGTACCGCAGCAAGAGGGATGAAAAGAAGAAGTCTGGAGACAAGTCTACTAATAAAGATTCAACTGGGAACAAGGGACAGTTCAACGACCGAGACCGTGATAATCATGGAAAGAGGAAAGCTGAGGGAAGCTATGATCGTACAGCAAACAAGTACCCGAACAGAAACTTTGGAAACCGAACCGCGTACGATAAGGGAAAGGCTAAAGAGCAGGGGACCACCGAAGTATGCCCTGCGTGTGATGGCAACCATAAGGCTGATGCGTGCAAGTACAAGGACAGAAAATGCTATAACTGTGAGAAGATTGGGCACCCGCAGTGGAAGTGCCCAGAGCCGAAGAAGAATGCACAAGCTCATGGGGTGAAGGCAGAAGATAAAAGTAAGACTGGTGGTCAGGGGCGTGTGTTCACCATGACTGCTAGAGATGCTAGAGCCACAAATGACTTGGTGGCAGGTACGCTTCAGTTATATTCTCGCAACGTATACGCTTTGATTGATTCTGGTGCCACTCATTCTGTGATTAGTTCTAAGTTGACAAAACAGTTAAAATTGTCACCTAAGGCGTTAGAAGTACCCTTGATAATTGATACCCCGACTAAGGAGTCGATCCCAGTTACTTCAGTGTTTCAAAGTTGTCCTCTAAGGATAGGCGATAGAGAACTCGAGGTTGATCTTATATGTCTGGATCTCAGTGACTTTGACATCATCCTAGGTATGGACTGGTTGGCTGCGTATCATGCCAAAGTAGACTGCTTTAGAAAAGAAGTGAATTTTGAATTACCCTCTGGAGAAGGATTTTGTTTTCAAGGGTCGAAACCAAGAGTCCGAACGGGTCTGATTTCCGTAATGAAGGCTCGTAAACTGTTAAGGAAAGGTTGTGAAGGATTTCTTGCGTATGTTGGTGAGTCAAACAAGAAAGAAGTGACCATCGAATCCCTCTCCATAGTAAAAGATTTCAAGGATGTTTTTCCCGAAGATTTTCCAGGAATACCGCCGGAGCGAGAAGTGGAGTTTTCGATAGATCTAACACCTGAGACTGCACCGATTTCAAGAGCACCATATAGGATGGCTCCGCCGGAACTTAAAGAGTTAAAGGAGCAGTTACAAGAACTTTTGGACAAGGGCCTGATTAGACCGAGTGCATCACCGTGGGGTGCGCCGGTATTATTTGTAAAGAAGAAGGATGGGTCGATGAGGTTATGCATTGACTATCGGGAGTTAAACCGTGTGACAATAAAGAATAAGTATCCCTTGCCAAGGATCGATGATTTGTTTGACCAACTCCAAGGTGCATGCTATTTCTCTAAGATTGATCTACGTTCTGGTTACCATCAGTTAAGAGTGAAAAAGGAAGATGTAGCAAAGACGGCTTTTAGGACAAGGTATGGATACTACGAGTTCTTAGTAATGCCGTTTGGGCTGACAAATGCGCCTGCTGTGTTCATGGAGCTTATGAATAGAGTATTTCAAGAATATTTGGACAAGTGCGTAATAGTATTCATCGATGACATCTTGGTGTATTCGAAATCAAAAGAGGAGCACGAAGAACATTTGAAATTAGTACTACAGATTTTAAAGGAGCAAAAGTTGTATGCCAAATTTAAGAAGTGTGAATTCTGGCTTGAGGAAGTAGCGTTTTTGGGACATGTGGTATCTAAGAATGGGATAGCAGTTGACCCTGCAAAGGTTGAGGCTATAGTTAATTGGGAGAGACCAACTTCGGTTAGTGAGATAAGGAGCTTTTTGGGTTTAGCAGGGTACTACCGTAGGTTCGTAGAAGGGTTTTCAAAGTTATCTCTACCATTGACCAGGTTAACCACAAAAGGGACAAGATTTGTGTGGTCAGACGATTGTGAGAAGAGTTTTCAAGAGTTGAAAGGGCGATTGGTGTCTGCGCCTGTCCTTACGTTACCAACCAGCAGTGATGGCTTCGTGATCTATAGTGATGCTTCATTGAAAGGTTTGGGTTGTGTGTTGATGCAAAATGATAAAGTGGTGGCTTATGCGTCTAGGCAACTCAAGAACCACGAGAAAAACTATCCTACCCACGATTTGGAGTTAGCGGCCGTGGTGTTTGCATTGAAAATTTGGAGACACTATTTGTATGGGGTACCTTGTGAAATTTACACCGACCATAAAAGTCTTAAGTACATTTTCACTCAGAAAGAGCTGAATATGAGGCAAAGGAGATGGCTAGAGTTACTTAAAGATTATGATTGCAAAATCTTGTATCATCCTGGGAAGGCCAATAAGGTGGCTGATGCATTAAGCAGAAAGAACCATGGAACAATATGAAGAGTGACGTGGCGGAATTCGTTTCTAAGTGTTTGGTGTGTCAGCAAGTGAAAAGTGAACACCAGAAACCCGCGGGACTACTACAATCGTTACCTATTCCAGAGTGGAAGTGGGAACACATCACTATGGACCTGGTGATTGGACTTCCCAAGACGTTGAAGGGTCATAACGCAATTTGGGTCATAGTGGATAGGCTCACTAAATCGGCTCACTTTCTAGCAATCAAGGTAACTGATTCGTTGGAGAAGTTAGCTAAGTTGTACGTGGATGAGATCGTAAGGTTACATGGGATACCGGTCTCTATAGTGTCAGATCGAGATGCAAGATTTACATCGAATTTTTGGAAGAGTTTACAGAAAGCGTTGGGGACGGAGTTAACTATGAGTACAGCGTTCCACCCTCAGACAGACGGACAGTCAGAAAGGACGATTCAAACTCTCGAAGACCTACTGAGAGCAACGTCGTTAGATTGGCAAGGAGCGTGGGATGATCATCTACCACTAGTGGAATTTGCCTACAACAACAGTTACCACTCTAGTATTGGAATGGCGCCGTATGAAGCTCTTTATGGGCGGAAATGTAGATCGCCTGCGTGTTGGGATGAAGTAGGCGAGAGAAAGTTAACTGGACCCGAGATTGTTCAAGTAACGGCGGATAAAGTTTAACAGATTCGCAAGTGGTTGTTAACTGCGCAGAGTAGGCAGAAATCGTATGCGGATAATCGAAGGCGCGATCTGGAGTTCCAAATAGGGGATCATGTATTCTTGAGGATCTCACCGACAAAAGGGGTCATGCGGTTTGGGATTCGTGGGAAGTTAAGTCCTAGGTACGTGGGGCCGTTCGAAATTCTAGAACGAATAGGAGCGGTAGCCTATAAGTTGGCTCTACCTCCTGTGCTGTCTGGTGTGCACAATGTATTTCACGTATCGATGTTGAGAAAATACGTAGCTGACCCGAGCCACGTCATAGAGTACAAACAGTTACGTTTTCGTGAAGACTTGAGTTATGATGAAAGGCCGGTAAAGATTGTAGACCGTAAAGATCAAGTTTTGCGGAAGCGAGTGATTCCGTATGTAAAAGTGCAATGGAGCAATCACACGGAAAGAGAAGCCACGTGGGAGCTCGAAAGTGAAATGCGTGATATGTATTCCGCTTTGTTCGAAGATTAAGGTACGTTTAGTTTGGAGGACCAAACTCTTTTAAGGGGGTAAGAATGTAATAACCCGAACTTACCTTTTTTTTTTGTTATTGATTTAAACTCTTAATTATTAATGGGCCAAACTTTAATAATTAGTTTAGTTTAGTTATTGGGTCAAAAGTACAAAGCCCAATTCATTAACTAAGAAGGATTAGGAGTCCAATTTAAATAGGGATTTGGGGAGCCCCGTTAAAATAAATACTCCCTCTTAAAACCCTAAAGCTATTCTTAGTTACCGCAGAGAAAGAAAATCGGGAGAGAGAGAGAGAGAGCAGCGGCGGCCGGTGAAGGAGAGAAGAGAGGAGTGAACGGTGAAGGAGAGAAAGGGAGAAGGCGATCAAGTTCGCAAAGGTAATTCTAGATCCCCTTAAACTCTTCTCTTCATCTTTGTAAATTAAATTGTTGGGTTAAGAAACCCTAAGTTATGGATTGATCAACTAGGGTTAAATAGTATGCAATTAAGGAGGAAGAAGAGGACTGTGGGAGTGTGTGCTGCGTGTGTGTGTGTGTTTATGTGCGTCTGGGTGTGTGTGTGGTGTGTGTGTGTGTGCGGCAGCAGGGCTGCCGAGTGTGTGTGTGTGTGTGTGTGCGTTATGAATTCTCTGTGTGTGTGTGCGTTGTGTGCTGATGGTGGGTGTGTGTGTGTGGGCTGATGGTGGGTGTGCGTTTCTGAATGTGTGGGTGTGTTCAGAGTGGTGGGTGTACCAGAGGGTGTGTGAATCAGAGTGGTGGGTGTGTCTGTCAGTAGGTGTACTCAGTAAGTGTGTGCAGAAAGTGTGAAATCAGTGTGTGTAAATTGTGTAGTGAAATTGAGAATTGGGGATTGACTAATAAAAACCCTAGGGGTGTTGTAGTCATTCTTAAAGTTATTGGTTAACTAGGAAAGGGTGATAGATGACTAAACCATGGAATTAATCGAGTAAAAAGAAGTGAATTGGGACGGAAGTAAAATAGTATTTTTTTTCTCATGTCTAAGGCTAGACTATTTCATATTGTAGATTGTCCAAGCGGAGTAAAGCAAGCTAGTAGAACACGAAGCTAAGGTACGGGATTACGCTCTTAGCTGTGTATTGATTCTTAATCCTTTGTTAGGATTCCCAATCTTTGTTTTTATAAAGTAAACTATCTGTGTGGCTAGATAGTCTTTTAATAACTATTCCGTTCTGCGAATTGTTCCGTCCTTTGTTATCCACTCTATTGATATTGTTATTGTTCAATAGGGGTATCATGTGTATGATTGATTTGGTAACCTTGGTGTCCAAGTGAGATGTGTATCTTTTTAAAAGTGATCAAGTAAAGTTTGTAAAGTTAAGCTTTGTTTTGTAAAAGCTCTTTAAAGTGAATTTTTATAATAGGTAAAGTGACTACAGTTATCCATAATCCCGAAACGGATAAGTGGACCCCTTTCAGTTATCCATAGTTCTAAGTTGAACATGTGGACCCCTTTGCGTTGCTTGATGAAGTAACGTAGGTTATCATGATATACCGATTTTGGGTGCGGTCAGTAGAAACCCGAGCCCTGGGTACAGCACGTGCTTAATCCCTAAATGAAGTAAAGTAAAGTAAAGAAAAGTAAAGTGTGAGTAAAATGTTGTGTTTTGGAAACTGCCTCTGAAGCCACGTGTTTTCAAGTAATGAATTGTTTTTCATCAAGTAAATGTTTCTTTTCAAACTGAGTATTAGTTGATCATTGAGTTATATCCGTTCATTGTAATTCATTGTTACCGTTCGTTTCGGTCATCTCCTCTTAGTACCCGAGGGGATACCGTATGAACTTACTGGGCATTGTTCGCTCATTCCTTTCATCTTTTTCTCTCTCCAGGTTATAAATAAGCAGATCAGGAGTCGCAAGGTTTGGCGGCTTAGGAGTTATCTTTTAAATAAAGTTAATTAGTGGTTATGTTTCCGTTACGGTTAAGATATAAACTTTACTTTCAGTTAGTTACCGTTTGAGCTAGTGGTTTGTACTAGCCGTTGTGGATTTGAACGTTGGTTAAAGTTTGAATTGTGGTTATTTGTAGCCGTTGGGCATTCTGATTATGGGAATTATTCGTATTAAGTTATTATTTAATTGTAGTGAAAAGTTGGGGTGTTACAGGTCTGGTCTGTGATGCTCGGTCTCATCAGTAGACATGCGTGAATCCAATCAACGCCGATAGATAAAACTCCTCGTAGGGATCTGGATCCACCCGATCAACAACCCGATCAAGTGTACCGATAAAAGCAAGATTATGTAGATACTAACATCGATTAGTAATTTTAAAAGTCTTCCCTTCAGTGATGATTTGAAGGGGTTTCTGTTGGGGTTATAATATTTGTGCACAAACTTGTGACGATAAATTTTCGTCAACCAAGCATGGAGGAGGAGGGTGACTGTTGCGAAAATCGAGGAAAATACGAGGTAGTTGATTAACAAGGCTTCGTCGGAGATTGACTGATGATCATAGCAGCTATGGTACAAATACGTTGGAAATACGCCCATTGTTATTGCAATGTGGAACGCCACTGCAACAAAAACTACCCATATTTTGCTCCATATTTCCCTCCCCATTGAATTGGAATTGATGCTTCCGCTTAATCAGGACCGATCCTGTAAAGTTTGTGGCACAAAGCAAATATTTTAACGGGCCCTGTAAATTTAGTGTCTAAACAAAAAGCTAAGGAACAATTTATAGTAAAATTTGACAAAAAAATAAAGAGAAAATTACCACCTAATCCCTGAACAATATGGAATCTACGGTTTAGGACAAGGATATTTTTGGTTTACCTCCTAGTCCTACAAAATATTTTATGTAACCATATAATCCTTTAGTGTATTAATTACACCCCTCCCCTCTCCCTCTCCTCTCAAATCGACACCCACCAGATATTTTCTAGGTCTCTCTCTACTTTCTGTCACGACCCCGACCCCGCGGGCCCGGAGTACGCGAGCTGGACGTCGACTTAAACAATAAACTCTAAAATAATGAAGATAAAAATTTCCCTTTTTTTTTTTACCAAAAGATGATAACATAAAGTTTGAAATCCAACTTGAATAACAAGATATAAACAAGTGTGAGCTCCATAAGCTTACACCCAAAATAATAAAGTATACAAATTCTAATGACGTCAAGTTTGGTACAACTATTCCCAAAAAGGTTACACATTTATATAATGTAAACCCACCAATAACACTTGCCCCAAAAGCTAAACCCTCGCGACGTCCTCCTCGTGATCAGCGAGTCTAATCCTTTCCTCCTGGGGGGGGGGGTTAAGGAAAAACAAAGATAAAAGAAAGGGGGTGAGATAAATCTCAATAAGTCACTAATGCAACTACATGACATGCTAAATGCAATAAGCAATAAACAATAATAAATATCACTTAGCGCATAGCATTTATCATTTAACAGATAGCAGCGGAAATAAACAATTAACAAATGATATTAGCCAAGGTTTCCCAACTGATATAACCAAATAAAGGTCGCTGCGCAGCTTCAATAATCAACAATCAACATCTCCATAGTAGCATGAAAGCTTGAAGAGAAAACCCCCGGTACCGGAACCAATAACAAAGTAACATGCCACAAAGGGCGGGAGCCATGCCACAAAGTCATGCTCCAAAACGTGTAGCTAGAATACTCACAAAAGGAGCTAGCTCATCCCATCCAAGGCCAATCTGGATGAGGAAACAAGGACCAATGGGCGATGCTACACTGGACTTGGCTTGTGCCATTATAGCATTATCTATTGCCTGACTCGATACACAAATAACCAGCTGGACTTTCAAGTAAAGGCTAAGTAATAAAATACTAGCACGATAAACAACTAACGATTCCAAAGTAGGGAACCATACAAAGTGATCACCAATAAGATGAAATGAACCAACAACACACCAGTAAGGTGTTCCAATAAACTCAACCATGATAACACAATTCCCATATCACGTTCAATCACAAAGGATCCAGTTAACTCAAGGACACAACCAAAACTACTCACTCATCTCGAAGAGCTCAAGGAGATCTTTAAAACGATAATTTATACACCTAAAACGGAGTCCGAATGAGGGAGATATGGCCCTCAAAAGATTGGACAAAAAGGGGAAATAAATTTCACAACAGGTGAGAGGGTGCGCGCCTCCTATGGGAGGGTGCGCGCGCCTCCTTTGATCAGAAGGAAAATCAAGTTTGGAGGAGGATAGGGTGCGCCCGCCTCCTAGGGGAAGGTGCGCACGCCCCATGGCATCAGAAGGTTTTGAGTTATTGAAAGAATGGAGGGAGCACACGCTCCCCAGAATATGGTGTGCGCGCCCTCGATCATCAGAAGGTTTGGTTCACAAAGGGCATAAGGGTGCGCGCGCCTCCTATGGGAGGGTGCGCGCGCCCCCTTGCCCGGAAGGGCAAATTCCGGCCAAAGTTCTGGGTTCTTCAAAATGTTCTTTGCCCAAATCACAAATCCTCACCATCTCACAATACTTCAAACCAAGACTTATAATAAACACAACTATGAACCAAAACAACTTATAGACTCGCAATGGGGCTAAATAACAACATCTAGACATCCAAACAAGATTCAAATCCCAACCTTCATAATATCACAAAAATCAACCAAAATCCAAATGAGTTCCAAACTCACCCAAAACACCATATATATCAACAAAGCATCATACCAACATGTTATGAACAATTCTAGCATAAATGGGGGAAAAGCAACTTACCCAGATTTTATGAAAGGTGACGGAACTCGAATATTTTTAGCCCTCTACGATTCTATCGACGATCTAAACAAGATTCATGTTATGAGAAATGAGAGATTATGAGGGGATGATAGTTAAAATGTAGAGAGAAGGAAGAAGATGATTTTACCTTCACAAAGCCTAGGAGAGAGAGAGAGTACACAGGGAAATGGAGGTGGAGTGTGAGTGAGGGTGATAGGGTGAGGGAGAAGAGAGGGAGTAGGGAGATGAATTATTTGAAATATTGCACCTAGCCCCCTTCCCCCACTAACTAGCTCAACTATAATACTTCCACTAATTATTAAGACCCAACAATACTACACTAACACAAATGACCCAAATAAAATGCTAGGCATGAATTATTATGAAATATAAAATGCACACATAAATTATTAATTAAATAAATAATTAAATAAATAATTAAGCAAATAAATAAATAATAATTAAATATTTATTATTAAAAATAGAGACTAGTTTTCAGGTCGTGGCACTTTCTCTCTCTAAGTCCTCACCGGTCCTCCCAACTCCGGCGACCTCTTCCCGCTCCGGCGATCCCTTCCTACTCCGGCGACCTTTCTCCGCTCCCCTCCCTCCGACCAAACTCCGGCGACCCCTCCGACGACCATCTTCCCACCCAATCTCCGACGATCCCCCCTTCCCCTACCTCCGGCGACTCACCCCCTTACCCCTGACATAACACACTCCCTGTTCCGGCGTTTCACTCCGGTGAACCTATCCCCTCTCTCTATTTTCTGCAGATCCGGATGTCTCACATCACCGGCACACCCCTTCTTCTCCGAACCACTTTACACGCCGGCGGCCTGTGTTACTGCTCTCCGTCTCTTGTCCAGATCTGCTTAGATCTGCAACAAAAAATTTCATCTGCATCGCCAAGCTCGAAGCAATAGATCTAGCGATTTTCTATTTCCGGTGACTTTTGGTTGGACGAAAATTATTCAGATCTGCTACCTGCTTGAATTCTCCGGTAATCTCCCCCTCTCCGGCGACCAGTCAATTAATGGAGAGCTGGGAACCTACTAGCTGGTCGTTGCTCCATTTTTTTGTTTATTAATGTGAAACTGCTCAGTAATTATTCATAAATACGCTTCTTGTACTTTCTTTTTGCATTTCAGAATTCATGAAGATGGTGAACGTAAACAAGGTTAAGACATTAAATTAAGGGTTGAAAAATCCTCGTTTGATGAGTACTAAACAGTTGATGGGTTTGTGTTATTATTATGTCGATTGAAGAGGAGAGGAACGTTAGGTGGATTTGAGAATGATACTGATCATTTACACTTTTTTTTTTTTTTTACTTTTTTTTTTTAATCAAAAAATTGACCATTGCTCAAAATGGTGGGGTGTGCTACTACTGTTTCAAATGAGGCACATTAGAATAATTAAAGTAAAATACATTATTACTCAAAGTTTATGCAAACTAACAATGAACAAGCAAAAGACTAATTTTCTAAATCAAAGGAAGTATGTTTTCAAGTTGGTGTTTCTCGTGTAAATTTCAAATTTATAATTTCTAGTTTTGAACGTACTAGAGTGCTTGTAAATTGTAAAATAATGGGTACTTTAGAGATGTTCTCAAGTTTTGGTTGTTTCATGTAGATAATTGAGAATACCTGAGAAGTTCTAATTGTTTTGTGAAAAACCGAGAATGAGAAGTTTCTTTATTGCCTTAAGTTTGATTGTCTTTTTAGTTGTTGACAAATGAGATTTATTAGTTGACAACTGAGAACTTACTGATAAGTTCTCAACTGTTTGGTTGCCGGAGTTGATAGTCGCCGGAGTTGTTCATGTTCTTAGTAGTTTAGTTGACAACTGAGAACTTACTAAGTTCTCAGTTGTTGATCGTTTGCCGGAGTTGGTTGTCTTTTTAGTAGACAACTAAGAACAACAGAAAAGTGGTGAAATTTTTTCGAATAGTTGAGAAGTTCTTAGTCGTTGGTTGTCGGAGTTGTTCGGCAGAGTTGGTCTTATTCTTTGTAATTGATAACTGAGAACTTACTGATAAGTTCTAAGTTGTTTTGGTCGCCGGAGTTGTTCATGTTCTTAGTAGCTCAGTTGTTTGGTCGCCGGAGTTGATGGTCACCAGAGTTGTTCATGTTTTTAGTAGTTTAGTTGACAACTGAGAACTTATTGATAAAATTCTCAACTGTTTGGTCGCCGGAGTTGGTGGTCGCCGGAGTTATTCATATTCTTAGTAGTTTAGTTGACAACTGAGAACTTACTGAAAAGTTCTCAACTGTTTGGTCGCCGGAGTTGGTGGTCACCGGAGTTGTTCATGTTCTTGGTAGTTTAGTTGATAACTGAGAACTTACTGAAAAGTTCTCAGTTGTTTGGTCGCTGGAGTTTGTGGTCGCCGGAGTTGTTCGTGTTATTAGTAGTTTAGTTGACAACTGAGAACTTACTCAGTAAGTTCTCAACTGTTTGGTTGCTGGAAGGTCACTGAAGCTAAAAAAAAAAAAAAAAATTTTTTTTTTTTTTTTTTTTGCACCGGGGTGGTCGCCGGAAATGGTGACTGGAGAAGGTGGTAAGGGACAGCCTAAAGGGATAGTGGTTGGGGTGAAAGTAAAATGTTGAGAGGGTGTAGTTAGTAAAATGTTAAGGAAGATGTAAGCTAGGGACTATATGGTTAGCTAAAATATTCCTTGTCCTAGGAGGTAAATAAAATAATATTGAGGGATTATATGGTAAATGCCCCAAAAATAAATTAAAATCATGACAAAGGCTAAGGAGTGACGTAGTACTACATCCGTCCCAAAACGAATGTCGTCCCAAAACGAATGTGAAAAAGAATTGTAGATTTTTTGAAAGAAGATATACAGTAAAGAACCAAGGTATCTTCTAAGGCATCATGGCAATTAAAGAACATTTTGATCACCGGCGGACCTAGGTTAAGGGGGCCGCGGCTCCCGTTTGTCAAAAAAAAAGGAAAAAATTGTAAATTTTAAATTAACTATTTGCCCCCCCTTGCACCCCCTCCCCCCTTTAGTAGTGAAGAAAAACGTGCACTAAATTTTTTTCTTGTCCCCTTATACTAATAAAAACAATTTTTCCCCCTTAAAAAAAAATAAAAAAATCATAAGTCCGTCACTGACTTTGATTAAATAACAAAAATAGACCAAAAAATGCGCCTCAAATAGTTATAGGGAAAAACGAATGAATAAACAGATGAAACACTTAAATATATAATTCAAAATCACCACCAAAATTTCTATATCAAACATCAAAAAAATCAGTTTAAAGCAAAGAAAACTTACCGCAATAATGAATGAGGAGAAGCTGCCGCTCGTATACCACTCGTCCTCGCCTTCCTATTTATGAGTTAGTCTTTTGCCTTTTTTAAATTCGGATTTCCGGTGCTCAAAAGGAAAAAAAATAATTTGATTTCTAAATTGTGTTGGACTTGGATTGCTACTATTCAATCAAATAGTCTGATTATGCTAAGCTAGGGCTGAGAGTGTTGAATATTTTTATCATACACAGTCACAAAATGAATACTAAAAAAAAAAAAGTTTAAAATTTAGACTCTATCGAAAATAACATTGGAGTTTTTTTTACTACCTCTGTCCCTAAATGAGTGTCCAAATTTCATTTTAAGGGACACTGAAAATCTCAACTTTGTGAACAATTTGGTAACAACGATTCATATATAATCTTGTAATCTCCTTTCCAAACCTTTAGTTTTGCACGTATAAAGAAACCGGTGAAAATTTTTTCGAAAAAAAACGTTTAGGGAGAAAGTTATGTTAAAAAAAGACACTCATTTAGGGACAAAAATTTCTTGAAAATGGAAACTCATTTAGGGAAAGAGGGAGTAATATTTATTTGAGACAGAGGTAGTAATTAGGAAACTAGTAAGCTACTTAAGGAGATGTCTTTAGAATAGCAAGATACGGAGTATTTATACATGCGTGCGTATTAGTCAAAGAGGTGGTCTCCCATGAGAACAAGGGGATCCGTCTCATGCATGAGACGGGTCGCCCCATGACCCATGGGCCGAACCCGCCACGTGGCAACCCACCATTGGCCAAAAAATTTTTTTTTTTTTTTTGTTTTTTTGGTTTTTTTGAGTTTTTATATTTTTTTTTCGACTTTTCAGTGGTTTAGCAAAAAATAATAGTTACCATCTCTTAAAGTAACATTGTTCATAAGTAAACGTAATACTTGTTTTAAAAAAACAAAAACTCGCTTTTACCCATTTGAAAAGTAATAACTTATGTATATGAATGTAATAGTAAGTTTATACAAGTAAATGTAACACTTTGATTGACGAAATTGTAACAGATTTCTATAGATAATGTAATACTTTTACATGTATCATGATAAATTTGACCCCATTGTAACTTATTGTTTGAAAACATATAGATATCTATACATATGTATTACAATTATGTACAAATACTATTACATATAAATAACACTTTTGTTACATTTTAGTTATAATAAGTATTACTTTTGGCAAACGAAAAAAACATAGGAATAACACTATTACTTTAAGAGATGGTAACTATTACTTTTTAAGAGATGGTAACTATTACTTTTCACAAACCGAAAAAAAACCAAAAAAAAATTAAAAAAAAATAAAAAAAAAAAAAAAAAAAAAAATTGGGGCCAATGAGGGGCTGCCACGTGGCAGGGTCCCCCCATGGGTCCTGGAGCAGGGTTGTGGGTCGGGTAATGGGTCAAAAAAATGACCCGTCTCACCCATGAGACGAGTTGGAGTGTTCTCACACAAGTTTTTGTCTTAGTCAAATAGAAGAGTAGGGTGCCGAATACCCCCTTTGTCCCATCCGAAATAGAATTTTGGTATTTTTTTTTACACTTTGACCATGTAATTTAAATAAGAAATAATTATCCTAAAATAAATTTAAAAATTGTTATTGAGAATATTATTAATTGTGATACTATAACAATTTTAAATTTTTATTTGGATCATTATATTTCCTTCAAAAGACGCGATAAAGTCAAGTTTACCAAAATCCTATTTCGGGTAGGACGGAGGGAGTATAATTTTCCATGTAGTGGACAACCACGGATTGATTTAAGGGTTCTATAACCATGATTTTTTAATTTTTTTTTACCGATGTCCATGTCAGAAGGAGGTGAGGAGAGAGAGATCGAACTCTAGCTCTCATTGAAAGTGAGACTTGGCTTTACCACTGGGTCACTCCTTTGGGGACAGTTCCAGTTCTATAACCATGATAAACTTAGTATTTAGATAAACTACAACAACATCAATCCTAACATAATTTAGTTCCCATGAGTATTCTCAACCTAGTGCCCTTTACTCCTTCATCTCCTTCACGGTGAGCTTGAAGAATATCCCACGCATTTTTAGCAATGCTTTGATTGGTGACAAGACGATACATATCTTCATCAACATGACTAGATATAGCACCCAAGGCCTTGGAATTATAATTTTCTAGGGTCACTTCATCAGTTGTCCAGTCCTTCTCCGGTTTAGATAAGTAGACCTTTTCATCAGAGGTTTCCCCCTCTGTGGCCTTACTTTCAATCCTAGGAGGAGTCCAGGCAACTATGATACTCCGCCATGCTCTCTCATAAATTGCTTTGATGTACAGATGCATTTTGGATTTCCACAAGGCATAGTTTGTACCGTCCAACACAGGAGGACGATACTGATTTAACTGGCTCTCCATTATGACTATCCTTTCTGGATCACACTCAGTATATCGAGTGGAGGCTCTGGTGCCAATTGAAAGCTTAGATAGCTAGGACAGTACACAGAATCAGAGATTTGGTGTGAGTCTTAATGTTAAGACACGATAGATCACACCACAACACACACAGCGGAATAATAAGTTAAAACACAAAAGGGAATTAACACTTATCTTTCCGCAAAGTGCTAAAGATAACAAAACTTCTCTTATTGATTGAATCGGTTAACCGAAGACTTACAGACTAAGAGCAATACTAAAGAACTCAAGAACACAAGTTTTCCCAAAACTTGTATTCAACTAAAACACCAAAACACTAAAGCACTCTCTAATGAATCTATTGTTATTCTCACAGAATGCGTACCATATTCATTCACCAGTCCTCTATATTTATACACTATTAGGACTTTGTTGATTGGTCATCGAGGTCTCCATCTTTTGTGAAAGATATTGAGATAATCTTCACTATTATTCTCTTATTATCCTTTCCATAATTGAGTCATTCTAATCCTTGATAGATCCCTACAAAATAACCATAAGATATACACAACACTAAACAACTAATTAGAAAGTTAGTGAAATAAATATTTACAAGAAAGTAACAAATCTTGACTACTAATAAAACTAAATAAAACCGTGTGAAATACTTCACACTTTCAATCTCCCCCTGATTTGTTGCTTTCTGGTCAAAAACACAAACAAAACTAAGAGTTCACATAGCAAAAGACATAATTACTCAAACTAGTCAGACGGCCCAGCTTGCTGACTTCCACTTGCCTGTTGACCAAGATTCTCCCAATGAAATTCTTTGGAAGCCACATCTTCAAAAGCTTGACTTGTTCTTGCTCCAGCACCAACTCCCTATTTTTGTCCAGAAAGTATAGCCTTCTCAGCAAGAAGTATGTTCCTCCTAGATGAAAGTTCTTGAAACTTGACCCTATACTCCAGCATTGTTTTCTCAAGAAAAGCGATTTCTTCACCATAAATGATGGCAGGATCAGTAGGAGGGGATGGTGGTAGGTTCACATCATCATCCACATCTGCAATGTCATCAGCCTCTTCATTCTGATGCTTTCCTTCATACTCAATGGGAATGTCAATGGGGCGATATGCATGAGATGTGACATGCTTTATTCCAAAAGGTTCAGCCTTGACACCTTCAAGACCTTTCTCAACCAACTCTGCTCCTTGATCAATACACATTGAAGAAATGAGACAGGGAAATGGTAAGGCCCATGGCAGTTCTTTCTCAGCAAATTGAGTTACACTCCCAAACACTACTTCTCCCAGATTGAATCCTTCCCTTTTGACTACCATGTATATCAGTTCAGCATTTGGAATTGTGACTGTGGAAGCATTTGAAGAAGGCTTCCAATTGTAGGTGGACAGTTTAAACAAATACCCATACAAGCTTGTGAGAGATGTGACTTGCAAACCTTTCTTCCACTTGGTGATCATTTCATTTGTAATGACAGAAACCAAAGTATCAGGACTCGCGGGTTCTTGAGACATAGTTGGAGGAGAGGATTTCAAGAATTTTTTTATTTCAACAACATAAAACTTCACTTTCTTGCCTTTAACATACACTAGGCCACAGTCACTTGACCTCGGATCTCTTATAGCTATTGTCATGTTAGCATAAAATTCGCTCACAATGCAAGGATAATAGAATGTGGGAAAGGACACAGAATGAGATAGACTGAGGGTTACCAACAATCTATCAAGATTTACTGTGTCAAAGCCTGAATCCCTAACTCTTTCAACCACCATCTTTTTGCCAGAAAAGAATCTCCCCCTGTCTCTAGCCTCAGAATAGAAATAGTAAAAATCTAGCGGGTCACTTACAGTGCTATGAGAGATATTTCTTCTTGTGGATCGCCTTGACAGAGGAGTTGTACTGGGAGCAGCATGCCTTTTCTCTGAGATGCACTCTTCTTAGGTGTGACTGCTGGTGTGATCTCATCCGCCAAGACATAAGCCTTAAGCCCTTCCAGATCACCCTTTCCCAACTTGAAAGTCTCATCTGATTCTTCACTATCATCAAACACAGAATCATCAGCCTTTGTTTCTTCCTCATCCATCACTTGTTTTCCTTTCTTTAAGGATCTTTGTTCTTGTAACAATGTTTGGAGTGGGACATTGTCTTCCTTATCTTCTTCCATATGAGCACAATGTTCAAGATTTCCTTCCTTCTCAGTGTAGGCCACTTCCTCTGTAGGAACTGTTTTAGCTTAAAAGGAGGCTTGAAGGTCCTCTGAGGTAACAATGATATGGGGCCAAATATCTGATGCTCCTTGAGATCTTACATCAGGAATTTGCTCTGTTGGGGCATTCATTCTTTCAACAGATTTTGGCCTTTGAACAATTTGAAAATCCTCTGCGTTTAATTCTTCAGACTCACTTGATTCATCTCTCAAGGTCATCTTCGCCTCAGAGATTTTTTTCGCCGGAAAAGAAACTGGGTCCGCCGGAGGGGAAACTGGGTTCACCTGTGGGGAAACAGAACCGGCAGGAGCTTGTTCATTCCTCTGTTTTCTTGAACTGGCATCCTTTTTCTTCTTTCCCTTCGAGCTCTGAGGGACATACTCAACATCACTTCCCTTCACCATCTCAGGTTCTCCCATGAACAACCTCTTTTTCGGAGTGACTGACTCCATCCGAGGCTCGAACCCTCTTTGCCGGAGTGACCATCGTTGAACTTGCTTAAACCCATACCTCTCACCAATAGCTTTTAAATCCCTAGTATTTTCCACATCGATGACATTCGATTTATCAGCGGGGAGAGCGACAGATATTGCCTCGTCTTCAGCATTGATTGAAGGAATTATGGCAGAATTTAGGTTTTCCTCCTCAGATGCCGGAGTATCTGTGGGATACGGTCGGCTGGCCATTGAGAATCTGCAAAAAGAATTGAGAGAGAGAGAGAGAGAGCAAGATAGAGAGAGAGTTAGATTGTGGTGTGTGCAGGTGAGAAGAGAGATGAGATGGCAAGGGATTAAATACCTGACACAAACAAGGACTCCTAGACCTTTTAGGAGTAGAGCTAGGGTATAAATGATTACCTTGGATTTTGGATCTTGGAAAAAGAAGGAAGCCGCCAGAACTCTACCTCTCCGAATTATCAGAAAAGAAAGGATTTGAAAAAAACACAAAAAAAGGTAAAAGAGATCTGCGCTTTTGTGATAATATATGTGCCATAAATATCTCAAAGAGTCCGAAAATTTCCCCCCCTACACACATTGCCTTTAGAAAATTCTTTAGTCAATATCAAGATGAGCAGAAGATTATTTGGATATGTACCAGAAAAACTAAAAATTAATTGGGAGACATGTACACAAAGGTAGGGACGACTCAAATAAGAAAAAAATTAAAAAAAATGCAAGTGAAGAGTACACGTCAGATTAGTGTGACTTAAGATGAAATTACACTCGGGGACTCAACCCTTCCAAGAACTTCAATGAACACAGATCCTATGGATGGCCAAAACTGGTTCCGGGCCCGATTCCGATTCGGAACCGATGGTTCCGGATCGGCATATATGTAACCCTGAACAGGTCCGTGCTTACCCCGGTTCCGGTTGGCACAATCCGGTTATGGTTAGGTTTCGGTTCCGGTCCGGTTCCGGTCCCCCCTTTAAAATTATAAAAGTAGAGAGGGTCTTATACGTGAGTTATAAGAGTTTGACCGGATTTGACAAAAAAATATTGTTTATTTTTTTTATTAAAAGTTGGAAAAAGTGAAAAAAATTGACTCTTATACTTTAATTATATGAGTAGAACTGATCTTCTACATAAGTTATAAGAGTTTGACCGGATGTGACAAAAAATATTATTATTTTTTTTATTAAAAGTTGGAAAAAGTGAAAAAATGACTCTTATACTCTAATTATAAGAGTGGAACTTGTCTTATACGTGAGTTATAAGAGTTTGACCGGATTTGACCAAAAAATATTGTTTATTTTTTTAATTAAAAGTTGGAAAAAGTGAAAAAAAATGACTCTTATACTCTAATTATAAGAGTAGAACTGATCTTATACGTAAGTTATAAGAGTTTGACCGGATTTGACAAAAAAATATTATTTATTTTTTTATTAAAAGTTGGAAAAAGTGAAGAAAAAAAAAATGACTCTTATACTCTAATTATAAGAGTAAAGCAGGTCTTATACGTCAGCTATAAGAGTTTGACCGGATTTGACCAAAAAATATTATTTATTTTTTAATTAAAAGTTGTAAAAAGTGAAAAAATGACTCTTATACTCTAATTATAAGAGTGGAACTTGTCTTATACGTCAGTTATAAGAGTTTGACCGGATTTGACTAACTTTTTTTTTAACTAAAAGTTGGAAAAAGTGAAAAAAAAAATGACTCTTATACTCTAATTATAAGAGTAAAGCAGGTCTTATACGTCAGTTATAAGAGTTTGACCGGATTTGACCAAATATATTATTTATTTTTTTATTAAAAGTTGGAAAAAGTGAAAAAAATGACCCTTATACTCTAATTATAAGAGTAGAGCATGATTGGTGAGGCAGGAGTGGGCTGGGATGTGGGCTTGGGCAGTGAGGGTATTTTTGTCCTTTAACTAGCTCTGGGTTTATATGAAATTTTCATCTCAGCTTGGGTTCTTATGGATTTATGATCTGGTTCAGGGGGCCTAGGGTCCAAAGCTCTTGCGGTTAAAGTTCAATTGAAACAATGGGCCCCCAACTAGTGATACAACATGTAAACATTGGGGGTAGTAAAATGAGATTAACCCCCTCAAAAACACAACAGCTTGGTAATGTATGTTCTCTTATTAGGCGTTGTGATGATTTCTTAATCTTTCTTTGTAAATATCAATGGTTATGAATTCTTTCTACTTTCTAAATATCTATTCAATGATTTGAATGTTTTTTGTTTGAGCAAATTTAAGGATTTAAATGTTTTCTTTTTTAGGAATTAATGATTTAAATGTTAATCAATAATGATTGTGACTATAATTTATGAGTATTTTATAGCATCAGCATTGGGGATAAGATCGATCTCATAGTGTCTCTATTGTTTATAGTATTGCACTTCACAAAAACCATTCACAATCTTGCACAAGTAACGTAAAATCGTCCCCAAAATGTTTAGCAAGGTACAATTATCAAGGTACTATTACAAAGGATTCAACAGTTTTAAATTATTAATAATTTTATTATTGGGAAATAACTATTAAATCACTAACGTAGAGGTGTGTGGTATAAGAGATTAGTGTTGGATAAAATCTTGTAGAATGGAAAACAAATTACAATAAATTACAATTACAACAAGAAAAATGAAAACATGAAATTGAAACAATTTAACCGTCTTTGATCTCTTGTATCTGAGTCGTGTGTAACACTAATTCGTCCCCCCCTCTCTACGAATGCTTGAGGTTTTCACATGTGTTAGTCTCCCAGGATAAAATGGACGGACCGGGTGCAACACCGCACTTGAGCCTTCCAGCGAAATGAACTATGCTTGAACTAGATCACCAATTGAAATATTCAAAGAGGCCAAAGGAGGAAGAACAAAAGCTTGAACTAGATCACCAATTGAAATATTCAAAGAGGCCAAAGGAGGAAGAACAAAATCAAGAAGGAGAAGAAGAATGCTAGAAAAGTTGTTTCCAAATTGTGTGTTTTTCTCTACTCTTTCAAAGACTTGTGGGTGTCTTTTATAGCTCAAAACTCCCAAAAAGATTAAGAGCAATGCTAGAGGCACAAAATAAAGTCACAAAATCTTGCTCATATTGAATTTTAGTTTCGCGTCTTTTTTTTTTTTTTGGAAAGAATAGGCAACACCAAACTTTTTGGTGTAGTTACGCCACTGAAGAGAAGTGATTAGAAACAAGAAAGCTAGGGTAAGAAAAGAAACAGAAGACACGAGAATGAGAGGAAGAAGAAAACGGCTGAGGAAGAGATAACCCAACTGAGTTTTTTTGGTTGTGTTATACTAATGCATATGTACTACTCTATGTACAATCTCTATCATATAAAGAGATAATCCCTAGCAAATACACTCTCTGTCCTAGAATCTCAGTCCTAGAATGATATTCACGTTTGACTATTCAAACTTCTTAAAGATATGCACACTTGCTTCAATAGTGCCATGTTTTGCTAATGCGATTTTAAACCTAAATTATAGAAATGCAAAGAACTTATTGTGACAACGAAAAATGACAAATGAGAAATCATTTTGGGACGGAGGGAGTACTATCCTAATCAGAATAGGATAATCCCTAAATAAAAGTTATTTAGGTAGGAAAAGAAAAGATATACACCCCCCGTCCCAGAAAGATGGTCCTATTTTGACTTCTTATGGTCAACGAAAATGAACTTTGACCAAAACACTAGTGTCAATCTAATCATTCTAGTGAAATTCTAAAAGTTGTAATTGATTAATCATTAAGTAATTTATCAATAACACATTTTAGAATTTTGTTGTGATAGTTAGATTGACACCAATGTTTGGTCAAATCTCAATTTTGTTTGACCATAAAAAACTATATTTCTGGGAAAGAGGGAGTACGATCCTTGTGATACGGGATTCTCACTCTCGGAGCGGGTCGGATCCGATATAAGGGAGTGCTAAATGGGTCGGGTCTGGTATGGTATTTAAGAGAACCCAGCCCAAAATTCTTACGGCACATCTTGTTTGCGTTTGCGGGAGAAGCGACCTTGCGGAAGGAAAGCGGCACATCCAACTCAATTCTGTGTTCTTGTATTATTATATCTCTAAATTTCTAAATCCCTAACAGAAAATAGGAGAGTAGAAGCAAAGATAATATTGCTCATAGTCTATTCTTATCACAATCCTAATTACAAGATATACATAAAATAACTAAAGATACTCCCTCCCTCCGTCCCAAAATGATCTTCGCGATGGACTATTCAAACTTTTTAAGGATATGAACACTTGCTTTGCTAGCCATGGTCTGCTCATACATTTTTTTAAGCCTAAATTGTAGAAATGTGAAGAACTGGGACAACGAGAAATGGCAAATGAGAAGATCATTTTAGAACGGAAAGAGTATTTACAAACTATTTTCAGTTTTGATATCGGGCACTCGAGTCCGACGATTATTATTATTGTTATACAAAGGAGACCTGGTATCATAAAATAACTACCTCGTATGTTCCTCGATTCTCGCAACACTCACCCTCCTCCATGCTTGGTTGATGCTTATTTACCGTCATAAATTAGCCGGCAAATACTATAACCCTAACAGAAACCCTTTCAAATCAACACTAAAGGGAGAACTTTAAAATCACTAATCGATGCTATTATCTATATAGTCTTGCCGTTATCGGTACACTTGATCGGGTGGTCGAAATCTGATCCCTACGAGTACTTGTGTCTATTGGCGTTGATTGGATTCACTCTTGACTACATAGCATGGATGCAAATCTTGTTCAATGCGCATGATTCCCCGAGTGTGGTGGGTTCTCATTGTTAGGATCAATTGTGCAAATTTCAGTACATAGGGCTACTACAATAGACGACCGTTCCAATCAAATATTCACCCTATTTCTTGATGTTTGTTTCATTTTGTTGTCTTTATTCCATAGCGTCGTTCGCTATCCACCTGTACCGCAGAAGCCTCACCCACCCACAGTTTTATGAGAAGAGAGATCGTTTGGGCATTGTTTTGTTTTCTGTCCATCTTGGTATTGGTATGTTCCCTTAGTTGTTATGATTTCTTTATCTTCTTTCTAAATATCAATGGTTATCAATTCTTTTATCTTCTTTCTGAATATCAATAGTTATGATTTCTCTATAATCTTTCTAAATCTCAACGGTTATGATTTCTTTATGTGCTTTCTAAATCTCGATTTAATGATCTAAATGTTAATTGGAATAACTGCTGAGTTGAATCAAAGTACCATATGGCTTGTGCCATTTTAGTGATTTCTACTTGTTGTGTGTATAGCTTATGGCATTGCCATTAAACTTTAAAGTGATTAGAAAGGAGGCCTAATAACTGGGGCAAGGGCTGCGTTTAATTGAGAAGAAACCTTCATAGCTTAAAAGTTTTGAGCTTTTGCTTGAACGTTTAAGAGTATGTATACATATTATACTAATTTCTTACCTTTTTTGTCTCAACATAATTTATATTTTTTGGTTCGCACTTTAGTGGATTTGAATCAATAGTATCTACGTACTCCCTCTGCCACAGCTCACTTGACACCTTTTATCAAAATTGGTCAACTTAATGTCAGTTTGACCAACACTTAATAAAAATATTTATGATCCGAATAAAAATTAAAAAAATGTAAAATAGCAAACCCTATGTAATTGGCTATAGTATCTACGTACTTCTATATAAACTTTAGGCCTGTCACAAGAAACCTATGTCAACTTAATGTCGGTTTGACCAAAACTGGTCACCTTTTACCTTTAAGTCTATCTCTATGCATCTTTATGCCAATGACATAAGACGCATCACTCGTATCCTTCATGTCGAAACTTTTAGAGAGAAATTGTTTCACCTCATATAGCAAACCCTTATCATTGGTTGCAATTAAAATATCATCCACATATAAGATAAGAAACAAATTTTGCTCCCACTGACCTTCTGGTATAAACAGTGATCCATAACATTCTCAACAAAGCCAAATGAAGAGATAACATCATGGAACTTTAAATACCATTGACAGGAGACTTGTTTCAACCCATATATAGATTTCTTGAGCTTGCAAACCAAATGCTCACCATCACTAGAGGAGAATCCTTCAGGTTGTTTCATATAAACCTTTTCCTCTATGTCTCCATTGAGAAATGTTGTTTTCACATCAATTTGTTGCAATTCTAAGTCAAAATGTGCAACCAATGCCATGATGATACGAAAAGAATCCTTTTTAGAAACTGGGGAAAAAGTTTCCTTGTAGTCGATTCCTTCCCTTTGAGTGAATCCCTTAACAACGAGTCTTTCTTTATATCTCTCAATGTTGCCTAATGAGTCCTTGTTTGTTTTAAAAACCCATTTACATCCAATGGCTTTTGCACCATTAGGCACATGCCATAGATTAGATTCCTTACCATCTATGGCTTGTGAAAATGTTTCGGGATCATTTTCAGCTCCAATGTTATAGTCCACTTCTTGTAGATACACAGTATAGTCATAAGAAATTGCTGACTTTCTCTCCCTTGTAGATCTTCTTAATTCTGGTTCAACATTTTCTTGGGGATCATGTTGTTCGACGGGTTGTTCAACAAATTCAAGAATTTCTTGGACAACTTGATCTGTGTTATTATTGTCAGCATTTTGTGGAATTTCAATGACATGTTGTTCAACACTCGTTTGATCTAGAGCAGTGACAACTAATCTTTCACTTGATGTGGAAGGGTGATCATTTTCAGATATTATGTTCTTTAATTGATCACTCCCACTGATTAAGTCATTCTTCACTTTGCATTCCTGGATTCTACAATTCTAGTGCTGTGAGATGGACAGTAGAATATGTAACCTTTAGACCGTGCATCATATCCAATGAAATAGCCACTAATGGTCCTCCGGTCAAGCTTCTTTTCTTGTGGGTTGTAGATTCTTACTGTTGGTGTATATGTCCTAGGCATGTTATTTGGCACGTTGTTTGACAATGTTTGTTATTACTTTTTTATTTATATAAGAGATGCTTTGGATTATTATTTATTGTTTCATGTTTTGTTATAATAAACCCCGTCCCTAGTACTTATGAAGAACTCTAGTATAAGTTTAATTAGATAATCATATGATGATTATGTGTATGGGATACAAGTTAAACTTATGGGTATATGTTGGTGAACATATACTGGACATGACCCAAAAATGAGGTTATGTCATGGTCATAATGTCATAATTAAACATCTAAATAGCTATATCATTGAATTCCTAGACCTGAGATTATTACGGTCCACAATTTACCGTCCTTGCATCAAAAAAATCCGGGTGTTTCTTTATGGTGTGTTAAACTATTCAACAATTATTTTGTACAATAATAATTTTAAGTTACTAAAAGTATTAAAGAGATTATACCAAGTATTACTTCCGAAAATATTAATCAAAGACTAAGGCAATGCTAGGGGCATAAAAAAAGTCTACAAAATGAGGTACCGATTTTTTATTGGTTGTATCAATTGTCGACCCGTCTCACTCTAATTAAAAGCACTAGTAAAAGGTTGATATATCATTTTGTAAGCCAAATTTTGTGATATTTTTTGTGATTTTATATTTACCTCAAAGACTAATACCAACGTCAAACAATGTTGGTAATGATTGTTTAGACGTCATGTTTTTATGTCTTATTACATACACCCTCCGTCCAATAATAATGTGCACAAATTTTTTTTTTGGGCGTCCCATTGATAAACCACACTTTTCTAAAATGACAAACAATGTTTACTATGCTTTCAACTCATTTTCTTTCTTACTTTACTTTTATATTCACAACACCAATCAACCTACTCTACCTCACTTTCTCTCTCTTACTTCACTTTTCACACTCATAACAACTACCCACTATTATTCATCCTTTAATTTTTATGCACAACTCATTTTATGTAGATAAATATAGAACGGAGTGAGTATTATTCATTAATCAAATTTGCAATCAATTATTGTCAATGGGGTCTGTTCAATATTTTGTTGAAATCTTTGTGTCATAGTGTCATAGCATCAAAATTATACTTGAATCAACCTTGAAGGGTATCAACTATCAAGTCTAATTAATAATTCGCACTTCCTTGGTCTCCAAAATCTTCCGTCCCTAAAATGAATACTAGAGCCGTCAATTCGGGATAACGGGATGGGACGGGACGGGATAAAACTTAATTGTCCCGCAAACTATACGGGACGGGATGGGACGTCCCAAATTTATCGCGGGACTGAAATTCCCCGTCTCATCCCAAATCACCTCGGGACGCGGGACAATGCGGGACAAATACGGGATAAGTTGACGCGATCACTCAATCACAAAATCTAACGATTTTTCAAGTTGAAGTGAGCATATTACATTTTTTTTAGTCTTTTGGCACCTCAATACACATTAAACAAAAGACCCAAGTAGGTCTTCCCATTCTCTGTTGTGTCTTCTTCTTTCTCTTGTTCTCAGTTTCTCTTTTCTCTCCTTCTGTCTTCGTTCTAATCATTTTCCTTGCAGGTGATTTGTGCTTTTACGTCCTACTTTAATTTACAAAAATAAATTTCAAAGACAAATGTTTCTAATGTACTTAGAATTTAAAATGATGATTGAAGACATGTAGATTAATTGATGTTGGGCTTGGATTGCTTGGGCTTGGGTTGGAAATTAAGATGGGTTAATGACAGATTAGGGCCTGAACTGCAGGGGGTGCGTCTAAAAGGGGCCTGAGTTTTTTTTCCGCTAGATCAGGGCTCAATATCTCAAATTTTCGGCAATTAAGGGCTTTTTGACGGAAATCGTTAGAAAAGCCAGTTAAGTACCATGTGCATGGCACGTGATACACGGATTGGATGGATTTGTAATTTATATATGCAAACTAGGGTTCTAATGCACATTGTGAAACTAAAGGGGCTAAAATAATAATGGGCTTAAACACCATATAAAATACTCCTCAACCCCCCTCCTCTCTGCTTCCTCCCTCTCCTTCAACCTCGACGTCCGGTGATTCCGATGATTCTCCGGTTCCTTCGTCGTCGTCGGCACCACCCACTTAAAGGTCATCGACGGCTGATATGTTTACTTCGGTTGGCGGGAGTACCCGGCTTGCTTGTCGTTCTGGGATGCGGCTTGTGTTGCGCCGGAGCAACATTGATCTGCTGCTTTGAACGGAATTCAATTGAGGGCGAGTTGAGTCGCTGTGCTGAGTTTCGTCGTCGTCGGGAACCGGACGGACCCTCTCATAGAGATCATACGATTGGCGTTCGGCTGAATTGGAACGTCGGAGACGGGGATAGGGACGGTTGAGGTCCAGGCGGCGCCGGAGCCGGTGCGGCGGAGACGTAGCTTGTTCTTCAATGTCTTCCACCTCTTCTTAGATTCTTTGGTAACGCGATTTGATTGAGATTGGATTAGGGGCGGGCCTTGAGGCTGACGTCTGGGACTCTTGTCGCCGGTCAAAACGGCGCCTAGGGTTAGACCAGAGAGGGAATTGTTACGGTGTATTACTGTTCTTGCTGGGTTTTTGCTTTTTTTTTTTTTTAATTTACTTTGTTAAAGTTTCTACTAAATTGTAATTAATCCATTTAAATAAGAATGTGGATTTTTTTATATTTTAATAAGTCTATTTTTTTTAAATGCTGTATAATAATATTAAGTATCTATAATACTCCATCCGTCCCATCCGAAATAGGATTCTTGGTCGACACAGGGATTAAGGAATAATAATCTTTTATTATAAAAAGTTGTTTGAAAAGTAGGTGTTGTGAGTATGACAAGTGGGTCATACTAATAAAAAAAAGTAATAAAAGCTTTCCATTTTAGGATGTCCTATTTCGTTGGGTCCTACTAATTAAAATGTAATAAAAGCTTTCCATTGTAAATAGTTATAATTACTTTATGTTGTTTTAAATTTGGTGAATGTAAAAAGTAATTTATTATGTTCATAGAATAAAATTTAAATTTATTTATAATTTTCTTAATTTTAAATTTATTATTTAGAAAATAATCTAAATCCTTTTATATTTAATATAGCTATTAGATTAATTTGTTTAATAATTTTGAATTTTTTAATAAATTTATTTTATAAATGATAATTACTTATTTTATTATATACTTGATTATTTAGAAAAAAATATTTATTTCATTTTAAACCTTTTGAGTTTCAAAAATTTCACTAAAACCCTTACAAACTAATATCATTACAAACCCATCCATTTTGATGATCACGTGCTCGGCACATGGCACTTAACTGACTTTTCTAACGATTTCCGTCAAAAAGCCCTTAACTGCCGAAAATTTGAGATATTGAGCCCTGATCTAGCGAGAAAAAAAAAACACAGGCCCCTTTTAGACGCACCCCCTGCAGTTCAGGCCCTAATCTGTCATTAACCCAATTAAGATTGGGTCTAAAGTTTCAAAAAAATACGGGACGTCCCATCCCATCCCGTCTCGTCCCGCGTTGTGTCCCGTCCCAATCGGGATGTCCCGAATAGTCCCGCATTTTTTCGGGATTAGAATATATTGTCCCGTCCCGTCCCATATATATAGCAGGACGGGACGTCCCGACGGGACAATCCCGAATTGACGGCTCTAATGAATACTCCGTATGATTTTTTCAATTTTAAAAACTCTGAAAAAGATAATGATAGCAAAAAAAATATAAATATTTTTGTTATCCACTTTTAAAATATTAATTTTATAGAGTGAGTCTTGTGAAAAACGTGTTTTTCCTTAAGCAAAGGAAAAACGTGTTTTTCAAAGACGCTGGGCATTATTATTCGAAACAAGGGGTGGCATTTTTGTAAATACTGGCAACCATAGTAAATGCCAGTGTTAATATTACCAAAAGCCAGTGATTTCATACTGGCGTTTTATAAACATGAAACTGGTACTTTCTTAAGTGTCAGTGGTAATGTTAAAAATTGCCAGTAAGTACACCGACACTTTATAACATTGATACTGGCACTTATTAAAAGTGCTGGTGGTAGTGTCAATAAGTGTCCATAAGGAGTGGCTCAGTGGTAGAGCTATGTTGGGAATTTAGTGGTACCCCGTTGCAATCTAGATAAAGAACAACAAACCCACAAGCACAATAATGGAAGAATCACATACACAAGAACACAAGAATTGTTTACCCGGTTCGTTCAACACATGAACTACGTCCGGGGGCAATTGCCAAGCCAATATATTATTAATCACACCATAATAATCTGCTACAATGTGTCATAGGTCGTGACTATGATTATATAGCAGTACAAGGAAGATCTAAATCAAATTAAGGAGAGATTGTGTCAAAATAGGAAACAAATCAGCCCAGTCGGCATACCAAGCGCCCGCTTGGGTCTAGGCGAGCGCCCGCTCGAATTCATTCCCCCAGGCGGATCAACTCACTGTCCAAATGAGCGCCCGCCTGGTCTAGGGCAAGCGCCCGCCTGTTCCTCCGCCAGGCACTCCTCCTCTGGTTTGAACCCTTTTTGATCTCGACCAACTCCCCCGACTTAGACTCCTTTTCTTCCTCATAGTTTAGGATCCAATCCCAACAAGCCAAACTTCACAATGTGTGAGGTCCTGAGTTCGATCCCTTCTCATGCCTCCTAGGACATTATTATTATAAGGGGGTAATAAGTGTCAGTGTACATGTGCTGGCACTTCCGATTAGCGCTATAACAACTTCCCGTTAATTACAAAAATGCCACCGCACAAACTTAAAAACACGTTTTACACCTCCTTAAGGAAAAACACGCTTTTTCCCATATTTTCTCAATTTTATAATTATAAAATGTAATTTAGAAAAAACACGATAGTAAAAAAATCAATCAATGACGCATTTTAGATTAATAAAAAGTAATCCCTCCGTCCCATCTTAAACTTCAAAAATTTCCCTTTTGGGTGTCCCATTTTAAACTTCAAAATCCAAAAAAAGAAAGTTATTTATAGTTTTTTATTTAGTGGGACCTACATGTTATACACACAACAACTATCCACTAACTATTCTCTACTCCACTTTCTCTCTCCTACCCACTTTCTATACTCACAATACTCTACCCCACTATCTATATTTTATAATATAAAGATTCTCATCTTAATTCTTGTGCCTACTTTTTTTTTGAAGTTTAAGATGGGACGGAGGGAGTATTCATTTTTTGAGTAACAATACTCACCGATCTAAAAAAAAGCTAGTCTTTTGCTTTTCATTGTTAGTTTGAATGAATTTTTGAGTAATAATAAGTTTTGAGTAACAATACTCACCCGATCTCGAAAAAAAGCTAGTCTTTTGCTTTTCATTGTTAGTTTGAATGAATTTTTGAGTAACAATTTAAGTACCTAAATTATGGATGAAAGTTAAATCAAATTAACAAAGAAAAGAAAGACGGTCTAACTTCCGAAGGAAGGCCGTCATTGCAATTTATCCTTCGAATAGAACAATTCGATTGTACAAGATTCAGATTTTCATAGCGAATAAGTTTGTTTATTATAAAAAGGCAAAACTGCACCAAAAATCACTCAACTATGACCACTTTGGGTATTTGGTCACTAAACTAATTTTCTTTTGAAACAACACATCCAACTTATTTATTTTTGCATCCATAGTCACTATCACTAACCCCGTTAGTTTTTTGGCGTTAAATAGTCATGTGCCATGCATGTGACAATATTTTAAAGGGTAGTTCAGGTAGTTTTGTCAAAAGAATGGGAAACAAATTGTCCAGCTTAATGAATTAAAAAACAAAGTTTAGGGTTTAAAATGAAAAAAAAAAAATGAGTAAGAAAAACCCCAATATCTAAAACACCCCTCCCCTTTCTTCTTCTTCATTCTGCAACTCCCCCACCCAAACCAACCATTGTTGATGAATCCTTTCCACCCACTATCACCCCCGCCACACTCCTCCACCCTCACCACATCGACCCCAATCTACCCACAATCTCACCACCCTCGTTCCCCTTTTTGCACGCCTCCCCTTCCAAATCCTAGATCTGAAGCCGAAAATTGAAGAATTGTCCATGGTTGAAATAGAAATCAGGAAATTGAAGAACACAGTTGTGATTTTAATCATGGGGTTTTTCTATTGATTTCTTATTGGGTTCTGGTTTCTGGAATAATCTGATTTAGAATCGGAAGGGGCGGTGATGGCAGCTGGGTTTCAATCGGAAGCAAATTCATTCTCTCATTTGTTAATTTTGTGTGTTGATTTGGTTTGAATCTGGATTTTATTTTGATTTTATGTGTTGCTAGTGGTGTTGATGATTATGGCTGGTGATTGGGGGTGGAATTATGGTGGTGTTGATGGTAGTGGTAGGTTTGTGGTGGTGCTTACCGCGGACTAGTGGCGGTGGTAGCCGGTGGCGTGTGGGTGCCAGAGATTGACCGGTGATTGGGAAGATGAAGAGAGGGAGTTAGTCTACTTAACAAATGTAGGTGCATTTGTTTAGTTTCCTTAACATCAATAGCTAAAGTGGTGAAAAACAATTGATCAGGGACTTATTTGAAACAAGTTTAACCTTTATATTCTAGCTTAAAGTGAACTACCTAAAATACCCTTAAAAAAAGTCATGTGCATTGGCACATGACTATTTAACGCCAAAAAACTAACGGGGTTAGTGATAGTGACTATGGATGCAAAAATAAATAAGTTAAATGTGTTGTTTCAAAAGGAAATTAGTTTAGTGACCAAATACCCAAAGTGGTCATAGTTGAGTGATTTTTGGTGCAGTTTTGCCTTATAAAAAAGTGAAAATGAGTTGCATCATTAATTTAAAAAATTACTACTCCTTCTGTCCCATTTTAAGTGTCAAAAATTTCCTAAAAGAGCGTCTCATTTTAAAAGTCAAAATCTTAAAATGGAACGTGGATCCTAGATGTCATACTCACAACAATTATCTACTAACTCTTCTATACCCCACTTTCTCTCTCTTATCAACAAATCACATTTTTCTTAATTCTTGAACCCACACATTTTTTTACTCTTAAAATGAGACGGAGGGAGTATATTTTATAATAGTAACAAAAATTGGACTAGGTTTCAAAAAAGAAAAATAAAATTGGATTTCTAAACTGCATCCTCAGTGATCCCTCTCATCGACTCTTGAGTTGATTTAGCAAAAAAAAAAAAAAAAAAACCGACGCTTGAGCGGACGTAAAAAGAATAATAATTTTTTTTCTTTTTTTTCGAAATCAAATTACCATTAAATTATAAAATTATGGGAAGGCTCTCTACAATAATTAGAGGCTCAGCCCAAGTATTATCAAGTACAACAATGGCAATCTGAATTACAAGAGAAATGTAAAAAGAGGGATGACGAAGAAGTGTCTTCGTGCTTAAAGTGTTGGGATTGGATCCTAAACTACAAGGAAGAAAATGAGTCTAAGTCGTGGGAGTTTGTGAGATCAAGAAAGAGTTCAAACCGGAGGAGAACTTCTGGGCGGAGAAGCAGGCGGGCGCCTGGTGGTGACCCGGCGGGCGCTCAACCAGGCACTAATGTTGGTCCGCATGGATATTTAATTCGAGCGGGCGCCTGGTAAGGGGTGAGCGGGCACTCGGTATGTCGGCCATAATAAATTGTTTCCTATTTTGATGCAATCTCTACCAAATCGACCTAGATCTTCCTTGTACTGCTATATAAGCATAGTCACGACCTAGGACACATTGTAGCAAATTATTAAGGTGTGATTAATAATATATTGGCTTGGCAATTTCCCCCGGACGTAGTTCATGTGTTGAACGAGCCGGGTAAACAATTCTTGTGTTCTTGTGTGTGTGATTCTCTCATATTGTGCTTGTGGGTTTTATTGTTCTTGATCTAGATTGCAACGGGGTACCACCAAATTCCCAACAACTGGTATCAAGAGCTTTGGTTAGGAGGATTCAAAGTTTCATTAGTTGATTAATTTTGAATCACGTTCTTGGGGACTTTGTGAAGCAATCAAGATGAAGAACTCAATCGAGAAATTCAACGGTGTGAATTTCACGTTTTGGAGGACAAGGGTGAAGATTACCTTTATTGTAAGGATCTTCATAAACCCTTAGGTGCGAAACCCGAAGACATGTCACAAAGGGGATTGGGAGACGTTAGATCGGAAGGCGTTAGGAGCGGTGAGGAGCGCTCTAACCGACGACGTTGCACAGAACGCGATGGAGGCCAAGACAACGGTGGGGTTGCTACAGATGCTGTCAGACATGTATGAGAAGCCGTCTAATATCAATAAGGTGCATTTGATAAAGAGGTTTGCGAATACGAAGATGTCAGAGGGGCAGACAGCAGCAAGTCATATCGGCAGTTTCAAAGGTATGGTGGACCAAATGAAAAGTGTTGATATTACTTTCTCCGATGAAGTGTTAGCATGTTTTCTACTAAAATCGTTGCCAGATAGTTGGGAGGTAACTGTCACAACGATTAGTACGTCGAAAACACCATTGGTGTATACGGAAGTTCGAGATCTCATCCTTCAAGAGGAGTTGAGAAGGAAAGAGAAAAGGGGAGAATCCTCCGCAGATGGGGCTGCACTTAGGGTGGAGAGAAATAGGGGAAGGGGAGGACCGAAAAAGGGGAAAAAGCCGGTCAAGTGCTACAATTGTGGCGCAATGGGTCATATCAGTTATGACTGTTCGGATAAGGATGGTGATGCACACGTGGTGGATGATGGAGACGTATTAATCCTAGGAGAGGAGCAGTCAGGTGAAGATTGGGTGTTGGATTTTGGAGCTTCTTGTCATGCTAGTGGGGATGCAGAAACAATGGAGCGGTATAAAACTGGAGATTTTGGGGTTGTCTATCTTGGTGATGATCAACCCTTGAAGATCAAAGGTAAGGGAGATGTGATGATGAAGACACCTAACGGGGCTGTTTTACAATTGCACGATGTGATGCATATTCCGGACTTGAGAAGGAGGGTGATTTCTGTTGGACAACTTGATGATGAAGGGTATGGTGTAACCTTCATGGGTGGGTCTTGAAAAATCACAAAAGGAGCTAAGGTGATAGTTCATGGGGTTAAGGAGAAGATGTTGTACTCTACCTACAATGTCGACATTCGCTCGGGTGGGAGCAAGAGGCAAAAGAATCGGCCTATTGGTGTAGAAAGGAGAGACATCAAGAAACGGTATGTTAGGGGGGAGAGGGACACAAAGTTGATCAACGCGGTGTGGAAGTCCAAGTGCCCTAACAGAGAGCGTGTTCAGACCAAGAGAAGACGATGCAAGAAACAAGGTGTGTCCAAGTTTCAAGGGGAAGCATTGCGAGAAAAGTGGGTCTGGAGGGAGAAGGCGAAGTTAGACTTGCGGAGAGAGATCAAGGTAGAAGCTGATTTGGAGAGGCAAAAATTATCTAACACGGAGGGGTTGAAACGTCGCTTGGTTTCAACCCGCCTTAGTACTTGAGCGGGAGGCTCGGTAATGTCAAGCCAATATGGGTGGGGGTGGTAAAATGTGTTCAAAGGTGTTCATTCCGTGGTGGGAGTTGATGGGTGTTTCTATGCTTATGAGTTTAGTCTCCAGGTGGGAGATTGTTGGGATTAGATCCTAAACTACAAGGAAGAAAAGGAGTCTAAGTCGTGGGAGTTGGTGAGATCAAGAAGGAGTTCAAACCGGAGGAAAACTCTGGGCGGAGAAGCTGGCGGGCGATCAACCAGGCAGTAAGGTTGGTCCGCATGGATATTTAATTCGAGCGTGCGCCTGGTAAGGGGTGAGCGGGCGCTCGGTATGTCGGCCAAAATAAATTGTTTCCTATTTTGATGCAATCTCTACCAAATCGACCTAGATCTTCCTTGTACTGCTATATAAGCATAGTCACGACCTAGGACACATTGTAGCAAATTATTAAGGTGTGATTAATAATATATTGGCTTGACAATTACCCCCGGACGTAGTTCATGTGTTGAACGAACCGGGTAAACAATTCTTGTGTTCTTGTGTGTGTGATTCTCTCATATTGTGCTTGTGAGTTTTATTGTTCTTGATCTAGATTGCAACGGGGTACCACCAAATTCCCTACATAAAGTTGCAGTGCCACCAAAGAAACTAGTATACTGTATTTATGAAGTCATGGATCAGCCATAATTCGAACATTAGGACCATCTCCAATCTTCAACTTTGTAGCGCTCTTAGCAATATCTTGGAACACACGGATGTCTTTCCAAGCATGACTTGGACACTGCCATATAATGGCATTCAGAAAATTCTCCTTCAGAAAACATTTAGCTTTGAAAACAAAACAATCGAAAGCTTTCGAATTAGCATAAAACCGCCAACCGAGTTTCCCAACCACTGCAAAACGGAACAACCGAAGATTAAAAAAAAAAAAAAAAAAACCGTCAGGCAGGGACCAAACCAAAAGCAAAATCAGGAGGCATTTATCTTATCCAGAGCGTGAGGTTGACTTACACCAAACCAGATTCATGGCCCCTCCCTCCATTCTTGCCTTCCCTCTTCACCTTATCTACAACCTTCTCTCTCTAACCCTTTCTGTATACACCTTCCCTCCTTTCTCTCTCTACCATTAACCTTTGTTCAGAAAATGGCAGCCATTTCCTCCTGCCACTTGTGTTCTTCTCTCTACACCACTTCTTCTTCTTCTTCTCCTAAACCCTCCTCCAATCTTACACGATTTCCAAATTCCTCGACAAATTCTCCCATTCGGCGATTCAAACCCATTTGTTCTTCCAAAAATCAGCGTCAATTTCAATCCCACGACAAACAGGCAAGTTTATTTTCTAATGTCGCTATTCAATTTAGCAACTGACAATTTGAAGAGTCAATTGATGGGATAATTTAAAAAATTTGATACCAACTTGCTCATCAATTAACCCATTGATCAATTAGGTGAATTGCTCAATAAATATATTGCTGCATTTGCTTGGCCTAGGTTGTAAATTGCTTTATTCTTATAGATTTGTACTAATTTCAAGTCTAATTCATGTATTGAATCACTAGTAGTAAATTGTTTCATTGTTTAGCATCGTTTTGGAATTATAATTTTTATTTCCAGTTACAACTAATTTTGATGGAATTTTTGAACGTAAGCAGAAAGATGGGTTTTCTGCGATGAAAGAATGTGTGATTTCTATAGCTTTAGCTGCTGGATTGGTAACTGGTGTGCCTGCATTGGGATGGCCAAGTTATGCCAATGCTGCAATTTCTCCGGCGATACCGGATTTGGCTGTGTTGATTTCCGGTCCGCCTATTAAGGATCCAGGGGCATTGTTGAGATACGCTTTGCCTATTGATAATAAAGCTATTAGGGAAGTTCAGAAGCCGCTCGAGGATATTACTGAGAGTCTTAAGATTGCTGGACTCAAGGCACTTGACTCGGTTGAAAGAGTGAGAATCCTATTCGTTTGAAGTGTTTACTGATTTACTCCCTCCGTCCCAAAACAAATGTGGCATTTTCCTTTTTGGTATGTTCCAAAACAAGTGCCGTGTTTGTAAATAAGGAAATAAACTTAGTGCAGTGTTATCATTGTACATGCAATGAATGTACAAACAAGTAAAGCACACTCCTTAAAACGTCTACAACTCAAATGCGACATTGATTTGGGACGGAGTGATTATATATGATCTTTTTGTCCCAATTTGAACATTTGTCAAAATGGTGAATGACTTGTGGTTTCTGTGTGAGATGTAGAATGTGAGGCAGGCTTCTAGGTCCCTTAAGCAGGGGAAGAGTATGATTATTGCGGGATTAGCAGAGTCAAAGAAGGAGCATGGAATTGAGTTAATTGACAAGCTGGAAGCTGGAATGGAAGATCTTCAAAAGATTGCAGAGGACAGGAAACGAGAGGCTGTGTTCCCCAAACAGAAGGAGCTTCTCCAGTACGTAGGAGGGTAAGTGTGGTCAATAATACAATGCTCTTCTTTATTGTATTCGTATCTGCGTATTAAATATTTTATGTGCTTATAGTTAAATGATGAAATGCAATTTTGGTAGTTTATGTTGTTTTTCTAGTGTCAAACACGTTGATCTTTTTCAAGGACCGTAGACACATTAGGAATTGTTGATCCTAAGATAAATGATCATTTAGGCCATCTCCAACAGTTTGGTGCAGAAATTGCACAATCCCTCTAAAATAGTGCAATTTCAGCACCAAATATCTTCCACCATCTCCAACAAATCGCTTCAAATCTTGCACTGAATAAGAATATTCCCAGAATGTTCGTTATTATTTCATATAATTAAAATGGTTTCCAATAACCGATATGTTATTATTAGAGTTTGTATTGCCATGTTAAGACCAGTTAAAAAAGAAGTATGACTCTGCCTTATCGCTTTTGGCTTGTCTTTTAAAATACATTTTCCTTAAAAAAAAAGATTAGAGATAGGAAAGAACCTGCAGAAAATTAATCTGTTAGAGTTGCTTTTCTCATTTTAAACACTTGTATTGACTGCAGCTGAGATCTTCCTGGGGCATTGGGTTTCTGCAGTATTGAAGAGGACATGATAGATGGCTTCCCATATGAAGTGCCTCAAGAATATCAAAGTAGGCCGCTACTAAAAGGAAGAGCGACTGTGGATATGAAAGTCAAGGTTAAGGACAATCCTAACCTTGAGGAATGCGTATTCAGAATTGTTCTTGATGGTTACAATGCCCCCGTAACTGCTGGAAATTTTGTGGATCTGGTGGAAAGACATTTCTACGATGGCATGGAAATCCAAAGAGGTAAGATTGCTTGTACAGAGTGCATTAGTGTATATACATGTCGAATTATTACTCCCTGCATCCCTAAATGATTGTCCAGTTTTCATTTTGAGGTTATTTGCAAAAATAAATGAATTGATTTTTAAGCATTTTAGTAGCATAAGTACTTAAAAACCCTTGATGATCTCACCATATTGCATCATGTATGTAAGTGTGAATTAGCATTTTTTTATGTTTGATTATTGAGGATTTAGTAACTTCCCAAAAAATGGACATTCACTTTGGAACATTTTTTTTTTTTTTTTTTTTGTAAAATAGACATTCATTTAGGGACAAATGTATAACATGGTTTACAAGATGTTTCTTTGCTCCTGACGGCTCAAACATTCCATATGAATATCTTCAGCTGATGGATTTGTGGTCCAAACTGGAGATCCTGAGGGTCCCGCGGAAGGGTTTATTGACCCCAGTACAGAGAAAACGCGCACTGTGCCTTTAGAAATCATGGTTGAAGGTGAAAAAGCACCTTTCTATGGATCCACATTGGAAGTAAGTTTCTTGAACTCTCTTCTTACTTCTTATCTTGTCCGTTGTCATTACCATTTTGCTTTCTGTTACTTGTTTCTAGGTCAAAATACGTTTATACCCCTCAAGTATACACTCAATCCCAATTTGCATGCCTCTAATGAAGTTATTATATTACAGGAGCTCGGTCTTTACAAAGCTCAAACCAAACTACCCTTTAATGCGTTTGGAACAATGGCCATGGCCAGGGAGGTGAGAATCTTAGAATGCCCATTTTAAAGAGAACACTAAAGATTGCATTTTTAATTGGCTTGATTTTAAAACTTATTCTTTTTTTATCTTTTTTTTTTTTTTTTTGGATGGATTACAGGAGTTTGAGAATGATTCTGGTTCAAGCCAGGTGTTTTGGCTTTTGAAAGAAAGTGAGCTAACTCCAAGTAATGCCAACATATTGGATGGTCGTTATGCAGTGTTTGGTTACGTGACAGAGAACGAGGATTTCTTAGCAGATCTTAAGGTTGGAGATGTCATAGAGTCGGTCCAAGTAGTATCCGGACTTGATAATCTCGCCAATCCAAGCTACAAGATCGCAGGCTAGTAGTATATTATTGTTTTCATCATTTTTTCGGGTAGTAGATTGAAGGGTGAGAGTCTGGTTTATCAAATTGAAAGATTGATGAAATTTGTATTCTTTTTGTATTATAAGATATTAATCTTTGTAACTGTATCATCAATTGAATAATGTGATCAATATAGAGAAAAATTTACCAAAAAATTCTTTGTTTTTTCGCTTTTGGGTTCTACATTACCATTTTTCTCAGTACATACCAGATAAAAAGATGGAGAATTTGTGTCTCACTTCTTTTGTTGTGTGCACAGATTGGTTAAAAGTTAAAATGTTGCAGAAAGGCTAATCTGAGCTGCATATAAGTTGGGGCTCACAGCAGTCGAGCATCTCATCCGTCAATCTTAATCTCAACGGTCAGGTTGATTTGGATTGAATTTTCTAAATTAACCTTGAAATAAATATAACCGTTGAGATAAGATTAGACGCTCAAGATGCCCGACTGCCAAGCGATCCCAACTGTGCTGGCCCGGATCCAACAAAAAAAAAAAAACAAAAAAAACAGATCTCTGAGTTTGAGTCTGACAGAACTACTGAAATTTACCATTTAAGGGAATTTATGATTAAAACATAATGAAGTATTGCTGATTTTTATTATAATCCTAACAATTTTTTTACAGGCCCTAAAAACTGATATAAAAAGTTTACAACCCACCCTTTTCAGCTCTAAAATCCATTCATCTTAAAAGAAAGACCTAAAATTAGTAGACATTTTGTTCAGATAATATTTATTTTCTTAATATTAACTTGAAAAGTTTCATCTATTCATGGGCCCCGATATCGACGGAAGCAGTAGCAGCCCTGTGGCTGATCCCCCGGAATCATTCCTCCGCCCTTTGATGTATCAATCGCCTCCAACATTGCCACCACCTCATCCATCTCCGGCCTTTTATCCGGGTTCGCATCCCAACATCTCTTCATTACATTCGCAAGAGAGCTCGGGCAACACCGAGGTATTTCTGGCCTCAAATTCTATACATATATTTCCACTCCCACAGTCAGTTAGCTTCATTTTAACAAAATTTTTACAGCAGAAAAAAAAATGAAAAAAAAATAAATAAATAGATACTTTTATGTACCTGACGGACAACAGCGGAGGTCATTTCTGAGAAACTAAGGTCTGGATAAGGCATGTCGCAACAGTAAATTTCCCATAGACAAATGCCGAAACTATATACGTCGCATTTCCTGTTGTAAGGGTTGCCATTGAGAACCTGCAGTCGCATTTGTTCATCACTACGATCATAATAAAGCCATTTTAAGTGGTCGTAAAGAATTTGAGGTCTGTGCAGTCTGACTGTACAGAAGTCCAAATAAAATGCAACTCGTTTTACTATAACATGTAACTCATGTATGATACATGATATCTCACGCAGATAAAATGTAACCCATGTTACTATAAAAGTCAGACTTTTGTGCAGTTCGACTGCACATGCCTCAGATCCGGTTGTAAGAGGAATGAAGGGGTTGGCAACTTAGCATACCTCTGGAGCCATGTAGCCGAGGGTTCCGGTTTCACCAGTCATGTCATTTGGATTAGATGCCTCAACACGAGCCACCCCAAAGTCTGCAATCTTGAGTGTTCTAGCCTTGTCCAGAAGCATATTTTCTGTCTTCACGTCTCTGTGAACAATCTTCATCGTGTGAAGATAATTCAACCTGTAATAAACCGAGACAAGGGTTCATTCAACCCGATTATTGTTCATTTTGAAGAAAGCATGTGGGTACGAGTTTGTTTAGGGTTGTAGGTACTATGTACCCTCTAGCAAGGTCTAGTGCTAGTTGCATAACGACTTTGAATGCGAGTTTTCGCCTTCGGTTTTTGATGAGGAAAGACTTAAGTGCACCTCCGGGAAGATATTCAACAACAACACAAGCCGCATTTTGAGGGATGCCATCATGACCGTGATCTGCTTGTATGTTTAGTTCTGATGTGCCCATTGTTGCTCCTATAAACTGCAACGCCAAATTTTTACATGAAAATAAATAAGTACATATTCGTGTTGTTACATGTAAATAGTCGACGTTTGAAACTGTGACAAGGAACAATATTACCTTGGTCACGTTAGGATGATCAAGCTTGTACCAGACAACGACTTCTTGCGTGAACGCAGCTCTAAGCGAAGCTATTTCAGCATCTGTTCTATGACCTTCCTCCCCCCAATCTAGAAGTTTAACTGAAAAGTTAAAAACATGCTTCAAGCTTAATACAACTAACCTGAAAAATGCAACATGCCTCTATGGATGGTTAACGAAATTTCAAAAATAAATAAAACAAGAAAATTAAGTTTGTTTCGCGACAAGCAAAGCAGATAGATTAAGCAAGGGTCAGGGCTCAACTCCTATGGTCCTGTCAGTAAGACTGTAACATTGACCCATGTCAACATCCTAGCTTTCTTTGCGAGGAAACTCGAAAACTGTCTACTTTCTCCGTTAGTTAACACTTTTGCATTTACTTTCTTCCCCTAAAAAAGCGTCATACTTACTTTTTGGTTTAACTCGGTAAAAAAGGTCGTCGTTATGAAGTTTAACCATTATATTTTTACAAATTAATTGTTTCTTTTTCATATCGAAAAGTTAGCTGAGTTATCCAAATCAAGTTTTCTTTGAGAAAGGAGGGAGTATCGGCATGCGAAAAAGGCAAGCCTGAAATTAATGACACAGTTAGGAAGTTCACAGACAGAGGATGTAGATGCAAGAAAGAAAAAAAGGCAATGGGCCTAACTGTAAATCAAGAAAATCTCGTGAGTTGATAAAGTAATTTCCAGAGTCAGTGTCACAAGGGATCTGCACTCTGACAGTTAGAAAACAAAAAAACAGAAGTCATCTTACTAACTGAAGCAATCGGGACGAAGAATGCGTTAATTACTTGACAAGCAAAATTAACAGAGTAGCAGCAACCAACGAATCGTAAGTACATCCCAAAACTATGAACTTAGCCTCAATCAAAAAGCAAAACTAGTCTAAATAACGTCCAAACGACCTTAATCTCCGTCTCACCTACACAAGCCTGCGTTTTCTGACAACTCTAAACATTACATGCATATATACAACCTTGAAACAAAAGAAATTTGGCAATAGTATTTCAGTATCATACTGAAGAAACTATTGCCAAAAAAATGTCAGCAATAGTACTTCAGTATCTCCGACTGCATCTTGTACTGAACTACTATTGCCAAAAAATGTCAGACCAATAGTACTGAAGTACCATTGCAAAAAAAAAAAAAAAAATAAAAAAAAAATCTCTAAATAAGCTTAATTACACGAATATGAAGTGTTTGTGTGTGGGAGTGAATTAGAAAATGAACCTGCAACGTCTTGACCATCATAGACCCCACGATGAACGGTGCCAAAGGTGCCGCGAGCAATCACAGACTTGATGATAAGTTTGGACGGATCGATCTCCCATTCTTGCCTCGTTCTTTCTTCGTTTGCTCGTTTTAGTGGTGGTGGTGGTGGTTGGAGTTGGAGATGTGGTTTGTTGAAAGTGGTGTTTCTGCTATGATCCATGCTGCTCCATGTTCTTCTTGTCAAGTGTCGTTGTAGCTGCTCGTCTAAGCTCTTTAGATCGATCTGATCGGCTCGAAGAAATCCATGGCTATGGCTACTGTTCCCCTCCATCTCCAGACAATGCTTCTCTTGCTAGTTGCTAAGCTTGTGCTTACTTATATATCATGTATGTATATTTGACAGGGCAGTAGTGAACCAGTTGAACTGCCTTGTACCTTAATAACTACTGCTTTTACTCTTTTATAGTCTTTTTTACAAGCCGCTCCCTTTTAAAATCTAAAACTTGTTATTGATATTACATCAACAATACTATCAATACCAAGCATTAGATTTTAATTACAACAATTATATCAATCTAAAATTATTGCTCAAAGTTCATTCGCAATAACAACGAAAAAAATATGAAGATAATATTGGACCCGGAACCGCTCCACCCAAGTTTGCTACACCCCTCTACCCAACGGCTCCGATCAAGGCCATATAGGCGAGTGGTTTGGGTGTGCGGCTAAGATGATTTCAATTTTTTGTGGGTCCCACTGACTGAGCTCGGACACATCTGAACCGTTGGGTGGAGCTAAAATGAGGTGGCTCCAATCGAAACCATTGGGTAGAGCTAACTGCTTGGTGCAGCAGTTCGAAATCCGATGATGGATGGAGTAATACAATCTATCTAATATCTTGAGGTAAAGGTTCTGGTAAAAATAAGTAATACAACAAACTTGTACTTTTTGTACCCGATTAATTAAAAGACCCCTTGCTAAATGAATTCGTTACTACTTTGCTGCCATCAATTTAATGTGCATTACTTTTATGTAAATTTCATGTGCGTGCAATAAAATAAAAAATCTATGCCACTTTTAATCGTAAAATATTTGAAACTGCTGCAGCGATCAATTTGCTGCTTACACTGCAACGATCGGTTGAATTCAATGGCAATTCCACTTTATAAAACATATCGTAAAGCTTAAATTGACCTCAAATAAATAAAATATAGACATTATAAAGCTCTCATTACTAATACAACAAATGAAACTTGTACCCTTTGAATTAAAAAAAAAAATGAAATTAGTACAAAATCCAAAAGAAAATAAAACATGAAAAAAGATCGCAGGACAGGAGGGCTTTAGTAAGAAGACTAGGCCCATGGGCTTAATGTTGGTTGGGCTAAAATCTCACAAACCCTAAAATCAAAACCCTAGCTACTTATATTATTCTCATTTCATTTCATTTGAGAGAGAAAGAGAGAGAGAGAGAGGAGGCAGAAACAAGGTGGGGGAGAAAAGATGCAGATCTTCGTGAAAACCCTAACCGGTAAAACTATAACCCTTGAGGTTGAATCCAGTGACACCATCGACAATGTCAAGGCTAAGATCCAGGACAAGGAAGGTTTGTTTCTTCTTTCATTAATTTTATCATCTTAATCCTTACAATTAAATATTATGTCTGATTTATTAAGATATCATGTTTTTGTTTTGTTTTGTTTTGTTTGTGGTTATAAATCTATGTTTCAATGGGCAGAATAATGGTAGTATAAGCTTTTTTGTGTGATTGTATGTGTAAATTCATTTTTTTTTTGTTTGACAAACATAAGATTTATTAAATATTTACACGTTGATTAATTCAGTATGAATAGAGTAGATTGGTTAATCCTAGCTAGTCTAGAAGAACATGCCATGGTTTGCCAGTTCTTAGTTTTTTAAGGATGGTTAGCAATGTGAATTAGAAGATTAGGCAAAACACAGAGTACATATTTACTAAACCTCCAACGGTGGCCGAAGCATGGACTAAGTAAGAGAAGTCTAAATGATATACTCCCTCCGTCCCATAATGAATGTCCCCAAAAAAATCAAATTTACTTTGATCAATCAAATTTAAAAAATTTCTGACACATTTTGGGACGGAGGTAGTATATACTTTTATTGTTGTTTGAACTTACAGATAAAAGTACTTTTTTTTTGCGTTCATTGAAATTATACTGTCAAGTTTGCTTTTTTTCATGATGTTGATGTAAATAATGTATGTAGTCTGTGTTAATATATGTGTCTCCTAACAGATTGATACCTTTACTATACAGGAATTCCTCCAGATCAGCAAAGGTTGATATTTGCTGGGAAGCAGCTTGAAGATGGCAGAACTCTTGCTGACTACAACATTCAGAAAGGTTTTCTTGATATTTTTCTTGTTTATTTACTTTGTTTGGTTGAGACAAATTGAAATTAGTCTGATGTATTGAAAGTTAATTTTAATGTGCGCACCGTCTTTTTTAGAGTCAACTCTGCATTTGGTTTTGAGGCTGAGAGGTGGAATTATTGAACCCTCATTGATGGCTTTGGCTAGAAAGTACAACCAGGATAAGACCATCTGCCGCAAGTAAGCTCATTCCTCCATTGTCTTCCTTCTTGTACCTATTACTCCTTCCGTCTCAAAATTATCTTCATACTTTCTTTGCCGTTATTACAAAGGAACTTTGAGCAATAATTTTAAGAAAATTTAATTATACTAATGAAAACTTAAAACTTGTTATTGATAAACCATCAACAATACTAACAGTGACAAGTTTTAGATGATCATTAAGACAATTAAATCAACCTAATTTTTTTGCTCAAAGATCCTTTGTAATAATGGCGAAAAAAGTATGAAGATCATTTTGGGACGGAGGCAGTATGATTTTTGTGCATCTCTTTGGTTTTGCTTATAGTATGATTGTATACTTCTATAGCTTCTACAATTGAGTTTTGGTTTTCAGCTTAACATCACGTCCTTCAATTCCTTTTGATTGTGATAGAGTGGGATTGTTGTCTGGTTTACATTCAAGCAAGGAATAGATTGAAATTATGAGAATATGGACTAGTGACTTGGGGAAATTGCAAAATAGCTTGAAAATTTGTAAAGTTTTAAGACGGATGGTGATGGAATAGGTTGATGAGCTATTATTTGTTGGTCTATAAGGCAAATGCAAGCTTTATTACTTCACTGAGTGGCAGAAACTATCAGCTAAGACATTTTACACCATCAATCAACCCACCAAGTGTAGCTTATATGTTCTGCAATGAGTTCCAAGACTCATTACTCTCTAGATTCTAATTAAAGGTTTTGCAATATTTGTTAATTGCAATGTTTACTGAGAGCAGTTAGAGAAAGTGTCATGACACTCAAAACAGACGACCTTTGAGGTCTACTGTTTTGACCATGCCAAGGGGTCATAATTTTACCTATTATGGTGTGGCGTAGTTAGACGTTTAATCATGGTTGCTTTGCGAAGTTTAGGGAGTATAGTATTAACCCCCATGTCCTGCTTCAGCAGGTGGTTTATACTCTTACTCCCTCTGTCCCGAAATGATCTTCCCATTTTTTTCTTTCAAAATAAATCTGCAGTTAGCTAGTTCTCAATATATGTGTTGTATTTCAGGTGTTATGCTCGTCTCCATCCTCGTGCTGTGAACTGTAGGAAGAAGAAGTGTGGCCACAGCAACCAGGTGCCTTTACCGACATTATCTTTTCACTTTGTTAGAACTGAATATTGTTCTGTCAGTAGGTTTTGATTGCGTCTTGAACTTACTAATTAGTGCCTGATGTTTTGTTTTCACACAGTTGAGGCCAAAGAAGAAGATCAAGTAGACTTTGGTGATGATAAGTGGGTCCACTTGGTTGTGTATGGAGGCAAGTGGCGGGATTGCTATTATTTCCAGTAGTATTTTGATGTTAAAACCCTCAGAATTTTGGTATTTCGTGTTTTTGATTTTGTACTTCAAATATTAACCAGCATTGGTGTGATAACTAGATATGAAGTTGATGGAATTTTGGTTCTCAGAAAATTTGTGGATTTGAGGTAATTTTGGTGTTCAGAAAACTTGTGGAATTTGACTCTACTGCCTCTGTCCCAAATTCTAAATGAATGTCCGAAATTGCTTATTATTTTGAGCAATTTCGGACATTTTGGAACAAAGGTAGTAGATAATTAATAATCGCGCCCCCCCCCCCCCCCCCCCCTTGAACTGAACATAATACCCTTTTTATCCTAAGTACTAATTCTCCTCCTGTTCCAAAAAGATTCTCATACATTTTTTCGCTGTCCCAAAATGATTTCGTTCATTTTTTTTGGCCATTATTATGAAGGATTAAGCTGATTTAATTGTTTTAATGATTTTTTTTATTGATAGTTATTGTTGATGGTCTATCAATAACAAATTTTTGATTTTCATTGATATAATTAAATCTGCTTAAAATTATTGTTCAAATTCTTTCGTAGTAAAATGAAAAAAATTTGAAACCATTTTGAGGAGGGAGTATTATCATATTTTACAACAACAACAACCCCCCCCCCCCCCCCCCCCCCCCCCCCCACCCCCAAAAAAAAATAAAAAGTTGCAGATAAGTTTTGGTGCGATAAGTAAAACACATCTTTTATATAAGTTAAATGTTTATTCCGCAATAGAGGTGGCAATACTAGTAACCACCTTTTATATTATACTCCCTCCGTCCCCACTTAAGAGTCAAAATTTTTTAAAAAAGGCGTCCCAACTTTAGAGTTAAAATCCAAAAATAGAAAGTGAGTCTTACATGTCATATCCACAACAATTATCCACAAACTCTTCTCTACCCCACTTTCTCTCTCCTACATAACTATTAACACTCACAACACAACACTTTTTCCTTAATTCTTGAACCCAAAATTTTTTCGACTCTTAAATTGGGACGGGGGAATATATAGTACTCCCTCCGTCCCGGAGTAAGAGTCCCACCCCCAATTTGCACGCTTATTAATAAATATTGGAAGTGATGTAAATGTTGTGAGTGTAAAAGTAAAGTAGGAGAGAGAATGAGTGGGAGAGAATAGTGAATTGATTGGTGTTGTGAGTATAAAAGTAAAATAGGAGAGAGAATGAGTGGGGTGAATAGTAAAGATTCTTTGCCATTTTAGGAATGAGACTCTTACTCTGGGACGGAGGGAGTATATATTACTACTTCTCCTAAAATCTAAAATGATTGTACGGAAAAAAATTCAAAAAGTTAATTTTTATGATCTATAGATAAAGAGAATTTTTTTTTGACAGACATTCATTTTACGACGAAAGGAGTAATACAAACAGTCATGAGAAATAGTCTAAAATGAAATAAGCCACATCTACTGTGTTCTTTCTAAAAATAACATCTTTATGTTGGCAGGCGGAGCCGTCAATTTAGGTTAGCGGGGCGGTCTCAACCCACCAAAACCAACCATTTGGCAGGACGGGGCGGGCCAGCCCAAATTCTTGGCGGGCTACAAATATGTCACCCCAACCCACCTTGGGTTGGTGGGTCAAATGGGCCAAGCGGGCTAGTCCGAAAATGAAAATTTACCAACTGAATTGATAATAAAGCACATTCAAACTATGATGTAGATAAATGTAGGGTGAAGACAACCACACAAACTCCATTATACATTGATAAAATAGACATGTTTATTCACCATTTTATAAAGGAAGGAGCGGAATTCATAATTTCATAAACCGGTAACTCAGTAAGCCACAAATTAGACAAGACATTAATAAATACTACTTGCAAATAGTTTTGGAAGTAATTTCTCATTTAAAAAAAATTGCTGCTAAAAGCTAGGGGAAAAAATGTGCAGATATATTCATGTTCGCTGTCTCTTCCTTGCAGGGGTGTCATGTACCTGGGCCTTAATTCCGTATGTCTTTAGCTGAAAGTTTTCAAAAGCCTCAGATATAGCTCCGACCTTCAAAACAGCAAACAAAAGAGTCGTTTGAGAATTAAGGAAAGCAAAAGAATTAGTGAACCATTACTTTTTTTTTTTTTTTTTTAAAAAAAACGTAAGTATTGCAGGACAGACCAGTTCTGGTTTCTTGGAGTATACTCTGACAATCATATCTTGGTATGAAGTTGGGAGCAAGTGGCTAATGCGATCATCAGCTATTGAGAATTTATCCTCACTCTCATAATCCTGAAAAAGTTTAAATAGACAGTAAGAACAAGTATAGTCTGCGTATGGAGGGAGGGAGGCAGGGAGATGCTATGGAAGGCGGCCCAGAGGATACCTGGGAGGGAAGTTAGCAAGAAAAGCAATTTTGAAACCAACTCGACATAAAGAAGACACAGAAGTATAGTGTATGTGCGTTAATCAGGATCAAGTGAACTACAAATCCTATAGGCTTATAACTGATTTTTTCCCCCCCTACTAATACTATCTCCATCTGACTCAAAAGAGTCGTACTTTCAACGTAAAGATGTTCCATTTAACAAGTCCTGCTTAAAAAAAAAAAAAAAAAAAAAACTAATAAGTTAATACTGTATGAGTTTTGACTTTTGGGATTTCACCTTGCTATATTAAACTTGGAAGTTTTGTACCTGAGAATTTTAGTTCTCGAACTTAAGGGTAAATATGGGCAATATCTCAATCCTTATAATGTTTACATTCAAACATAATGTTTTTAAAATAAAAAGTTGTGAAAATTTTAACATGTAACAGAGAATGCACTCTCTTTTCCGATTCTTCTTTCTTGTATGAACAGAGTAAAATACTCGGGTCATAATAAAGCTGACAGTCAAAAGATTTCTCTGTATCCAGTTTACTCTTCATGACTAAGTTACTGCTTTATTGAAGTCACATGCGGATTGTTGGCCACAACAACGTTGTGAGTAATCTCACCACACCAATATTATATTATACTCTCTCCGTCCCAGTTTAAGGTTTCTAGTTTGACTTTACATGGAGATTAAGAAGAAGTACATGTGAGTATGAAAAGGAAAGTAGGAGAGAGAAAGTGGGTAGGGAGTTTTTGTTGTGAGAATGATAAGTGGGTCTCATTGTCCATTTTAAGTAATAAAGCCATTAAGAAATAAGAACCTTAAACTGGGACGGAGGGAGTACCATGATAAAGATTCCAATATTTTACCCGTGACAAAAGGAAAATATAAGTTCACGACATTTGAGATTCGTAACCGAATCTAAAGCATTATCTAAATATTATTATGACAAATGAGGGAGTTCCATACCTTGAAAAACTTGATGCTGGAAGAATCCATACATGCATAACAACCGAAATCATTAATTAATATGGAGCAAGTAATAGCTGCATTACTTGGAACAAGAATTAATGAAGATAATAGATTAAAATTTAGATTGTCCCTTAAAATTTCATTATGGATAAAATATAATACCTTTCGAGGGGATTTTGTCTTCCACGAGTCAAATCGATCTTGACATTGCTAACAGCAACATCCTCTTCTCTTAGTGTAACCCCACCAGTTTTCTGTAGGGGAGAAATTCTTAGTTTCCAAGATAATAATCAGGGAGGCACTTACCTCCTCGCAAATATAGTTGTTAGTACCTGTGAGCAAATTATATCTTGAGCAGTAACTTCTCTAAAATATTCCATTTTGTCTTTTGGCACAGCATACTCATTACAGAACTGCAATAAAGCAATACTAATATTAACTGTCGTTTTGCAAAATCATTGGTCATAAAACATTGCAGCATATATGTTTGTGGCACCACACCGCATAAGTTATCAATATCTTACTGTGTGCCACAAAATGTTTAGCGGAATTAAGTTTCCATACCTGATAAAGGTCCCTTCTGCGAATACGACGGATCAAATCTCTGGATTCCTTCAATTCTTGGTCTGGAGCTGTCTCAATAACTTTGATAATTGTGTCATCTAGCTGCTCATCAGAGAGGTGAAGAAGAAAAACATTTTTATGTAGATACCTTGAAATGAAGTAGTTAGACCAATGGGCTGCGGAGATAGAAGTCTATGCAGAATGAGTACATGTGCTTGTCACATGCCATTATTTGAGGGGTAAAATAGGTACATCACCATTATTTTAATTTTCTTATTAAAAGAAAAGTAAAAGTAGTCTTCAAAATGGAAGGGTAGTTTCCATTCCATATTGTCCCTAAATCCAAAGAAGGGCATACTTTGATAAGAACACTAAATAATATTTTGGATTGGGAGATCAGTAGAAACATTGAGATTTGAGAGGTAACCCCTTATAATTACAAAAAAGGATAGAAGGGTCTAATTGAGAATCTTGTTAAAAGGAAGTATGACCTCTCTTTGGAAACTTACTAGAGAAAAAATGGATTTAAGCCCTCCGAGCAGAGACACTATGTCTATAGTTTGTCCCTAAAATATCATCTTGCTTCATTTCTTGTGGGAAAAATGACACTTAACTTGCAACAGAGGGAGCACTGATCACTACTACTACTATAGGCCACTTCACATACCTTCCAATATTGAGAAGGGTCCTCAATATAAGACGAAATCTCTAGATAGTCATTGGCTTTCTCCAGGGCATCTGCAATCATGAGCTCGATTGCCTGAAATATTAGTCAAAGACGTTTCACCATCAAATGTTTAACTAAAAACAGAGAAAAACACTATATAGCCCACACAGTTAACAATTTGTTCAAATAGGACAGGACAAACATGCCTTCACTTTTGCGTGAGTATACACTGTACGATACAGATCAGCACGAGTGGCAAATAACTTGTGAATAGTAAGATCTGAAACAGCATCAAAAAGTGAGGAAAATAATAATGGGATATCATGATCATGATGAGGATAGTTATAAGATGATACTAACAATCCTTTGAACGGTAACATATCTCATCACCCAGGACTCGCATAGTATCCATTAACCTGCAATTGCCCCAAAATAAGGAAGAACATTATCAAATGAATTGATAAACATAAAACAGCTATGGAAAACCTTCATCTATATCATGCAAAAATGGGTTTTAACCAATGTATAAAGAGATTTTGATTAGAACCTCTCAAACTGAAAGCTGCATCCTATACCACAAGCTCGGGAGTCACGGACGATGTAATCAAACCTGCAAGTTGATCCATTTCTAAAGTTACTGATGCACCGATATCACAAGGAAGAACGCAAATTTACTATTTTAAGAGGGAAAGAAACAAGACTGCCCAGTTGATAGGTCAGTTGGTAATTTACCCACTTGTCCACATCAATTCCATTGCGACCGTTTGCTACCACATCATATAAGAACTGTTTCTCCCTGGGGACCTACACATACACAATCAAAATAACCCAAATCAAAACTACATATCAAAAATGTGAAAATAGAAGAATCGAGGATATTAAAATAAATGTGTTAACCAGGTTCAAAAGTAAATAGATAAAATCTGAAAATTAGAAGTAAACAACGAAATAATCCGAACTTGCCTTTGGCAGGGAATATTCGGAGCTAGCAAGTATCATTTCCTGCCAAAGAGAAGCTATAGTTACAGACATGCATAAACACACAAAATATAGGCCTTTCGCATGTTTAACCAGCAGTTATATATTATATATTACCAATACAAATCAAAACAAAAAATCAAAGTTGATTCCAATTTCCATGGACATTATGGCAGTGTACAGAGGCGGAGCCATGCTTATGGTTAGGGGGGGCAATTGCCCCCCATTGACTTTTCAATTTGTACCAAATTAGTACTAGTAAATTGTTACCTTTGTAATTTTTACTATGAAAATTTGTATTTTGCCCCCATTAAAGCCAAGAAAAAATAACACTATATCCTATTTTTGCCCCCTTTTAAATTCTTGCCCCGTTGTAAAAATATCCTGGCTCCGCCACTGGCAGTGTATCTATGTACTGCAATAACAGAAAAGAATACTGTTCGGACTTTTGAACAATTAAACCGTATTCCTTAATGTGCCTATGACAAGATACCATATTACTCATAATAAGATCAACACACTCCAGCTCGGTTGGTAGTGTCTAATCTGGCTACTACCAACCTTTTATAAGAGTGGATGAGGCCCCGTGTTCTGGGTGTTCAAGTATCTCTGCTGGCAGATTATATAGCCTGAGTGTTTAGTTTTACTCCTTACACTCTTGCAACTGCTGTAAAACCGTCAAGCCTGTTTATAATAGCTCTAGATATTTTGGCCAATGAATAACAACGGGAGAAAGTCAATCCCCTGTTCAACTAGTCATACCTTGACTCTTTTAATGGTGTCCGATTCGATCTCAATATGGTGTTCATCAACGATGTAGTCAACCAACTTCACAGACATTTGCTCATGGGACCTAGAATGAAATGAGTCAGCATTTTATGTCCAAAATGTGATTACTAAGTTGAAGCACATGTAAGTAGAAAGGAAGGAAAAACAAACACACTGATAACATAAATAGAAAACTAACTTTTCAGTAAGCAATCATAAGTTCTAATAATATGCATTACAGAGGTAACAGAACAAAGGCAAAGACCAACAGCCGTTGAAACTCCAGCGAACAATTTCATATTTTAAGTTGTGAAGCCTAGATGCAGAATGCCCTCTAAGAATGTCCAAGATACAAAAGTTCATTCGTACTTGAGAGTATTTGCCAAAGAAATTTACATAACTAAATGGACTTCCTAGTTAAACTTCATGACTCAAAATAATTACAAAGTGATTCAATCGACATGCAAAATTCTGATTAGAAGTTTATGGGACCGAGGATATATATGGTTCACTGGCATAACAAGAATATGAAAAGTAAAAAAATTAAAAAAATTATAGAAACACCTAACTTAATGTCATGCCCAACTACTTAATCAATTCTGGTAAGCATGAAAAAAAAAAAAAAAAAAAGAAAGTAAAATGAACAACAAAATTGCAAGATACCACTTGGATCCCTTGAGAACCCGGGGAAGAAATTCACGTTCAAACAAGTGGCTGAAAGGTCCATGGCCAATGTCATGCAGGAGCCCTGCAAAGCCAAATGGAAATTTTCAATTAAGTATTGGCTACATTGATAAGAGACGGATATGGACATCTAGCATAAATTACCTGCAAGTTTCACTGTTTGTACATCAAACTGATCAATACCAAGCTCCAAACCCTGTCAAAAGGCAGCTATATAAATAGGAAGTCCTCAAAAATTTATCATGCAATCAAGTGATTAAGACAAAGATATGTAGATCACATGCTTGGTAAGCTTTAAGCTTGTGAACAGCTTCACCAGCTAGCCAATACACTCCAAGAGAGTGTTCAAATCTAGAATGCATAGCCCCTGGGTAAACCATGTACGCCATCCCTAGAATTCACAGAAAGATTTGTTAAAAAGAAAAGGAGTGAACGAAAAAGTAGGTTTGTCATTCAAGGTACTGCTGAAAATAAACATTAAAAAATTATTTTGGATGATTAAATGGTAAGTAAATTAAGAACAAAAATAATCCAATGAAGTATTTCCGATTAACTAGTACCAATAAAAGAGGAAAAGAAAAAATCATGGAGGAAAAAGTTAAGAGGGAGAATGATGCAAGTTCTCATTGAAAAGTTCAAGGAAAAATTGAAAAACTCATCAAACATTCAATTGCAGCACAATGTGTGTCGCACAAATTATAATCAAAAGCAAAGACTACAAATAAACAATATTGAAAAAGTTTGGCAACTAGATAGACAATCAATATGTAGTGTTCTATATCAGTAAATGACATTTAAGCAACAACAAAAAATCATATTTCGAGATTTTTCCATTTCCAGTTTCAAAAGACTCCATGCAATCACTAACAGAATTCAAAGAAAACAATTTTGACACTCACCAAGTTGCTTTAGATCACGAAGCCTGTAAAATGAGAAATTTATAGACTTAATTTTTATATATTTGATAGAACGAGATGGAATGCAGTAATAACTAGATAAGGGTTAACTAACCTTTGAAACTGTTCAGTGTCTACAAACTTCAGAAACAGCTGCAATCATAGAGAAAAAAAACAGCACTCATATAGGATGATTATTAAGCAAATCATAAACTTAAGGCCCAACATTTATGTTTCATGTAAGTTACGGAGTGATGGTCTGTTACAATCAGTGGTGAAGATAAGGCATAAAATGTTGTCAGTTAACCTCATGTAATCCAAAATATTAGGTCAAGATAAAATTAAAAAATAAAATTAGCTAATATATCTTCCAATACATGCTTCTAACATTTCCTGTTGTAGGTTGCTCAAAGAAGGTATTCTGTCCTTCCAGTCAAAGAGTCTTGGCGGGAGAATCAAATTTAAAAATTCCACTTTTCCAATTTTTCCATTGTTACATCTACTTTAGAATAAATAAAAGTACAGCTATTTCAATCCTTCAAAATAACGGTATCTATGAAAAACAACTTTAACCCTTAAACTGTTGGACATGCAAACTTGGACTCTCCAATTTTGGATAGAGTATTTTACGAACTTAAAACCTCTTATTACTTTGCAAGCAACTCAATCATGGTTTTTTTTTCTTTCAATAATACTTGCTTAGATCAGGACATGACTGAAAGTTCACGCACTCAAATACTAGAAAATTACCAACTAATGTGTTATTATTAAACTCCACACACGCGCGTGTGTGTGCATAACATATGCACCTGTGGTTCCATTTCTCTAGCAAGATTGGTTGATAAGAGGAGCCTGTGTGGACGTCTGCAAGCCTATTTACTAAGAGCAAGCACGACATTTATTCTCCCCTCTAATATTATAGGCAGTCGAGAAGCTATAATATAATTGTCTGAATTAATAAAAAAATATCAAATAACTTGATGTTCATTGCAGCTCAAGAGTTCCTAAAACAAGTAAATTCTCAAAATTTAAATGAAGGCACTCAATCTCTCTGTACCCAATCACTCAAAAACACTCCATAATAGTGATCAATGCATAAAATATTACAACACGGAAATGTGTATATGCATGTACATATTCATAGAATTAAGATAAAAATGGAGAGAGATGTTACAGGATTAAGATAAATGTTTCCATGGACATTGTCATGAATGTGCTTGGAGAATCTCCGATCTTGTCCGGAGGAGGCGGAACTGTAGATATTAGGCAAAATGAGATCATCGCTACAATAAGGTCCCATTCCTACTCCTGTATCTGCTTCTCCTCGTCCAAAAACCTGCACAAAAACCACAAATTCAAATACCAGACAGTTCAAAACCTAATGCATAAAATGCAATTTTCCGGTCGAGATGAAAGTGAAAACGCCGATGATATGTTCGACGAAATGACGCAATGACGGGAAGTAGTTATTTTTTGTTCGCCGTTACGCCGGTTACATACCTTCGGGACGGAAACTCACACAAAGCAGCCGGCGATTGAAAAGGAGTTTACCGGCGGTGTCGTGAGGGAGGGAGAGTCTGACCAGGGAAGGGGACCTGCTGGGGAAAAACTGGGAAAACGGGAGTTTGAAGTTTTTCTATTTTGTGAATTTGTTGGTCTACCCCCTCTACTAATTCGCATAGTTATAATTAGTCCTTGTGCTTAAGATATTCTACTTTTTTTTATCCCTATACTATGAAAAAGGCTTGCAAGAGACTATAATAGAACTATTTGATTGCCATTGCTCCTTGAGATTAACGACGTAACAAATACTTCGTTAAATTATCAAACGATAGTCGTGTATTCACTTTGTAAGAGTGGAGTTGAAAATTAAATATTGTTTCATCATTAGGATTTAAACTAGGAGAAGGTTTTATAAATGTCTATTCTTTGCGTGCGGTAGCGACTGAACCGAAATTTTATAGTTGCTATGATTATTCAAAGTGTGTCGTTCATTATATAATTTTGTCCAATTGTTAAATGCTTTTTTCGTCTTCTTCCATACTTTCTATATCTTGACTACGGTGATGGTTCACTCTTGCCTCCAAACAACGATCACGTTTCACTTCCATATTTGTCATTACTATTGAAAACTTCTCTTAATTATTGGTGCTACTTTTCGTTAGCATAGAATCACCGCCAATGTTGCTACTAACTTAAGGTCTCTCTTGTTGTTATGTAATGGGAGAGCTTTCCTTAGGAGCAAGTGAGAATCAACAATACAAAAGGTATAAGACACAAATCATGGCTAAATCACCATATAGGTGAATTACCCATGTTATTACAGTCACTTCAGTTGAGAATTAACTTCAAGACTTCGCTTTCTTAATTATCATTACTTTTCATCTCCCAACCCCACCCCCCACCCCCTTCTCCAACTAAACATTTATGTGGAGGTACATTTGCCAAAATTCTCACCTTTTATTACTAAGTGACCACTTACCACTAGTCGGATTAACCATAAGAACTACTAGCTTCCAAAACGGGTAATTTTGGTCGATAGCATTTGTTACATTGGCCGATTTAACATTGTAGTATTACATAGGTAAAGGGGCGATCCATCCGGTCATTAAAAAAAAAAAAAAGTAGAGGGGGGCAAATGTAATAAAATCCTTAAACTCAAACTTCCCAATCTAAGAATCCGCGAATCCAATCCCCATTCCCTCATCTATCTACCCGTACATAACCGGATAAGCCCAATTATTTAAACAAAAAGATAACGTCCACCCCAAACCCACCAACCAACAATGGTGGTCGTCACTTCCACCGGCAACACTCCTCCCTTCTCCGCCACTTCCCGCCACCATCATCACCATCTCACTTGCCGCCCTCCTCCGCCTTTCATTCTCTACTTCCGCCAACTCTACATTAAACCCAAAAAAGCTTGCAAATCCGCCGGTGGGGGCTTACTCGTCACGGCTTACATGGAGGATTCCGGCTTCGTGAATAAAATCGTCGGGTCTTTGCCGGTGATTGGGCTTGTAGCTAGACTGTTGACCGATACCGGCGGCGTTGGCGGAGATATTGTCGATTTCGCCGAGTTTCGGAGGAGGATTGGGAAGAATTCTTCTGTTAATGATTCTAGAGCTTTCTATGAATTTCAAGAAAGGCGTGGCCAGGTATTTTATTGCTCCTACTACATTTCCCTATTTTCTTACTACCTCTGTCCCAAAATGAATGTACCAAATTTCTATTTTCGGACACTCATTTTGGGACGGAGGGAGTAATTTTCTTGTTTGATTTACTAATTTTCAAAATAATTTGTGAGCGAAACAGTTTCGCTCAGGGGTTTGAGCGAGGATTCGCCCACCATTACGGCACTTGAGCGAATTTTCGCTCACCAGTTTTCACTTGGTGAGCGAGCTCACCACTGCAAATTGTCTAATGCTCCAATTATCAATAGGTCATACATAAAAGTAGATCAATTCTTAGTATAGTTCATAACAAATATTGAGAAGAATGCATTTTTCTTTTTGGTCAGTCCAAAATAAGAGTAGCATATCTAAAAAGAAAAATATTTTTAGTGTAATTTTATAATGATACAAACGATGTACAATTAAGTAAAGCATACTCTTCAATAATCTGACATGTCAAAGGGGACACTTATTTTGGAAAGGAGAAGTAGTAAAGTATACTCCCTCCGTCCCATACTTATCGCTACTTATTTCCGTTTTGAGCGTCCCATACTTATTGCTACTTACCTAAAATGTTCAATTTTCTCTCTTATCCACTCACAACAACTATCCACTATCTTATTTTCTCTCTCCTACCCACTCACAATGCTTACTTTTCCAACATAATTTTTTAATCCCCGTGCACTCCTATTTAGTAGCAAAAAGTATGGGACGGAGGGAGTACTTGTCACGTGAGTTTCTTTGTGTGTATGTGTGACTCTGTTTGTGTATACGGTGGGGGATGGAGAGAGTATGCTCTAAGCAGGCTTGTTTGTAGGGACATTTTGCTGAACTATCTAGATTGATCGCCTGCGAGTATTCTGATTAATGGTGATGGCAAGAAATGAATGATGGAAATTGAAATTTATTCAGTTTTAATTTGTTGAAATATATGAGTTTTTGAATAACTTGATATAATTATGAACAAAATCAATAGGTATATCAACATTTGAATTATACAAACTTGTCGTTGTTTGTTATACTAATATGTATCTCATAGTTTTGAATGACAACCACTATGATTTTAAGTTATTGTAACAGCAGTAACCATTCTAGTGTATTCCGGGTGACTGATTTTGCTTCTCTCAAATTGAGGATTTTTGGATCGATTAATATTTCAAAACCTTTCACTCAAAGTCTTCTGTGTTTCTAGATTCAAGCGTCCAAACTTTTGACATTCCAATGTAGTTTTAGATAATAAGCTACCAACAAAAAAATTTGAAGCAAAAGGCCTTATTCGTGTCAAATATCCTTTGAAAAAAATCCAGTTGATTATTGAATGTAAATCTAAGACCTTTTGTATGGGATGGACATTAATTGGAGAGATTAGATTGTTTATCTTATTGGGTAATTATAAGTACTCCCTTTGTCCCGGAAAGTTTGTCCAATTTGACTTTTTATGGTCAACACTAATGAACTTTGATCAAATATTGATGTCGGTCTAATAATCCTACTGAAATTCTAAAAATTGTAATTGATAAATTATGAAGCTTTTTGTCGGTAGCAATTTTTAGAACTCTTTGTGATCATTAGATTGATACCAATGTATGATCAAAGTTAACGTGTGTTGACCATAAAAAGTAAAATGGGACAAAAAATTAGACGGAGGGAGTATTATTTTCTGGCCATACTAGTGTACGAGTATTATGCACCATTTCTCATTATTTGTTAAAAGGCAGTTACTAATATGTGAATTAAATGTTTATTTATTTTTTAGCGTGGAATTAAACTTTTGAATTGTGTTTATTTATGGAAGGCAGGGGAACCTCTATATGTACTGATGTGTTGTTGGTTAGCGGCTGTTGGGGCTGGCCTGCTGAAATCTGAGGAAATCTTTGAAGGGGTGGCAAGGTTGAGTTTCGCCAACGATATTGAATTTGAAGAGGAAACTTTTATTGCAATGATGAATGAATCAAGAGAGGTTTGTTTTTTCAACATACTTCTATTCTTAATAGTTCTAGTCATGATATATCAATACTTCTATACGGTTATTGGTTCATTGTTTTTTCTATAAGTCAATTGCACTTACGGCCCACCGTGCTTTGATTAATCTTTGATTTTTACCACTCTTGTATTTTCTTAGCACTTATAGCCATTGTATTATAGATACTCGTTCATTATATCCCCCATCATCTTTTCATTATAGCATTGTCTCGCGTCTCCACTGTTCAGCTTAGCTTATGGTTGTGGAAATTTTAGAAACTTCATCTCCTGCCTGACGAAGATGAGAATAGTTCGTCGTTGACCAATCTACTTGGTGGTTAACTTTGGATTAGTATCTACCACTTCTGTCTCAAAATGAATGACCTTTTTATACTAAAATTTGTCGATTGATTTTTTACCTTTTTTTTTTTTTTCAAATTTCATTTTATACTTGGAAAACTAACATTTAGAAACATATAGCAAGGAAGTCTATGAATTTTTACTTTTAAAAGTCAACTTTTTCAGATTGTCTCTTGAAATCAGAAAAGGTAATTCATTTTGGGATGGAGGGGTAGTATAGAAGCCCATATGGGCCCATCCCACATGTATCCTACACATAGTGACAGCTCTTGTAACACCAGGTTGCTCAGAAATCCCAAAAATATAGAGACTACTTCTCACCATTCTTCCTTCTTTTGTTATCGCATACCAATACTCATTTGTAGTTACCAACTCACAAACGAGATTTATCTTGTTCTTGGTTTGCAGAAACGGGCAAAGTCACGTACTGAAACCCCCACCATTCCATTAGAAGCAAGAGCTGCAAAAGCTCTAGACGCAATTTATGTATGTTGTTTTAAAAGAGAGCCGATAGAAGCAGAAGACGAAAGATTACTTTGTATAATGCTTAACGCAGTTTTCCCCACAGTTGGATTACCCACAATCACAAAGATTGTCCAGGAAAAGGCAGCAAAAATAGCTCAAGGAGTTTATGAAGAGGTAACTTATATGGAACCTAAGCCTATATCGAAAGAAGCGTTACAGCTCCAACTCAAAGAACTCGAATTTCTTAGACAGAATAGTGATCGCGACTGAGGAGTTTCCGTTTAGTCCGAACAGGCTTTACTTGCATTGAGCTTATGAATGTAGTACAGAGTGCAAACTAGGAATGTCATTTGAGGATCGTTTGTAATATTTGGTGTTATATTAAGTTTTCAAATGTGTTATTGTTACTAATACAAATTGCCACCGTGTGTGTGTTAATAAGTGAGAGTGTGTATTGACATGTGACACTGTGTTACAAACCCGCAAGTGTTAGTGGTAAAAAGTGTGTGTTAATAAGTGCCAATGTGTGTTAATAAGTGAGTAGCGTATGTGTTATTATAAAGTGTCGTCGTATGTTAAAAAAAAAAAATCAGTGTGTGAAAAACAAAAAAAGTGCGGGCGTGCGTGTCAGAAAGTGTCAAATGTTTTTTCATGGGTAAATATGAAGTCACAAAAAAATCTCACTAAACTTGGCTCAAAAAATGATGTGGATGCAAGTGCAACCAATAAAATATCGCCACCTCATTTTGTAGACTTCTTTTTGTGTCCCTAGCATTGCCTTTTTTTCATTGTACCAAAACATACGGTTTAAATATGCTTTTCGTGTGTGGCATACGAAAATCTGATTTTTCCTAAGATTTGGCAATAGATATTTCCCCTTTGTCCCAAACTAAAGTCCCAAAATAAATTTCCCAAAATAAAGTACTCATTTTATTTTAAGAACGGGAATTAAAGAGAGATGTTGGAAAGTAGGTGGTGTGAATAGAATGATAGAAAAATGAGGTAGAGAATATTAAGTGGATAATTGTTTTGAGTGGGTAGGTGATCCGGCCGTTGGATCATTCTGTACCCATCCGGTGTGCCATCTATGTGCCCAAAGTGATCCGGCCATTAATATGTTTGAATAATATTAATAAAATGTTAATCTTAAAAACTGTGAGCCGCTGGATCACTTTGGGCACATGGAGTGGCACACCGAATGGACACAGAAGATCTGCTCTCCTCTAATGGGACACCCAAAATGGTAAAATAAGCACTTTATTTTTTGGGACGGAGGGAGTATATAACATAACATAACAATCATGAATGATCATATAACAATTTCACAAAAGATAAGTGTCAAAATCTGGAATACTCATTCATCACATACAACTTGCAGTTTCAAGCTTGGATATAACTATTGAAGCAGTTACCAAATGTAAGAATAGCAAGATCCTCAACATCTAACAAAAATTTATCAAAACTCAAGAAACCCTTAATTCATTACAAAGACCACAATGTATTTCTATCATTTGGGATTCCAAGAAATTATTTTAAAAGAAGAAGACTAGTAAAGTAACTTTCAAGGGCAAGTCGTCCCGGTCACGGATTCTGTATGTCATCGAATATGATGGCCATGTTATAGTGGTGTCGCAAAACCTGTCAACGGAAAGAGAAACAATATCACTTTGCTTGAATACATATTCTATAAATTCAACTAGTCAATTATGCAATTCTGATCATGATCGTTTCATTTTCTTGACATGTTGGAGAAGCGTGCATATTCTTTAGACCTCGTTTTCATTCACTGAAAATAATACCAAGTGTGCAGAAAAAATAGACATAACACAAGACGCAGATTATATTATCTGGAAGAAAGTATTTTTAGCCAAGAAACCTATTAACAAAAGCTTGATTAAAGGACGACTATAGTTCCCATTTCTTTGTCTGCAACCCAATTTTTATCAGACCTCTCTATTACACAGAAGCAGATGTTGGCCAACTAACAAAGAAAACGTTAACAGCAGAGGCGTAGCTAGGAAGGGCCTAAGGGGGGCAATTGCCCCCATTGGTTTGAACAAAAAAAAAATTACCTGTGCAAAATGTTCGAAATTATGGGGGTTTAGTGCAATTTTTTACAACTTGCCTCCTTGATTTAAAGGAAAGAATACACTAAGATTCATTTTGCCCCCATTGATTAAATTTCCTGGCTCCGCCACTGGTTAACAGGATGAACGTAGCTGAAACGTGAACGGTAATATGGATATGATGTGTATATATATACATATATAAGGATTCGTAATGAACAAAATCATGAGACAGTTGAGTCTTCCCAGTAGCACATAAAATAAGAGAAAAAACGCTCAATATATCCCACAAAGACCACTTAATGCACCTGTTAGGAAGTGCAAGTATCCATACTTGTTGGGACAGATTTCAATGGCAGAAAATGATTCATGTAGGCAACCCCACATGACCAGGACCAAGGTTGAGTTGAGTTAAGGTGCAGTCATAACTATAAGCAGAATTTGATTATATGTTTGATCATATAAATAGATATTTATATAAACTTCATATATCCTTTTGACCACAGACTGTCATCTTACAGTCTGAAATTTCCATTCTAAAGGCATACTCCCTCCGTCCCTCTTTAACTTACGAAAATTGGGTTGGGCACATTAATTAAGGAGAAAAGAGAAAAAGTTGATGTGTTGTGAGTATAGATAGTTGGGTGGGAGAGGGAAAGTGTGGTAGAGAATAGTAAGTGGATAGTTGTTGTGAGTATGACAAGTGGGTCCTATTATTTTAAAAGTATTAAAACATTTCCATTTTGGGTCTTTGTAGATTAAAGTGGGACAACCAAAAGGGTGATTTTTGTAGATTAAAGAGGGACGGAGGGAGTATAAAACAGTCATGCATGCCAATGGCCAACAAATTCAGACTAGAAGTATCATAATAATTCAAATTTTACCACCTCCATCCCACTTAAAGAAGTGAGTTTTCCTTTTTGATTTGTCCCACTTGAAGAGTAAGTCTCTTTTTTTGAGCCATTATTTTTTCAACCAGTTTACTATAGTAACCTTCCTTTCCCACATAACTTGAATAAAATGTCCCCTCCTTGTTATTCAAATGCTTGGAGGGCAAATTTAAGAATCAAACAACTGTTTGTCAACTACTTTCCTTCCTTTACGTGTTTGGTCAAACTCTACTCTTCATATGGGACGTAGGGAGTACTACTTTTTGAAAAATGAAAGGTATATTATAAACAAGAGGTGCCAAGAAAACGTGACAAACCGAGGTTGACTTTGTGTTTATTCAACTAAAAGCACCTAGCTGGTAGCAAAGAGTATCCATAAATTCTACTCCATCCCAAAATAAATGTCCAAAAAAAATCAAATTTGCCCTTTGATCAAGAGCAAATTTGAAATTTTTTTGGACATTCATTTTGGGCCAGATCTGCAGTCTGTACAAGACTCTACCTACTTATGATAAAATTTATTGTCAGCACAAGAGAGAAGGAATTGTATAATAAAAGATACTCCGTCCCACCTCACTTGAGACCTAAGAGGTGGGCACAATAACTAAGGAAAAAGAATAAAATAAGGAAAATGTGTGGTAGAAAATGAAGAGAGAGAATGAGTGGGGTTAATAGTAGGTTGGTTGAATGAATTGTGTGGTGGAAAATGAAGAGAGAGAATGAGTGAGTGGGGTAGATTAATTATAAAATTATAAAAAGATTGCCATTTTGGGGAGTCTCAAGTGAAGTGTGACGGACCAAAATGGAAATAAGTCCCAAGTGAGGTGGGACGGAGGGAGTATATTTGTAGTGCTACGGCCAAGTACCAATGAAGTTCAACAAGAGACAGTTGGATTCTGGTAACTGTAGTCCACCAGCAGGGATGGCAATTTGCCCGAACCCGATCCGAACCCGAAGGCAACCCGCCCCGAAAAAAAAAGTAGGATTCGGGTTGCAATTTTCATGACTCGGTCGGGTTCGGGTTTTTTATGTTGACCCGTTGTGATCCAACCCGACTCGCACCCCTATGTGTAAAGTTAACATATTATGCTAGTTAATCATATTATCAGTGTTGAGCAATTTATTTTTATAGTTAATTGTGGGTGAGGTTTGATGATTTAAGACTGATTTGTATAACTGGTTCACATTTAGGCTTAAACATAGATTGGGCCCAATCAAATATGAGCTGAAAAAAATTAGATATTGATACACTTTGGGGCGGGGCGGGTTCGGGTCCAGCATTCTTCGGGTCGGGTCACCCTTTTTAAGGTTAGGGTCGGGTTCGGTTTTGACGAAACCCGACCCGTTGCCATCCCTATCTACCAGTATCAATAATTGGTTACTTCATTGTACGCAATTGGTGTAGCATGTGATATCATTCTTTGACTATTGTCATTCAAAAGGGGTTATTTTGGTCTCTATCATGCATTTGTGTTATCCAACAACGAAAATGATAAAATTTTGAAGTACAGTGTATATGTCTAGATAGTCCACTTTCTCTCCTCAACTTATAGAGGCATGTATGGATGCATTTTTGTTTATTTCGATGTTGTTTAATAAAAATCATATAAATGTTCTCCTTTGTGGTTCCAATTCAAATCAAACTATTTTTCCATTATAATATACTCCCTTTGTCCCGAAATGATCTTCTCATTTGCCATTTTCCATTGTCCCAAAGAGTTCTTCTCATTTCTATCATTTCTACAATTTGGGCTTAAATATGCATAAACACAACATGACTAGTGAAGCAAGTGTTCATATCCTTAAAAAGTTTAAATAGTCAAATGTGAAGATCACTTTGGGACGGAGGGAGTATATACACACACATATAAATGGCAAGACAAAACCCACTCATTCTCCATCTTTGATTACATCATCATACACATCCCTCTCCTCTCACACTATCACACACTGTCACGTGTCCCATCAATACCCTCACTTCAATAGTAAAAAATAAAATTAAAAATATGGAATATATACAAGAAACATGATATGACTTTTGAAATACCTATAAAAGTATTATGAATAGTAGGAACAATAAGTCAAGTGATAAATCACGACAAAAACCAAATAAAAAATAAATCATTAATCCAAACAGGCCACTGTTCTTACTAGTTTTACACAATTTTAGCAATATTGGATTTTATAATAATTTTTTAGTAGTGTGAGATTAATTGTACCGTGTTCTCTACAATCGGTTCCCATGATTTCCTACCATTAAGGGCATGAATTACATCGTCTCATAATGGTCATGATTATTTTGTATTACAACGATGATTTTTCATACAATTTAATTTGATCACTAAATTGTGTAGATAAAGGAAAGAGTCCATTCATTCATGAAATCCAGAGGGAGGCACTGGTAAATAAACTTAAAACTATGTGTATCCTAGTCAAGAGAGGATTCCCGGGATTTCGAAACTCAACTCGCGAACAAATATTTCTAATTGTACATAACACACAAGGCCAATATTTAAACAAATATTTAACACCCGCCACGAGACACCAATCAACTATGATCGTCGTGACATCTACCATCAACACTCCTCCCTTCTCAACCAATTTTCGCCGCCGCCACCCTTGTTTGTCCCATTTTGATTTTTTTACGGTCAACATGAATGAACTTTGACAAAGCATTGATGTCAATATAATGATCACAGTGGAATTTTAAAAATTAATATTGTTAAATCACTTAATGATTTATCAATTTCAATTTTTAGAATTCACTAGAATGATTAGATAGACATCAATGTTGGTCAAAGTTCATTTTATGTTGACCATAAAAAGTCAAAATGAGACAAACGTTTTGGGAAAGAGGGAGTATTATGGAATTTAAGTGCATCATGTGTTGGGACACTTGAATTACGTAGCAATGCACTATGAAAGTTTAGGTCCAAACCAAACCAAAAGCATCGTAGTGGTTCTAGTTGAAACCACACGAGCTATAACATGCAGTAAAACAAAAAGGAAAAAGAGCGGAGGGCTTAGAGAAATCACCTTCAGATAGACAACCCCATTGGCCAACCTCGGAAGACAACATAGACTTGAGCAATGAAGAAGCAGTTGCAGAGTGAAGAGGCATTAGAGATTGTGCACATCCCAACTCCACCGGCAGCCTACATTCACCCATTTACGATCTCAATTTAGCTCCCAAACTATATTACTCCTTCCGTCCAAAAAAAAGAGACAATAGTTTGCTTATGAGATTTGTCACAGAAAAAGAGCATACATTTCCAAAGTCAAGCTATAAATTTTGATTAGTTTTTAATTCATTTATTTCTTTTTAAAAAACATGACCTTTATCCACTATGCATTCCATAAAAAATAACAATAAGGTTTTACTACAATTGAAGAAAAACAAATAAAAGTTACGCTAAAGCATAGTATTTAAAAAGTTTCAACTTTTCAAGTTTAATTTTTCTCCAATGAAATTTAATGTTAAAGTACTAAGCTTTTCAAATTTTTTGTTAATATACTTGAAGTTCATCATAAAATTCATAAAAAATACTACCTCTGTCCCTAAATGAGTGTCCAAATTTCATTTTAAGGGAGACTGAAAATCTCAACTTTTTGAACAATTTGGTAACAACGATTCATATATAATCTTGTAATCTCCTTTCCAAACCTTTAGTTTTGCACGTATAAAGAAACCGGTGAAATTTTTTTCGAAGAAAAACGTTTAGGGAGAAAGTTATGTTCAAAAAAGACACTCATTTAGGGACAAAGATTTCTTGAAAATGGACACTCATTTAGGGACAGAGGGAGTAACGTTTAATTCAATAAAAGATAGTATATACTCGTTGTTGGGTGTGGAGTCAAAACCATGGAGGAGAGGAGTCAAAACCGCGAACGGAGAAGGAGGCATAAAAGGACGAGAAGTCGGAAACGAAAGCCAGCTATGGCACAACCGTGTAAGATGATACGACCGTGCAACAGAATTATGCGCAGAGTTGGCGTTGACTTGTTGTAGAAGGACTTGACTTTTTGTAGAGGGGCGACTGAAGGGCGACTTGACTTTTTGTAGAGGGGCGACTGGTTTTTTTGGGCCTAGGGGCCCAACTCCTTATTCACGTGGGAGTCTTCGCGAATTGGAGAAAGGAATATTAATTCCTTTTAGGAATTATGTTTCCTTAAGGTTTTAGTTTCCTTATTCAATTGAACTACTGCTGTCCTACATACTCCGGTTAATTGATATTGGTTTAGGTTTAGGACTTGTAACCCTATATAAATAATGTGCAGCCACCATGATATTGTGAGTGCTTTGTGCTAGGAGAAAGTTAGTATACACAAGAGAGAACCACAAATAGTGTCAAGGAGGGGATCGGGGGCCTAGGAGAGCCATGGGGGACAATCCTACAACCCGGCCATGACCAAGTTGTGTGTATTCTTGAATGGGAGAGATAATGTGTGTGAGGGGTTGCTCTAGGAGAGTAGCCATGCTTAAATATGTGTGATTACATGTGCAAAGTTGTAACAATCTTCATATATTATTATAGTGATATCCTGACTTGGTGACGCCTTGATATGTAGTCATGTGTTGACGAATTGGGTTAACAAATCTATGGTGTTATTTCTTTCATATTACTACATGTTTATTATTCTCCCCATGTTAGGATTGCTAGTATGGGTTAGGCGAAGAGGTGAGATCCCCCTAAATCCCCAACACTCCCTCCGTCCCAAATTGATAGTCCCATTTGACTTTTCAAAAAATTTAAGGTTACATTACAGCTTTTGGAAATTCAGTGATCTTGAAGCCTTAACTTTGGAAATGGGGCAAACAAAAAGGGGAAATGGGACTACCATTTTGGAACAAACAGAAAGGCGAAGTGGGACTACCATTTTGGGACGGAGGGAGTATAACATGCATCACCTTAATCCCAGAATAATTGTCCTCCTTTCATGATCATAAACGAAATTGGTATCCATTTTGGGACACAGGGAGTATCAAATACCAGTTCCAAAATAAAAATGCTCAAAGTGACTTTTAATTTACTTTTATAAAGATAAATGCAACTATTTTCTCGTATGGAGTTAGTAATATCAATAAAATCGAGCATACATATAGAACTCCAAAAATCTCAGAATGCACTTATTTTGACAGATTAGAGTGATTATTCAAACAAAAATGCAGAAATTCAAGTATGTAAAGACGGACCTGGAGGAGGAGAAGAGGGGATTCCGGCGACCGGAGAGGCGAGGAGTTGAGGTTGGGATTCCGTTGAGGTTGGAGGATAATTGGGGTTTACGAGTGCAGTTGAGAAAAGACCTTGCTGTAGAAGTCGATCTCTGAAGAAATTGTCTTGCTGTATTGGAAGCCATTTTTGTGTCTTCAAGCTCTGGTTTCAAAACCCAGAGACTTCAAAACCCTAGTCTTGTTGGTAACGGGTCATGACCCGGAAATGGAAGAGGCTTAAGCCCATTAGATCGGCTAAGGTTTTCTAGCCCAAATGGTATGCACCCCGTAAGCTTCTCCTTTCATTTGCATTAGGGATGGCTAAACCGAACCGGAACCGAAAAACCCGGAAACGCTTTGAACCTTGACGAAAACCAAAACCGTTTATAACATGGACCGATTCCGGTTCATTCCCTCTGAAAACTGTGAGCCGGCGGTTCCGAATCGCCATGAACAGCCTAGACCGAACCGGAACCTTTATCAAAATCGTTAGAAAACCGTCAAAATCGTTAGATTTCTAACGGTTTCATCAGAATTAACCGTTACTAACGGAACGTTGACAAGAAAAGTTTGAGTTTTGACTGAGCCAAATTCAGTGAATAAAAATAATAAAAAATTGGTTGAGTATATAAAAGAAAAGAGGGACGGACCTCTTTAATTTTTTAAACATTTTTCTATAACTTTTTGTAAAAAAAAAAATTGGCAATAAAATATTATTATAATTATTTTTTCTGTTAAAAAAATTAACATTTAAAAAAAAAAAAAAAGAAGGAAACTTTGGATCAGCGGTTCCGAACCGTGAACCGGCGATTCTGAATCGTAACCGGAAGAGAAACGGTTCGGTTACGGTTCAAGCTTTTCCGGAACCGGCGGTTCAAAACCGGAACCGTGTTTGGTCATCCCTAATCCTAATACGCATATATCCCTTTTTCCTTTTTTTTTCTTTTTTTCGGTTGATTTGTCAAATATTTTAAATTATGCATTTCTTATTTGTACTGTGATAAACTTGCACTAAGAACAAAATGTGACACGATGTATAAATTTACGGATGTGAAACTTATTTTGAGACGGACAAAAGAAAACACGATTTAGAGTGTGACATAAAAAGATTAGAAAAAAAATCAAATTTTCTATGAATAATACTAGGGGAACAAAAAAGTCACAAAATCTTGCTCACAAAATCATAGGTGTCATGATTTTATTGGTGTTTTTAATTAGAGTGTGGCAGGTCCATTATCGATGCAACTAATAAAATATCGTCACCTCATTTGTGAGCAAGATTTTGTGACCTTATTTTGTGCCCTAGCATTTTGCTCATTTTCTATTGAGGGAGAGAGATTAGTTTACGAAGTGTAACACCAAAATGATTTTGCATCTATCTATGTAAAAAACGGGTAGTATTAAATACAAGGCATCTTGTGTACAAGGCAAGAGTAAATGACCATAATACCCTTATATATAAACCAAAAAACTCAATTCCATTCAATTTCAAACAACGCCTCCGTCCCTCCAACTCTGCGCACACGAAGCCGACGACGAAGAAGAACGACCGACCACCTCCAAGATCGACAACCGGCAACGATGAAGAAGAAGTTGGCCACGGTCGGCGGAAAGTCCGGCGCCGCCTCATCTACCGCGGCTACACAGGTAATGCCCAAATTATTACCCTAAATTTCATTTTCAAAAACTTGAATTTTATGCCAAAATTTCGATCTTATAATGCTTGATTGTAGTTTAAATTTGATCATAAATTGTTGTAATTGTGTTTGAAAAGATTTATTTTGGTTATATTTTTGGATTTGTATACAAATTGTTGGTTAAAAATGGGAAACTGTCGGGTTAGGTACGTCGTGTGATTTTACACGAGATGTTGCCTCTGTTTCGTATGAACTATACACGAGTAGGTTGAAGGCATTTCGTGTGCACATACACGAAATTGTTGTAACCATTTCGTGTAATTACACACGAAATGACTTCAACCTACTCGTGTATGTACACACGAAATGACTTCTGTAACTGAAAACAAAAAACAAAAAACTTGTAGATTGATGATTTATTGTTGTAGATTGTTTGTAGCACTGTTTATTTGTGGAATTGTTGCTTATATCTTGTCTCTTATTTACTTTTTTTGTAGGGACGTGAACGCTCGACTGCTTCCAATAGAAAGAGGAAGGCTGATGAGGCAGATTTGCGGACTAAAAGGAAGCATGACAAAAATGTCTTGCTTCCTCAGACTGAGACTGAGGATAGTACAGATGATGAGACGGCCCCTTATCTTCCCGAGGGAGATGCGGCGTCGTCATCTTCTGGTTCTGAGGAGACGGGATCAGAAGCACCCGAGGGAGATGCGGAGGCAGGGGCATCTGATGATGGTGATGAGGAGGAGGAGGTGGAGCCACCTTTGAGGCCTCTCAGGAGGCATAGAGGGGCGGCACAGGCCGCAGAGGGGAACAAACCATGGGAGATTCAGAGCGACCCGGGTGGTGGGCCAGAGGTTTGTGAGCTGCTGTACGAGTTTGGTCACCACCGAGCCCGAGAGATTTGGGGCGACCCCACCTGTCAGTCAGTGGTGAAGTTCCATACCAGACAGCAGCATCTGGATAGGTAAGTTGTTTGTTTATAAATAGTTTTTTTATTTGTTTATAAATAGTTTTATTATTTGTTTTTATTGTGATATTTATAATGTTTTGTTTGGAATCAACAGGTTCTCGCGTGCTAGGCTGGCGGAGGATGATAGAGCTTGGTTGACTGGAGTTGATGCATCGGGTATCCAGCACCTCCATGATACCACCATTCGCGGACTAGCTCGGCGCTGCTGACGGCATTTGTGGAGCGGTGGTCTCCTGAGACTAACACGTTCCACATGCCGTGGGGTGAGATGACGATCACGATGCATGACGTCACTCATATTCTAGGTATATTGTTGTTTTTTGCTTTTATCAATTTCATAAATTTTATCAATTTTATTAATTTTTTCATTTTCAATTTATAGGTATCGGCTGTATCGGCGCTCCTGTTAGGAAGGCAGATCCAGAGCCTGACCTACGCGAGATCCGGAGACACCTCAGCGGCTGTCTGAAGGGCACGGCCTACACTTTACATGACCTACGGGTTGCCTTTCAGACCCGTTCAGACATGATCGATGACCAGCGGGCTTCTACTTACATCTTGTTCCTCTTGGGTTGCACGTTGTTCGTGGACAAGAGTCAGGATAAGATGCCTGCAGACTATCTCTCGTTGTGCATGGATCTTCCGAGAGTGGGGGGTCTATCCTGGGGATCAGCTGCTTTGGCCTACTTGTACCGCGAGTTGGGCAAGGTGTCCAGAGCCGGATGCGCTCAGATGGGTGGTTGTGCGACTCTGCTAGAGGTAATATTTAATATTTCTTTAATACTCCATCTGTCCCAACATTTAATTTAATTTGTTAATAATTTATTTACATACATTTCAGGGCTGGATATACGAGTACTTCCCGGACTTCCGGCGTCTTTTGGAGCCGCGATGGCAAGAGGGGCAGCCGAGAGCGCGTAGATGGGCACGTAGTGATAGAGCTGGGAGGGAGATGGAGCATCTAGTGAGCTATCGCCGCACCCTAGACACGATGCCTGTTGAGAGGGTGAGTTATTTATATTTACATTGTTACAAAATTTGTATATTTGTTTATGTTGCCTAACAATGTGAGTTATATAGGTTTGCTGGACTCCTTATGGTACCGGAGCAGACGCGCTTCTGCCTGTGTCATACTTCAGAGGGATTATACGCTTCTTAGACATCACTGAGGCGTATATGCCTGACCGGGTTACCAGGCAGTTCGCGATCCAGCAGAGGATCCCCAGACAGCAGCCATTGCCTTGGGTGACGTGCGTTTTGATGGCTGGTCGGAAGGGTTACAAGAAGGCATATGGTGATCGGGATGATATTTGGACAGATTGGATTGATTTCGACATGGATACTTACGATCCACATCGTCGTCTAGGGCCATCAGTGACTGCGTCTTCTCCTGTGACTCCGGACTATATGGAATGGTTTCGGATGAGGAGTCATGTTCGGATTAGTAATCCGATACATGAGCCCGCAGTTGACATTCCACCTCGACCTGGGCTTGCAGAGGCGCTACCCGGCATCAGAGATATGCTTCTTCCCTTGCTGACGGATGAGACGATACCTGAGGCCGCGAGAGCTACTATCACAAGGGTCCACGAGATGTTAGGATATCACATTTAGATGATGAGATGCTTTCGTACATTTTGTTTATTGGATCTTTATTATGTATATTGTGATATTTTGTTTATGGTTTATGATAGCTTGTTTATGATTTGTTGTATCTTTTTTATGTATATTATCAGTTTAACCACGAATTCAAGTCTCTAAGTTCATATTAATGGATTCCTCACACAATTCTCCACAACGTTCTCCACATAGTTCTCCACAACGTTCTCCAAGTTCTTATGATCATATTAACCTTGATGATGTAGAATTTACCTTTGAAGAAGAAGGATGGGCACCAAATTCTCCACATGAGAATCAAAATCCAAGCGGCAATCAAGTAAGTTTTTAAGATTTTGTTTCGTATGGTAATCAAAATAAGAATATAAATTCAATCTTGAAGTACACATCAAAATAAAAATCAACTCTTGAAGTACACTTCAAATAAAAATCCAATCTTGAATATGAGTTGATGCTAATATAATTTGCAGGGTCAATATCCGGATGTCAGTGATCAATTCAACACATCACTATTATTTTCAAATAGGGATAAGCTTCTTAAACACGTACGGGATATTGCGGCCCGTCAAAATATAACCCTTTCTATACAAGATTCGAGGAAGTCAAGTGGTAATATCCTAGCCTACGCAAAGATAGTATGTCATTTTGGTGGCAATTATAGGACTGGCAGATCAAAGAATCGGAGGATGAGTAGCACCAAGAAGATTGGGTGCAATTTTGAAATTCAGGCTAAAGAAAGGGTTGATGGGGTTATGGGGTTACGTTGTCAAGCATGGTTCTCATAATCATGACTTTCCAACGTATCCAGAAGGTCATCCGCTCGGAAAATTGACAAATGATGAATATGAGGAGGTGTGTACCGCAAGTCAATCTTCAATGCGTCCAAATAACATTCTCACGATGTTAAAGACGAAGGATAAGAAGAACGTGAGTACTCAGACACACGTCCACAATGCCATCGTAAAATTTAAAGCACAAGAACGACAAGGGAGATCCCCGCTACAACAATTCATAAAATTACTCAACGATCATCGATATATTGTCTTCATGAGGAAAGCCAATGAGAGTGACATCATCGGCGACATATTCTTCTCTCACCCACTAGCACCGAATATGCTAAACTGTTTCCCATATGTAGTACAAGGTATTTTTTTTTATTTTTTTAATCTGTTTTTACAGTCTGTTCTGTGAGTTATTTCGTGTAAAGTTCATACGAGATGTATGCTATCCTCTCGTATGAACTTTACACGATATGTACATATTATTTCGTGTAAACCTACACGACATGTCAACTGGATTTTTTTTTATTGCAATTTTATTAATTTATAACTTTATTTCTCTTTAAATGATACAAGGTGACTGCACTTACAACACCAACTGCTATGGACTGGCATTCCTTCAGATTTTAGATTTACTTCCACGGGGAAGAATTTCACAGTTGCGTATGCGTTTCTCCAAAATGAGAAGATTGATAATTACACATGGGCACTCAGGAATTTGCGCAGTCTTTTTCAACCTCCCCATATGCCAATTGTTTTCGTCACTGATCGTGACTTGGCTTTCATTCATGCTGTCCAAACAGTATTTCCCGAGACCGCACACCATTTGTGTCGAAGGCATATCGAAGTCAATGTTAGAAAGAGAGCGTTGGCTTTCACTGGTAACCCGGAATTCGCAAATTCATTCATGAGGAAATTCAATGTAGCAATATCAGCCGCTACTTGCGAAGAATGGAACACCCGTTGGGAACGGTTTCATACACGTTTCAACGCTTATCCTGATTTATTGAGCTATCTCCGCGATACATGGATTACTCCATACTCTTTGAATATTCTGTCCATGCACACGGATAAGTTACTACACTTCGGAACCCACACCACGAACAGGTCTGAGAGAGAGCATGGCAGGTTGAAGAAGGCCTTGGGAAGTACTTCTTCTACTTTTGACACAATCTTCAAAAAGGCTCATGAGATCATGGAAATCCAAATAACTAAAATCAAAGCTAGTATGGAGAAATCAAAGAGCAAAATTCCAAATGATATGAAGACCTGTAATCTCTATCACGACATATTGGGGCGAGTGTCAAAGGTAGCATTGAACATCATCAAAGAAGAGCGGACTCGTAGTGGGGATAAGGTCATGGATCCCTCAAAATGTGGGTGTTACTTCAGGCGAACACATGGACTTCCATGTAGTCACGAGATTGCATGCATACAAAACTCTGGGGGACGGATTGAGTTATCCTCGATTCATGCTTTTTGGAAGAAGTTGGACATTGAACTAGAAGGTCATCCAACTGAGCCTTCAATCAATAACAATTCTTTTGAAGCTATGTGGAATGACCTACAGAACGCACCTGAGCCAGTGAAGAGAAAGTTATTCCAAACGATAAATGAAGGGCTACATCCACAAACCAGAGATGCTTCTGAGCCAGATCATATTTCAAAGGCAAATAAACCCCGGACCACCAGTTCCAGAATACTGTCAGATTGGGAGCATACTGACAGATATTTTGGAGTCCCCACTACACCACCATCCACTAGCAGCATGTCTAGATCTTCATTCATTGCATCAACCCAATCGAGTTTGAAGTCCACGCCCAATCGAAAATCAGCTCCAAAAAGTACACCATCTACCCCTACTACTCCTACGTCTCTTCCACCACTAGCTGCTTTAAGTCGTGGGAGAGGTCGAGGTCGAGGACGGGGTCGGGGTCGTGGAAAGGGAAATGGGCAACTTAAAGTCATTAATCTACATACTTCTGGGTATACTTTGTCATTTATGCCTTTCATTGTCCCATTTATTGAAGGCATCACAGATGTGAGTGGTGATGGATATTGTGGCTATAGAGCCGTAGCAGCGCAGATATACGGAAATGAGGACATGTGGCATCAAGTGAGGTTATATTGTTGCATTGAGCTGCATAGTCGCCGCGCGCTTTATCAGAGAGTTATACCTTGGAGACCTGTAGACGAGCTCTACGATCGCATTGCTTGTTATACCTCCCCGGCTCCTGAATATAATTATATGATACTCCCAGAGCTAGGGCACATCATTGCCACGAGGTATAATGTGGTGTTCGTCTCGTACACGCAAACCAGTGGCTTCACATGTCTTCTAGTGACTGTACCACAAGGAACAGGACCACCCACAGACACACTTATGTTGGGACAAGTGAGAAACCATTTTATACTGGTATGATACTTTAATTCGTTATATTTAACTATATTATTTAAATTCATTATATTTAACTAATTTATTTAAATTCGTTATATTGAAATATTTTATTACTTTTGCAGCTGCACATGTCAGATAATGATTACCCAATACCATCACCAGCTATATATTGGGAGACTCAACGTGAATCAAGCGCAAGTAACCTAGTCATGCCATACAGAGCTCGGATAGACACATTCAATCGACTCTCAAATGCGGCGAACGAAGCAAGAATTGCAAGAAATAGGCCATAGTATGTGTGTATCATGTATTGGTTTTTGAATCATCCAGTTTGTATGACATTTGTTTGTTTGGATGTTTGAATTATGCATCGGCCTTCTTAAAAACTGTTTATTTCGTGTCTATTTAGGTGAAATGCATGTTGTTATTTCATGTAAAAGTTGGTGAAATGCTCTATTACATTTCGTATACAATTAGGTGAAACTAAAGCATTATTTCGTGTAAAACCAGGCGAAAAAAACAACTTCCACATTTTCCATGTTTCGTGTAACCTTACGCGAAATAAACAACTTATTTCGTGAGCGTGTACACGAAACACGCGTATCCGGGTAAGGGCATTTTTGGCATTATCGTGCCTTGTACACAAGGATGCCTTGTATTTAAAATTCGTCGTAAAAAACGTTATCTCTAGCTCACAAAGTTGGCCTTGGCCAGACAGATTGAGACTAACATTTCCAGTAATGCTTTCCCTTTGCAGAATGGCTAAATACCTCAAGATGGTGATGTTCACTTTGGGCTTAAGCCCACGGAACCCATTTGAGCCCGTAAGCCCGAGTCCGTATGGCTTGGGTCCGTGAGCCTGTGGGCAAGTCCGTGTCCAAGCCCGCCCTATTCTCGGTCTGGGCCGGATGGTGGAAATGATGCACGGGTCGGGCCAAAGCCCGCGGATCTCTGGGTCCGTTTGGCCCCGTGTCCGTTTGGCCCATTTTTTTATTTTTTTTAATTGACTCACACTGCACTGTCTCAATCTCTGTACACAGTTTTGGACTCTTGGGCCTTGCCTTGGTTGGGTTGGCCAATTATTATGAGACGAAAGAACATACTCCCTCCTTCCCACTCGAATTAGGATTTTTTGTCAAGTAATTTGTACTTTGACCAATAATTTGAAGAAAAATAATGATGCAAATAAAATTTTTAAAATTGTTATTGTATCACGTTTAATACTAAACTAAATAACTATTTTTAGATTTTCATTAAGCTAATTATTTTTCTTTAAATTGTTGATTAACGTATAAATTATTTGATCAAAAATCTTAATTCGAGCGGGACGGAGGGAGTATGTATTTCAGCGTCAGTACTAACTACTAAATCAGTAATCACCCAGTTAAATTGGATTCTACAATTTATGAAGTGTAACTGTGTAAGGTATCAAATATGTTTTTTTTTTTAAAAATGACAAAATCCGTTTGGCCCGTGAACCTTTTGGTCCGGACCAAACGGATGGGCCGGACCCAACTGAACACGCCGGGCCGGGCCGGGCTTTTATCCATCCGTGAGAAGGGCCGGACCGGTCAAGCCCGTTAAGCCCGCGGACATGAGCTAGGGCGGGCCGGCCCGGGCAACCCGTTTGAACATCACCACCTCAAGATAGTCCATCTCTTTTCGTTGTTATTACGAATGAATTTTGAACAATAATTTAGCTTACTTTCAGTTATCTTAATGAAAATTTAAAACTTGTTGTTGATACACTATCATAAATACTATCAAAACCAATTTTTAGATTTTTAATAAAATAATTAAAAATAGCCTAAATTATTGCTCAAAATTCATTCGTAATAACAACGAAAAGAGAGGTACTATCTTTCTGGGACAAAAGGAGTACATTGGAGTATATAGAAGTACAAATCTCGAAAGCCCTTCAAAGTTCAAACCAAAAACACAACAACAAACCAACTGAATATAAGAAATAACAAAAAAAAAAAAAAAAAAAAAACGATTCTTGACAAATTGGATCTAATGCTTATCCAGCAATAACCAGAGAACTGCTCTTGCATGAGCAGCATAACATTCATTTAATACAAAAATACTAAAACACGATACGAAGAATGCACGTCTTAATACCAAAAAAAAAAAAAAAAAAAACACGCTCCTTGATCTCATACGATTGATACTACTGGTGCTAGAATTTATTATTTTTTTCGTTCGATCAGCGGCCTCAGTACGATCAGACTTCCATCTTGTAGTAATCTCTGGGAATCTATGCAAACAAGATGACCGGAATAAGAAAACCAATAACTATCAGTTTCCCAATCACATAATCCATAAAAGCCATCTACTTCCTTTTGCCAGATTCAATAGTTACGCCCCCCCCCCCCCCCAAATCACACGAAATTTGACCAAATTTCTACGAGTCACTCTTCCACGACATTGACCAACTCATATTCAACGAGAGACAGATTGTTGTCTTCCTTAACAGCGAAGCTGGTTGGCTCAGCAACTTCTACACGGCCCCACTTGTCCACAGCAAGCCTCATGGATCCTTTGAACATGTCAATTTTAGCATTACGCAGAATTACAGTGCTGCCCTCTTCCATTAGGTCCACTGCAAAAAAGAAAGTCATTGAAAAAAAGTGCAACTAGAAATCATCATAATTGTTGACGACATATTGCCCTAAAGTAGGATCCCGCCTGTTAATTTTAGCACTATCAAGGAGACTATAAAGCTTGTGAAAATCTTTTACCGGAAAGTCTCATGAAGAATAGAGCATACATAAGGTGTAAAAATACAAAAATAAGATCTTCTGTACCACAACGGTGTGCCACAAACAAAATATGACGTGTGGCATATATGGAGTTCAATACTAAACTATTGTGGTACAGAGGATCTCATCTCAAAAACACAATGGTCAACTGATGATTGACAAGTAATTTATTAAATCAAACCTCTTCCATGAAACTGATATCCTCTAACTAAATTTCAACCAAAATAACTTCCTGTTGGTGTATCAAATATGAATGAGCTTATGCTTACCATATACTCCCTCCGTCCCAAAATGATCTTCACATTTGACTATTCAAGCTTTTTAAGGATATGAATACTTGCTTCACTATCCATCTTGTATTTATGAACATTTAAGCCTAAATTGTAGAAATGAAAAGAACTTTTTGAGACAATGAAAAATGACAAATGAGAAGATCATTTCGGGGGCGGAGGTAGTAGTCAATAAAACCACTAATAACTACCAAAAATAGTGGAATCCTGAACATGAATTCAAAACAAATACTAGTGCCATCAGCAGCCAGCAGTTGAAAACAACTTCAGATAATGAAAAAGAAAAATTATACATGGAATTAGAGGAAGTTATGGGGGCTTAGGGGTCAAAGTTAACACCTAGTAAATAGATACGGTCCCCGTCGCTAAATGTATGTCCAAATTTCATTTAAGGGAAATTCTTACAATGTTCACTTTTTAGGCAATTAAATAGATAACATGCATACATATTGTTATCCACTTTCTCCACACTTAGTTTTGCAAGTATAAAGTGACTAGTGAAAAAACAATTGGTAAAAAAAACATTTACGGACAGTTTTTTACGAAAAGGACATTCAGTTTGGAAAGAAAATCTCGAAAATTGGCATTCATTTAGAAAGAGAGGGAGTAAAAGAATACAAAGATCAGAATAGCAAGAAAATCCAACTTCTCTTTTTTCCTATTTTTGACAGGTAGTTGTAATAGAACGTAAGTCTGTCCCAAACTGACTCAGCCTTTACAAAATTTTCTTTTAACATTAAGGAAACTGGCTATTTCACCATTTTAGTAGTACATATACCTGAATGCCCATAGAATCTACACTATATTGTATTATAAGTGAACATTGTGACATGGTAGATAGCAAAGGTGATTTTAGTAACTTAATAGACATTCATTTTTGGACTAAAACTTTTCAAAAAGGAACACTTAATTTGGGACGGAACTATTGTACAAAGTACTGGGTAATATGAATGAGGAAGTTAACTAATAAAAAGGGTTGTGAACTAAATCAAAGGCTCCATAAAGTGCAGTGAGCAAAAATAACATCTTCAGTCAATCACACACTGCATCGGAATTGCCATTGCATAGGTGTCTCCTCAGTTTCTTAAAAGTTTTTCCAAGAGAATATTGCTGCAGTGTTGGTTTGTGTAACTACTGTCAGTCGGTGATAGAATGTTCCAATGAAGGTAACTAAAAGAAGCAATCTTAATAAATGCTATATTGTAAATAAGGCCTCGCGTGAATGTAAATACAAATATCTTTTCTCGGCTGAGATTGCAACACGATTTTCTACATCGAAAAGAATAAGAAATCTCTAAGCTAACATAGCATAGGCCATAAAGCAGAAATATACAAGTGTGCAATCAAGAGCAACATAGAGCATAATCAACAGTTTCCAGCGACTTATTCCCATGTTTCAATATTGCAACAAAAAAGAAATAACTTCAACAACTAAAAAATAATGGAAACACCCTAAATAATTGGTCAGATGTTTGATAAAGATATTTTTGGGGCATGAATGCATCAGATCTGATATAAAATAATATTGCAGTGACTGAAAACCTCAAAAGAAGATCAAACAAACTATGAACAAATAAAGTAAGTTGCAACCTCAAATCTCAAGCGTGATATTACACGTCTGTATTACAACATCAATTCCTCTATGCAGAAGTAACCTTTTCTACATGATGTGCAAAGCAAACCAAATTAACACCGTGAAAAATATATGCGATTGTTATTCTCCTAATCTCCTCATTAGCACTACGTAGATAATCAAAGATCAATTAACAACCCATCATATATCAGGCCAAAATTACCTTGATCATTCCTGGCCGTAAATACAATAGTTCCTGTTTCATCTCCAACCAAACATTCAGCAATCCGCACTTGACGTAGTTGTGGGCCACCTGGGCGACCTTTCTGGAGTACAATCTTTGCACTAACAACTTTTACAATGAGATTATGTCCACTAGTTCCTGGACTCAGCTGATCAACCTTTACAAAAACTGGTTTTCTCATAGCTGATTTTGATTCCGCCATTTACGCAATTTCCTACAAAAAAAAAAAAAAATTCATTGAAATTAATTTAGAAATCAGCTGCAATTAGTGTGAATTAGTCACAACTCATCTAGCTGAAGAACGATGAAAACTTAAAAAAAATCAAGAACAACAAAGCATTGAAAAGAAATCCATATCAAATCTATTTAATAAAACAAATTGAAACTTCTTTAACAACGAGCATAGTCCACAACCGACATGGAGTATTTAGATGGTAAAATTGCGGGTGGAAGACACGACTTCACCAGAAAAAGTGTCGTAATTACTGTGATTATAACAATGATCAAAGTCACTAATAAATAGACATAAGTGAGTCAAATTTTAGCTACAGCACAAATTACTTGATTCAATATCCTAAAGCCGCACAAACATGATAACAATTAACATGAAAATTCTAATTCAAAAAATGCTTGCAAATCCAATACAATCATTCACACCACAGTTATCAGGATGTATGCATCAACAGCACACTAATTAATGCATGAAAACACTGAAATTAATGAGGAGAATAAATAAATGAATAGAAATTATTGTGACGCCAAAATTGAGAATCAAATAACGCGAAAATAGACGATCATCAACGAAACGTGATCAAAATAGAGAGAAAAATTATGAGAAAACGATGATCACGGAATAATAAACGAGAATTCAATCAATTGGAGTAGTACTAATTAATGCACGAAAAACACTGAAATCGAACTCAAAACCCTAAAAATCTCATAGGAAATCGAACGCTGATTGCTAGAAATTTAATTACCTTTCTTTGAATGTGTCGAACAGGATCGAAAATGGAGGACGTGCGGTGCGGATCTTCTTCTCTTTGAATGAAAAATGGCGAGTGACGACTGTCGAAATCGGGTTTTGAATGAAGAGAAAATTACCTCCTAATCCCTGAGTATTATTGAAACTACGTTTAAGGACAAAGACATTTTACATTTACGTCCTAATCCAATGAAATATTTTCTCTATCCATATAGTCCCTCATCACTTTAAATTGCAATAAGTACACCCCTTCTCTCTATTCACACACTCCCTCCCTTTAGTTTCTCTCTCTACCTCCACCAGATCCGGCCACCCTCCCTCCCTCCTCTTTCTCCGGCGACCCCTCCGATCCCTCCCTCCGGCAACCCCTCCAATCTCTCCCTCCGGCAACCCCTCCTCCGGCTACCCCCCATCTACCCCATATCTCCGGCGAACCCCCTCCAAGCCCCTCTGCGAACTCCGGCGAACCCTAAAAATCTCTCTCTCTGTCTCACTGCCTCCCATCTCCGGCCACCCACTTCATTCTCCGGCTCCCATCTCCGGCGAACCCGCTTCATTCTCTGGCCAATATGTATCAGAGAACGTATCCAAAGTCACACCCTCAACATCGATCGAGTCATGTAAATTCGTGGTGCAACACCGCCCACCTTCACACATGATGATCCGGTAAATTTCGATTCTAAAATTAGACGGTCAAAATGTTCGTTCCTATCTCTCCGGAGAGCCACCGCCAGTTTGTCACCTCTATTTACCGGTGAGTTCCAGTCGATCGTACAACAAACTTTAATTGTACGGCTTCCTATTGATGTTTGGGACTAAAAGTGAGAGGAAAGTGGGAAAAAATTATTCATCTCACCATTCTCGGGAAAAAAAAAAGAGAGAGAGAGAGACAGGACACTCCCATACAACACCAGCACGTGGGTGAGAGGCCAAAAAATCATCATTTTCTTTATTGGGAAGAGCCAACAAGTCATTATTGTATTAACTTATCTTGAAAGTTTTTTTTTTTTCTTTTGCCAAGGAAAACTTATTTTATTAAACAAACAATAAGTAAAAAAATCATCATTTTCTTTAATATTATTTCTTTACTTAATTGTACATCAAAGTACTTATATGCAAGTAATATTCTGTATTAAATTTATTTGTATTTAAAAATAATTATTTTATTAAACAAACAATAAGTAAAAAATCCATTCGTCCCAAAATACTCGTAGTTTTAGCACTTTACACCAGTGTTTTAAAAGACGTCCGTCTAGACCGTCTAAGCCCCGCCTAGGCGCTAAGCGTTCATGAAACACCTAAGTCCCGCCTAGACCGCCTGAACAAATACAAACTATTTAACTCAAAAATGTATTCCACTAAAATCACACTTTTTAAAATGTAAATTTTAAAAGATTCAATTTTTTTGAACAAAAAATTATGTTGAACCTTCTTATTTAACAACTGAGATGTTCTCATTTGTTTGTCGTCGGAGTTTGTCGTCTTTTTAGTTGACAACTGAGAACTCTCATATGTTGCTCACTGGAGTTTGTCACTTTCTCGATTAAAAATTGAGAAGTTTTCATTTGTTGGTCATCGAAGTTGGTCGTCTTCTCAGTTGAAAATTGGGAAAAATTGAGAACATACAGATAAGTTCTCAACTGTTTGGTCGTCGGAGTTGATCGTGTTCTTAGTAGTTTAGTTGACAACTGAGAACTTATTAATAAATTCTCGGTTGTTTTGGTCGCCGGAGTTGTTCGCATTCTTAGTAGTTTATTTGACAACTGAGAACTTGCTGATAAGTTCTCAATTGTTTGGTCGCCGGAGTTGATCGTGTTCTTAGTAGTTTACTCCCTCCGTTTCAAATTATCTATCGCTTTAGTAACAAAAAATTGTTTCAAAATATCTGTTGTTTACTATTATCAATGCACTTTTACCCTTTTGTCTCAATTATACCCTTATTAATGATGGTGAAAGTATCTCTCATGCAAGCATTTAATCACCTAGAAAGTTGAATTATTTAGGGGCAAATGGATCTTCTTATCATGCATTAATTACATTTCTTAATATATATGAAAAAGTCTAAAGCGACAGATATTTTGAAACGGAGGGAAAAATTGACAAATGAGAACTTACTGATAAGTTCTCATCTGTTCGGTCGTCGGAATTGGTGGTCGTCGTAGTTGATCGTGTTTTTAGTAGGTAAGTTGACAACTGATAACTTACTGAAAAGTTCTCAACTGTTTGGTCGCCGGAGTTAATCGTGTTCTTAGTAGTTTATTTGACGACTTAGAACTTGCTGATAAGTTCTCAATTGTTTGGTCGCCGAAGTTGGTAGTCGCCGGAGTTGTACATTTTCTTAGTAGTTTAGTTAATAACTGAGAACTTACTGATAAGTTCTCAACTGTTTGGTCGCCGAAGTTGATCGACGAAGTTGGTCGCCGGAGTTTGATCGTATTCTTACTAGTTTATAAGTGCATAAACAAAACATGGCTAATGAAATGAAGCACGTGTTCCGATTTTTAAAATGTTTGAATAGTTGGGAAAATCATTTTGGGACGGAGGAAGTATTTTGTTTTCAACAATGATATTCTCCCTTTTCTTTTTTCCATCATGCCAAACATATGTTTTGTTTTCAATAATGACATTCTCCCTTTTCTTTTTTCCATCATGCCAGTACTCGAGTTATCGTCGAGGAGAAACCAAAACATTATAAGATTTACTCCCTCTCTTGTCCAAAATAACTGTCACTTTTGGTCAAACAGATATAAGTTTGACCAATAAATTTAAATAAAAAATAATGATCCTAATAAAAATCTAAAAATTGTTATTAAATGTATTATTAATTATAATACAATGATAAATTTTAGATTTTTATTAGCATCATTTAAAAAAAATAAAAAATGATCAAAGTTACATTTGATTGACCAAAAGCGACAGTTATTTTGGACCAGATAGAGTACCATTCCAACAGAAAATATTAGTATTGTTTTTTCTTTGTCCAAGTTTATCAAAATTGACCAATAAAACCAAAGGCATCAAAATTGACCAATAAAACCAAAGGCATGGAGATAAATTTCCTGTACCACTTTATGTACAATACTTTATATCACAAGTTTTCTAACAATTTATATGTTTGGATGTAATCATCGTGATGCCAACTTAATAACTGTGAATCGCTAGATCACTTATGGTGCAAGGATAGACACACAGACTGGTACATAAAAAAAATCCGGAGTGGTACAGGAGTTCTGTACCACTCCGTAACTCAAGAGTACTTGGGAAGAGTAAAGTTGATTATTTTTATTTATCTTAGAACATTTTGGCAAGGGCAAAGATGAAACTACATAAACATAAATCTCTTGAGGAGGAGCCAAGACAATAGGTAAACATGATCACATAAAGTTTACTCCAATTGTCTTGTCTGAAGCAGCAAAGTTTTATTAAGAGCATTCAAATTGCTTGAAATACACTAAACTATAGTTTAAGAGTACAAATTCCAGAAAACCATATCTCAGCACAACAGTTCATAATGGTCGCTGACGGCGCCAGTTTACCGGTACTGGGGAGCTAATTCGCCCTCCTTCACGATGTAATTCTGAGTGGGAAAGTCCTCCCCCTTGAAGTATTTCTCGAGCATGTCTTTCACACCAGCAGCATATCTTATCTGCAATATAATCAAGAGAGGACTTAATTAAAGGAAAATGTTCAGAAAACCGAGAAAAAAGGAGAATATACAGTGTACATATGTAAAAAGAACTGCTATATGGAGTATATTATAAACCCTTTCCGGGACAAAAAGATAGTCTCATGTTGACTTTATGGTCAACTCAATTGAACTTTGACCATAACTTCACGAAAATCCAATTAATACTATGCACTGTTAATTTTTTTTTTTTATTATTGTTATTGATAGTATTCCTAATGGTGAATCAATAACATTTATTAAAATTGCATTAAGATAGTTAGATCTTCATAAAGTTATGGTCAAATTTTGATTGAGTTGACCATAAAAAGTCAAAGTGGGACTCTCTTTCCCGGATGGAATGAGTATATATAAAGAACTGCTAATAACAATACCTGTGCATCAATAGTTGTTCCAGATATATGTGGGGTCATAGCTTGGTTTGGCATGTATCGCCATGGATGGTCCTTAGGAGCTGGCTGTGGAAACCACACATCACCACTGTAACCTAATGTTTATCAAAAGGTGAACAGTTATATGAGCTGAACACAAACTCGCAGCAACTGATTAATCTTACGTTCAACAAGGGTAGTAACGGAAACAATAAAAATATCCTCAAATTGTTTCAAAAGTCAAATGGTAACATCTTTATGGGACGGAGGGAGTAGTTTGTCTATGGTAAATTTGAAGAATAAGAATCGACTAGGTGTACTTACTTTTACAAACATGTTTGCACGTTCAAAGTTTTTTGAGTAGCACTATGGTAAAAAAAAATGTGTTACAGTGTACAAAAATTTTGGACCCATAAGCCAGTTTTTCACTTTCGGGACGACATTTCAAAACTCGGTCGACAGAAATGGGGATGAAAAGGTCAGAGAAGTAGAGTCAGGTCCTGAATAAATTTATTTCTTTAAGCATATCCTGAGGTTGTTTTGAACCTGAACTGATAAGTATAATATACTCCCCAAGTCATAAACAAGTGTCGCGGTTGACTTGTCAAAGTTTATAAGGGATGTGCTTTACTTGTTTGTACATTGTTTGTAACTTGGTAAGAAACACGACACAAATTTTGGGATGGACAAAAAGGAAAGCGCGACTTTATTATGGGACAGAGGGAGTATAATCGAAACAAAGAAACTGATATGGCTACAACTTACCTGCTATCTGTCCACTAGAGCAGCCATCTACCACTGCTTGGGTGTCCATGATAGCACCTCGAGCATTGTTGACAATGAGAACTCCCTTCTTCAACTTAGCGATCCTATCTTTATCGAACATCCCTCTAAATTACAAAAATTAGCGGTATAAGCTCATGCAAAATAGAAAGCAGCAGACCAAGAAGTACATGGTGTTGATGTAAAATACGACATATCGGATATAATTTACCCTTGCCAGCATAAATTGCTTTAACTATTTCCCTGCTTTTCACAGTTGGCAGCCCAATATAACTTAGTTCTGGTATGAAACCCCAACGAACCATATTATCATAATGATCCAGTTTCGTACTCCCTCCATCTCAAAATGAATGTCCGTTTTCATGAAAACTTAGTTTCAAAATTAATGTATTTTTCCTAAAAACATGTCCCTGAATGAATGATTTTTAACCAAATTTTTTTCTTAGTGCAAAACCAAAAGTTTGAAAGTGGATAGCATAGAGATTCATGCATATTTTTCTACTAAAATTTACTAAAAGTCAACTTTCTAAGAATGATCCTTAAACAAAAACTGATCATTCATTTCGGGACGGAGAGAGTATAGGGAATATAATATAACGAGTGCACATATTTTCACTGGCAAAGAAAAACCAACTACTGTCAGTTGCAGGGAAAGAAGCACTTACTGTGTCTTCTCCGTTAAAGGCATGTTGATTACAATTATATCACACTTGGGAAGCATCGCATCAAGATCCTCCTCAAACTTTGCCCCAATCTCCCTCTCCAATTCCGACTCCATCTTGATCCTATCGTGATAAAGAAGATTGCAGCCAAAAGGCTTCAATCTTTGGAGTAACAGCTTCCCGATTCGTCCAGCACCAACCGTCCCCACTGTCTTTCCTTCAAGATCGTAAGCTCTATGAGCAATAGCTGCAACATTCCACTCCCCATTAATAACCTGATGGTATCCAGGCAAGAAATTGCGAACAAGGATGAGGATTCTCATAAGTTCGTCTTCTGCAACTGAAACCACATTGCTTCCAGTAACCTCAGCAACTGTTAAGCCAGCTGCAGCTGCAGCCTTCAGATCAACGTGATCAGATCCGATCCCAGCCGTTAGTACAAGTTGCAGATTTTTTGCCGCCTTGATCCTTTCAGCGGTTACATAGGCCGGATGGAATGGGGTAGTTATCAGTACGTTGAGATCGGGAATGTGTTTTTCGAGCTCTGGAAATCAAGAAGGAAAAAACAGCAGCTTAGTTTTTGAATGGTTACATACGGAAAGTAGAAACTCTTCCATATGTTTGACAAACATAAGATGAAGGCATTTATGTCCAAGCTTAGTAATGATCCCTCCATCCCGGAAAGACAGTCCCATTAGGTTTATGATGGTCAACCCAAGCGAACTTTAACCAAACATTAATGTCAATAACAATTTTTGGAATTTCACTAGAATGACTAGATTGACATTTATGTTTAATCAATTCACTTGTGTTGACCGTTAAAAACCTAATGGGACTATCTTTCCGCAACGGAGGGAGTATATGTTTGTAACATAAGTAACTAGAACAAATTATCTGTTTATGTGAGCCTGAGACTTACCGCTGTTTGGTCCTTCCTTGTCATCAGTCACTATGTACTGGTGGCCTTGGGATTCCAGCCAGTCGCGTATCCCTAATGCTCCTTCGGCACAACCCAAAAAATTGGGATTCATTTCAGCATACTCATTTGCTTTATAGAAAACACCAACAATCTTTTTACTCCCAGCAGAAGCCTATGCAACAAAATAAGATCAAAACAGGAGAACATGATCAAGATAAGTAACAATTCAATTTTTTCGCCCGGCATTGAGCAGTTTAGGACGTCAAAATGATTAAAATCATAATAATTAAATTTTAATCAATTAAAGACCCCAAAATACTTGATAATTTTGACTATCCCCATTCTTCTGTGGCCCCAATAGGCACATAAATGAATATAAATCAAGGTGAATTGGGGATTCACAATTAGATCTGAGATTTCACTTAATTCTGGAATTTCGCAATGAACTTCATACTGCCCGCACTATCAACCATGTGCCAAAATATTGTGAGACCTTTTTTGCTCATAGGATTGGTTACCGGACATATATCCCCACCATTGAAAAAAAAAATATAAATCAAGGTGTGGCCACTAGTAGGACAAGGAACCGCGACATCGGACAGTCTAAGATGCAGATACACGCCTCCTTGTTTCAAGGGCTGATATTTATTTAAATGATGTGGGACCCTAGTACCCATCTCAAGTAAATAAATTTGGTCTGTTCACGCTGACGCAGAGCCATCGGCACAATCTAGGACAACAGCTGCTGCGTAGCAGCTAAATGCTGGCTCCAGAGGCTCCAAATTGGCATAGGCCATCGGCACAATCTAGGACAACAGCTGCTGCGTAGCAGCTAAATGCTGGCTCCAGAGGTTCCAAATTGGCATAGGCCATTAAATAAACAAGCACGTGACACTAAGAAAAACGGCATTGACATGACCTCCAATTCCACAATCAAATCCAAATTGCTGACAAATTACAACAACAACAAAGCCTTAGTTGCAAAATAGACTTGCAGACATATTAATTCACACAATTCTTCTCTAAATTCTAGTTCCCCGTACTCAATACTCCCTCCGTCCAACCACAAGTGACACCAACTTGTGGGGCACAATAATCAAGAAAAAGGTAGTATATGTGTGGTAGAAAATGATGAGAGAGAATGAGTGAGGTAAATAGTAGTGTTGGTTAAATGGCGGGGTTAGTTTAATATAAATACATTAAACCATTTCATTTTGGGCCGTGTCACTTGTGATGCGACAGACCGAAAAGGAAATTAGTGTCACTTGTGCTCGGACGGAGGGAGTATTTCTCTAGATGAAATATTTTTGTACTGAGATCAACATAGAAAGTTATATGTAAGAAAGGAACACAAAGCTATAGTATCAGATCACCTGGCAAATGGAAATTCATCCTAATTAAAAATTACCAAAAAAAAAAAAAAAAAAATTGTAGCGAAACACTAGCCGATCATCAGTTAAATCGAAATTCATGTAAAACTGTACTAAATAACTGGAATTGCTAAGTGTGTGATCGAAGAAATCGAACTCAGTTTTCCGATTAAGGGTAAGAAAGGAACAATTAAGCTATAAGTACTATATATCAGATCATCAGTAGAAATCAAAATTCATCCTGAACTGTACTAATTAACAAAATTTGTAGAGAAACACTACCCGATCATCGGTATAAATCAAAATTCATGGTAAAATTGAACTAATTAACTGAATCGCTTACATGCATGTGCCTGATCGAACTCGAATTTCCAGTTGAGGAAGTGAAAGCACGAATTGCTGAAGTAGCAGCTCGTTTCATCGCCATCTCTTTCTTGCTGATGATTTTTTTTTGTTTTCTGATTAGGGGCGATTATATAAGGAGTTTTTTGTTTTTTTGAAAGCGATTATATAAGGCAGCCATGTTATGGCCATAAAATAAGCTCACAAAATCTTACTCACAAATGAGGTGGCGATATTTTATTGGTTGCATCGATAATAAACCCGTCACACTCTAACTAAAAACATCAATAAAATCATTACACCTAAGATTTTGTGAGCAAGATTTTGTGACTATTTTGTGCCCTTAGTATTATTCTATATATAGGGAGTTGAAGAAGTAAAAACGAAGACGTAATTTGACACTTGTTTGAATTATGTTTATCCACATGAGAATCCGTTCATTTCAAAATATTTATCCGCTTTAAACTTTTTTACACATATTAAGAAATGTAATTAATGCATATTAAGAATACTTATTTGTCCCTAAATAATTCAACTTTCTAGGTGATTAAATGTCACACGTATTAAGAAATGTAATTAATGCATGTTAAGAAGACCAATTTACCCTTAAATAATTCAACTTTTTAGGTGATTAAATGCTTGCACCATCATTAATAACGGTATAATTGAGACAAAAGGGTAAAATTGCATTTATAATAGTAAAGCGATAGATATTTTGAAACAATTTTTTAATCATAAAGCAACAAATAATTTGAAACGGATGGAGTAGTTTGTTACATGGTTTGTGCCGAAAATGAAGTCCATTATTTTGAAATACAAAATGATTATTGTTGTCCTAAATAATACTCCCTCCTTCCCGGTTAAGGTTCTTACTTTCCTTTTTGATATGTCTCAGTTTAAAATTCTTAGTTGTTTTATTTCATAAAGGGAAAATGACAATTTAGGGTCCAAAGTTTGAGGGGTGTGTGCCAATAGGAGTCTGATGTATCAATTTTGTCAATTTAGGGTCCAAAGTTGCAAAAGTTGTGCAGGTTAGGTTTTTATAACGATTCTATTAACGGAATGCAGTTAAGTCACACGTGTTTTGACATGGACTTAACTGGAGTTTGTTTTGATTATTTGCATGAGCATATTGTCATTTCAGATGAAGAAAATTAATAAAAAAAAATGAAATATTAAATTTCACTACTTTTTTATATTAAATTAACTAATAATTAAGACGTCATTTACCGAAAATATTTTTCCAAGAAATACATTAAAAATATTTATTTCATTAGAACCACTATAAAATAAAAAGTATAATTTTTAAAAAGGAAAAAGTGTAAAAAAATTATAATAAAAAAACCCACTTTTTTTTAGAAAGAAGAAAGGGGGATTTGGACAAAAAAAATTCTGTGGTGGTGGTTAGTATTGTTTCATTATTAATATTAGTATTCCAATTATTTTATTTTATTCATAAAATTATTTTTTATTTTTATTATTAATTTTCCTTGTTTATAACTTCATTATTTGCGGTTTCAAAAAAAAAACCACTTTAATTTTTTATTTGCTTAATATTTTATTTATTATTATTTTTAAATTAATTAAAATTATTCGAAAATATAATAATAAAAGTGAAAGAAAATTTAGGGTCAATTGTATAAGGGGTGTGTGAAATGACAGCCCAGGCGAACATCCAAAACTAACTCCAGTTAAGTTTTTCTGTTACTTAACTGTATTTTCTTTGCAACTTAGTCCAAAAACCCTTAATTGACTAACGTTGTTAACTTTGGACCCTAAATTGTCATTTTCACTTTCATAAATGGAAAAGAATGAATAGTGCTTTGGAAAATTTTGCTCTCAAAAAGTTCATTTAATTATAAAAAAACATTACTTACCTACCTTACTTTCACTCATTTGCTTTATAAATAGTGTTTTGGACATTTATATCCTTCAATCTCTACTTTTAGTTGACTCATTTTCATTGTTTTTGCATTAGTTTCTTAATAAGCATGCATAGTCAAACTAAGAACCTTAAACCTTGACAGAGGGAGTATAATTATTTTTTTGAAAGATACAAATAATAGTAAGGCGAATTACATTTTAGGCCCCAAAGTTTGGGGGGTGTTGATGGGCTCTAAAGTATCTTCGTTAGCATTTTTGGCCCCAAAGTTGTCATTTTTTGTCGAGTTAGGGTTTTTAACCAATTTTCTTACAAAAACCCGTTAAATAGGCACGTGGCACGCACGTGATCAATAAATTGATTGGTTTAAAATGATATTAACTGTCAGGGGGTTAATGACATATCTTCAAAATGAGGGGAGTTAAACAAAAAAGAAAAAACTCATTCCCCCTTTTCTCTTCACCTTCCCCAGCAATCCCATCTACTCCATACCGGTGGCTTCTCGAACAGTTCTTTCACCCCCGGCAACTTCTTCGCCGCCCCAAAATACCTATACCCAGGCCCACGCCCACTAGGGTTAGGCACATCCACAATATTCCCTTCCAAATCAGTCATCTTCGCCGAATGTTTCGAATAATTAGGCCCACCAAGCTCAACAATCAGTCTCTCCCAATGCACCTTCTCCCGAATCAGCTTATTGATTTTTTCATTCAAGTCACGGAGCCGGTGCTCGCCCAAACCCTCGTTCTGGATCTCGGCGACTTTCTGACCGATTTCTCGCATGATTTGCTGCCGCCACCTGTCGACTTCAGCCAAATCACGGCACTCGGAGGCTAGGTACGGCCGGCGCTCCCTAGGTTTCTTCTTCTCCTCGTTTTTCATGGTGATGAATCTGTTGAGTATTGATTGAGCTTTCTCTTCATTACGAGCCATTTTTTCGACTGAATTGACGAACAAACACTGAAATTTGATGTATGTGTACGTATGAATTGAAGCAAAATCAATCCGATTGAGATTTAGGGTTTTGGTTCTTTCTCTCTCGTAGATTGAGGTGGAGGGAGCGGCCGAAAAGGGGTTTGGACCAGGTAAGAGCAAATAAGCCTATGTGGGTGTGGTAGAGGGAGGTTGTTAAGGTTGGGATTAATGACGGAGGTGGTGGTGGCGGCGCGGGTAAGACTGGAGCGGCGGAGGTTAATTGACATGATTTGGGAATATTTTAGTTGAATAAAATTGAATACAGTAAATGTTATTATTTTAGTTGAAGGGCGGAGGAAGGGCTGCCGGAGTTGGGGGAAGGTCGCTGGAAAATGGGGGAGGGTTCGCCGGAGTATAGGGGAGCCTTCGCCGGAAAATGCATACATATATTATGTCTTTTACTATTAATTAATTTTCTTTATATAAATGTTATCATTTTAAAAAGGGTTAATGACAATTTAGACCCTGAAGTACCATACCACCCTTCCAAGCGAACCCTGGGTGTCTTTTTTTGTCAAATCGGGTCTTGATGACTTAAAAACTCGCCAGTTAGGGCCCTTTTGACGGAATTCGTTAAAAAAGTCAGTTAAAAGGCATGTGCCATGCACGTGACTAACGGAAATAGGTAGTTTGAAGTTGATATTTCATTTAAGGGGCTTAATGAAAATTCCAAACTTAACAGGGCAGAAATCAAAATAATTATCAAATTTTTTTTGAGCAAAAAACAATTATCAAAATATTAAATAAAACCATACAATATAATTTTATTATCATTACTTTCATCAATTTTTTAAATTTACAAAATTTTGAATTTTTTGTTTTACAAAACTATTTATTGATTTTGTTAAACCAATAAATTTTCTTTTCGAGCATTCACTATTTATATATTTTATCTTATATAAATAATCATTTTCTTTCAAGACAAAATGAAAAATTAACTATTTTATTTTCCTTTTTATTTCTTCTTAATTACTCTCTCTCCTTCCTAAAATAATTTTTATTTGGCTATTTTTTTTCCTTTGGCTCGTTTGATAGACCGGTACGTATAAGCATTACTCCCTCCGTCCCATCCGAATTAGGATTTTCTCTCCCGGCACGGGGATTACGGAATAATAGTATTATATTGTGAAAAGTGATAATGAAATTGAATTAAGAGATTTAACATTTATGATTAAGCACTAATCATTTACCTGAAAATTGCCCAAATATAAAATTTGAGTACAGTCAAATTTGTTAATGAAATTCAAAATACAAATTTTATATTCAACCAAATTATCATCACCATTCTCTCCACCATTACTACCACCAGCCCACCACCATTACAACCACCGGACCACCACACAACCACACCACCACCGGACCGCCACCACCTAAAGCAATGCCAAACACCGCCACATGAACACACACAGATTATACACACAAGCAAACCAGAAATCAAAAATCTAAACTTCAAAAATCAAAATTAAAAAAATCAAGATTTTGGGGGAAAAAATAGAATCAGGTGTTTCAAAATGAAAACGATGAAGAAAGAAGATTCAACACACGAATTCTTTAGGCATTCACCATTGGAGGGACATATGTTGAAGGAAAATCGAGTTTTAAAAACTTGAAAGCTGGGTTGAGATCTTTAAATATCCATAACCATAATCAAAACAAAAAATCAACATCGGAAATCTGGCGGCCTTTTGAAGCCTGCAAATCGGAAATCGGAAATCAATTTCGGAAAGATTAAAGGGGATTTTACACAACGGGTTATATTCAGATCTGGGGTGGGGGGTTGCAATTTCGTGGGGAATTTCTGACGCTGTTGATGAAAAAGAAGCAGTTGGGAGCGGAGCCCCACCAATCCATCAATTGTTGTCGTCTCTCGCACACGCCATCAACCCACTCATCGGAGATCCCTTCCTAAGTTTCCAGCTGCTGTAGACAAAGTGTTGAAGAGAGAGGGATGGGTGTCCTGGAAGCGTCAGTGTCGGCAATGGGTGGCGAAGGGCCGCCCGTCAATGAGGGTGGGGATTACGCGAAGAAGAAGGAAGAGAAGGGGATTTTTTTTGTTTCTAATTTCTGAAATTCAATTTAGGTTAGGGGCATTTACAAAAGGGGGTTTGTAGTTCAATATTTTTCATTAAGCCCCTTAAATGAAATACTATCAACTTCAAACTACCTATTTCCGTTAATCACGTGCATGGCACATGCCTTTTAACTGACTTTTTAACGAATTCCATCAAAAAGGCCCTAACTGGCAAGATTTTAAATCATCAAGACCCGATTTGACAAAAAAGACACTCAGGGTTCGCTTGGAAAAGAATTTTTAATATTTAAGCCCATTAAATTTAAGAATGTGCAGTAAACCCCCTATAAGTTAAATCAATTTCAAACTATCCTCCGTTAGGTGGCACGTGCCTATTTAACGGGTTTTTGTAACAAAATTGGTTAAAAACTCTAACTCGACAAAAAATGACAACTTTGGGGACCAAAATGCTAACGGAGATACTTTAGAGCCCATCATAGGAACACCCCCCAAACTTTGGGGCCTAAAATATAATTCGCCCATAATAGTACTTCCTCCGTCCCAATTTAAAGTTCCTAGTTTGACTTTGCACGGAGATTAAGAAGAAGTAAATGTTGTGAGTATGAAAAGTAAAGTAAGAGAGAGAAAGTGGGTAGAGAGTTTTGTTGTGAGAATGACAAATGGGTCTTACTTTCTATTTTAGGTAATAAAGCAAAGTAAGAACCTTAAAGCGAGACAGATGGAGTATAATTTTTAGAGTAAATCTTGTGTGAGACGGTCGACGGATCCCGATGAGAAAGGAAATAAGCTTGTCCCGCCCAGCTCATAAAAGGCAAACGATTTACTCTCTCAATAACCTGTCTCACGGATGAGACCGTCTCATATAAGTTTTTGTCAAAATTTTAAGAATTTTGTTTTATTATAACCTTTTTAACATGCATGATTGTTTTGAACTTATAATTAAGTCGTATGATAATAATATGTTTTTTTACAAACGACAAATCAATTTCATTCACAATAATAAAAGAGACGACACTCCACAAATATCAGATGCTCATCCCAAATATCAATAGTAGTTTCACCTCTTAACTTACAGCAAAGGCTATCTAAACTAGATCATGAGACGTTTGGATTCCACTTCAAGTAAGACTTGGACACTGGCTCAAACTGACACTTAAGAAATCTCTTCTCGGATAAGATTTTGCTTTGAGCACGTGATGCTTAATAGAATCCAGGTTGACGAGGAAACGCCCACCAAACTCAAAATCCACTAAACATTCTTGTGCAGTAATGATAATCCACTTCATTGTGAAATAATGAGAGACTCATCACAGATACAAGAAAACATAAACAACAAACAAACAAACATACAATCACATGCTCTCAACGAGGAGAGAAATCTACGGCTCTCAATTAAGAAGAGAAATTTATTATATGACAAATGATGAATAGTACTTTGAACAACTTTATCTTTTTAAAGCTTGTTTAATTAAAAAAAAAAAAAAAAAAACCACTTACTAACTTGTTTTTTATCCACTTGGCACCGTAAATAGTGTTTTAGATAATTATATCCCTATTCCACTTGCAATGTGTATTATTTTTTATTATTTTCTTAATAAGCATGCATATTCAAAGTATGACTCTCCTCGAAACAAATATAGTACTCCCTCCGTCCCATATTTATCGCTACTTATTTCAATTTTGAGCGTCTTATACTTACCTAAAATGTTCATTTTTCTCTCTCATATCCACTCATAACAACTACTCCCTCTGTCCAATGTTATACTTCAAAAAAAAAAAAAATGGGCACAAGAATTAAGATGAGAATCTTTATATTATACTCCCTTTGTCCCGCTTTAAGGTTCTTACTTTCCTTTTTAGTCTGTCCCAATTTAAAGTTCTTACTTTGCTTTATTACCTAAAATGGAAAGTGGGACCCACTTGTCATTCTCACAACAAAAACTCACTACCCACTTTCTCTCTCCTACTTTACTTTTTATACTCACAACATTTATTTTTTCTTAATCTTCGTGTAAAGTCAAACTAAGAACTTTAAATTGGGACGGAGGGAGTACTAATATAGATAGTGGGGTAAAGTGTTGTGAGTATAGAAAGTGGGTAGGAGAGAGAAAATGGGGTAGGGAATAGTTAGTGGATTGTTGTTGTGTGTATGACATGTAGGTCCCACTAAATAAAAAAGTATAAAAAAACTTTCATTTTTTGGATTTTGAAGTTTAAAATGAGACACCCAAAAGGGAAATTCTTGAAGTTTAAAATGGGACGGAGGGAGTATCTACTAACTTATTTTCTCTCTCCAACCCACTCACAATACTTATTTTTTTAACATATTTTTTTAATCCCTGTGCACTGCCGTTTGGTCCCAATAAATATGGGACAGAAGGAGTATACTCTATGATTTTTTTGGATTTTACCACTATCATTTCAGTCGGTAGTTAAATTTATCATTAAATTAATTAATCTGTTAATTCCCGTGCACGTTTAATTCACGGTTTGAAGTGAGGGGAACTTTTAAGTGAGGAAATCCTCTGTACCACACTTTGTGTACCGCATGTGTGCCACAAGTGATCTAATGGTTATAAGTTATTAAGACTTAAATAATTATAATATCAATAGTGATTCATAACCGTCAGATCACTTGTGGTACACAAGTGGTACGCAAAGTGTGATACAGATGATTTCATCTCAACTTTTAAGCAACTGTATGACATTTTAAATTTTTAAATATGGAATCCCAATTTATGAGTTGAAATTGTAACTGCATCATTTAAAACCCTTAATCAAACATGTGCTGTCAAATTGACAGTTTTAACAACTAAATTTACATTTTAAATTGTATATCATCAATTTTAAAACACTAAAAGAGTATTTTTTATAGTGCTAGAAAAATATTTTTTTTAAAAAAAATTGTTCTTATTTATGTCCCTAAAATTAAATATAAAAATGCCATTAATAAGAAATTAACAATTATTATGGAGAGGTAATTACTAAGATCGGCGGTTGGAGTTAGGCTTGTCAAAAAAAATTCCCCAACTATCATGTTTATTGACATATCTTTCACAATTTTTTATTTATGACTGCAATTATTTTTATTTTAAGTGATTTCCACGTAAACCAGATTAATTCTTATCGAATACATGAAAAGTGATAAATCTGAAGCTAGTCGCCAAATAATTTGCTTCATCAATCGAGTGCTATTACAGAAGCTATTCCAAATTTCAGTTATGACCTCCCCGTAGTAGTCAGTCGGAAAAGCCTATTGGACCCGGAACCGCTGCACCGAATGAAAGTTATATACGTTATGTAAAACGTTTTCTACACAACGTTTTTATTGCACTACACAATGTCAAAACGACCGAAATCAGGAGCTAACTGAGAAACGTTTTACATTTGCAGTACACGTTTTATATTAGGTAGAAAACGTTTTACAAAACGTATGTAACTTTTACATCGGTGCAGGGGTGCAGCTAACTCGTTGGTGCAACTGTTCGAAATCCCTATTCCAGTAGGAGTTCCAAATTCCAGTTATGACCTCCCGTAGTAGTCAGAAAAGCCTAGTAGGGAAAACAAAGTTGATGTCTTCTTGTTTGCACTTTTCTGGTAGCTTTTGGATAATTTTGAGCTAAATTCGGCTGGCCCTTTCAAATTTGGTCAGTCTTTTTATTCCAATTAAATAGAGTTGATATTAAGTTAAGGAGTTGGTTTTGGGGGAAACTAGTTCCTCCATAAGTTATAAAAAGTCATGTTTTTTTTAACCTTTCTTAAACCTTAAACCTTAAACCCTAAACCCTAAACCCTAAACTTTAACCTCTATAAAAACAGGACTTTTTATAACTTATAGAGAAACTAGTTTCCCCCAAAATTTTCTTTAAGTTAAACGGCCTAAATATTACAACTAAGAAAATTTTAGTAGTTCTCACTACTTGCACCCTTTCTCGTTCAAAAAATGATACCCTTTGAATGATAATAATTTCAATATTTTAAATGTAAAATTAGTAGTTTTAAAGCTTAAAAACAAGTTTTTTCTAATGTTAGTAAAAATTTGTTTTTCATGAAGACTTACTCTAACTTGACTTGTTTGTTGGACATAAATATGGTGAAATGAAGTTTGTACTAAAATGCCATTAACAATATTAATAGCCTAATATAACATGTAACTTATGTTGAGTTAATTATTCCGCTCATTTTACATGCTCACGTCTCGTCCGTTGATATTAAAATCACGTGTCTTAACTGTTTACTACTGCAATTTGCCATCTTTGTCACCCACCCAATAATGGAGATGCCATCTTTGTCATCCACCCAATAATGGAGATAAAGACTCATCAAAATTTATCTGACTGGGTGTGATTAGAGTCAATGAACCAGCCCATTGCAAAAGAAAGTAAAAATGTCAAATATGGTGAGCTTGTGAAATGTGAAGAATGGGATGTGGCTGTGGATACAAGGTGGATGTTTGTGCTCAGTGGTATCACATTGGACCTAATGCGGAAAAAAAAACAATGTTAGAGGCATAAAAATGAAGTGACGATATTTCATTAGTTGCACTTACTGTGTACCCGTCACACTTTAATTAAAAGTAAAAAATCATGACACTTTATTTTATAAACCAAATTTTGTGGCATTACTCAATTATTACTTTGTGAAAAGCTCATCAAACATTGGATCCTATTTTCTTTCGAATTTTATATAAATTTAACATAATAGCCGCATACTCGAGAATTCGAGAATGTGAGAGGCAGATGAACTTAGCTTTTTTTTAAAAAAAAAAAAAAAAAACTCTTAAGTAAATTAAATACTCCCTCCGTCCCAGAAAGATAGTCCACTTTTGACTTTTAATGATCAATACAAGTGAACTTTGACTAAATATAAATGTCAATCCAACCATCCTTGTGAAATTCTAAAACTTGCGATTGATTAATCATCAAGTGATTTATCAATGAAAAATTTTAAAATTTTATTCAGATGATTAGTGAAAGAGTATAAATACTCTTGAAATATCTTTGTGATTTATGTAATTATGGTTGTATATTTTCTTTATTTAATTTGTTAATATTTTAGTTAAATATATATTATCTTAGGTAGGTTTAAATTAGGATTTATATGTATGGTATTTATCTCTTACTAACATATTAATATTTTACTTGTTTTAGTGTTTATCTTTTATGGAATGTAGGACTCTTTCCTTGTAGGACTCTTGGATGGAGAGGCTATAAAAGAAAGATGAAGTCAGCCATTTCTCTACAGATTCTTAGATCATTCAAGAGAGAAATAGTTTCTTAAAGAGTCCTTTTTGTCCTTGAAGTCTTCTTCTTGATCAAACTCCAAAATCCTTCAAGGTTCTTTGCAATTGTTCTTGTATTAAGAACATATATTGCTGTCTTCTTTAGCCTTGAAGCTTTTGTGATTTGATCTTTTTGTTGTTCAAGGTTGTTAGGTGTTTTATTAGTTCTAGGAATCTAGAACTCATTTAGTCTTTTTATTATTTTTATTTCTTCCATTGTAATTGTTTGCTATAACTTGTACTCTGCAAGTTTTTTGATTAATGGAAGTTTTCCAGCAAGCATAGTCTTGCTGAAGTGTTTAAATTCGTGTTTTAATTTATTCCGCTGCGTTTTTACGTTTTTCTGATATTCTGTCCGTTGACAGTTGTCGTGTCAGTTGTTAAGACACTTGTGATTGTATTCTCAGATCACAACTGGTCGTTCCCAAAAAACAGTCCTAGCCGCCTAATTTCTTTCAATTTCTTTCAATTAGATTGATAATAATCTTTGGTCAAAGTTCACATGTATTGACCGTTAAAAAAATTTCAAAAGTTGACTATCTTTCTGATACAGATGGAGTATGTTTTTATTTCATACCTCGAATTAAATTTTAATGTATTACCGAAAATAGTTGCGGCCCCCTATTTTAAACCCTACTTGTCATTAGATAAGATTCCTAAGTTAGTGGGTTATTTTCATTTTACTATCTCAGGGACATTTACTATGATAGGGACATGATTTACCATTTTATAATTTCAATTATACTATCATTTGGAGGCGCAACGTTTCAATGTTTGTAAATCCATTTTCGTATCAATCAAAAGTTTGGACCACATTTTTAAAGGAAAAGTGGGCACATGCCATTCAACTTCCTTTTTATTTTTTATTTTTTTATGAGTTAATAGTCTTTTTCCGTGACATAAAAACGTTAAGCAAACATTTCTACCCAAAAATTTGTATGATGAATCGTTAGCCATGGTACCAAAAGTCCCCCACCCCTCTTCAAAGGCAAAAAAAAAAATAAAAAAAAAAAATGTTGGATGGAATGGAACATTCTTACCAATTGTTAAAATGAGGAAATTTTGATTGAGACAGTCTCCCATCCCACAAGACATAATTTTTTAAAAGTAGAAACGGGTTCGCCTTTTAAAAAATATCCGTCTCATGTGTGAGACCGGTTTACACAAACTTTTATCCTTTTAAAAAACCAACATAATTCCTTACAAGGTCCCTTAATTGGTACGAAATTAAAATCAACACCCTAAAATATGAGAAAAACAAAATCTCAAGCCCTCAATTAATTCAAGATTAATGTGGGAAAAACGTGAGTATCAACAAAAAAAATGTTCAAATATTATTATTATCGATCTAAATATAAATAAAAGATAATTTAATAAATAATATTTTTTTAAATTATAAATTATTTATTTTTAAGAAATATGTCTATTTTTTTTAGAATAAATGAAAAAACAATTGAACAGAATTGTGATGATTTTTTAAGTGTTTATTTAGAATTTTGATTAAATTCAAATAAATATAGTTTTTCATTACCAAACAAACTGATATCTTACAAAATTCAGCAACTTAATAACTTCATTCTACAATTTCGGCTTTACATTTTGAGAGTTTAATTTTCTGTTTTACCAAACAGGGCCTTAGAGATTTTTAAATGTCACTTAAAATGAAATTGAACATTCATTTAAGAACAGAAAGACCAATACAAATATATATATATATATTAAAGTTGGTGAGGAGGGCTATGACTTTGACACATAGACAAACATATGCTAAAGCTTCATTTGTGTGAAGCCACATCATCACTATCCTAAATGTTTGTGACTTTTGATATTCTCATTATTAGCTAATATTATTAGGTCATAATAATAGTTATGATATGAGTTAACTATTACTATTTGTTAATACTAAAAAGTTTGATATACATTGTGGGTGCCCTCTCTACCACCTTAAGGTTTTAGAGGAGTTGGTTACTTAACATGGTATCAGAGCTCTTGATTTGGCAAGGTCAAGGGTTCAAATCTTCCCGCTTGCATTTCTTTTAAAAATATTATAAATGTCAAGGGTTCAAATCTTCCCGCTTGCATTTCTTCTAAAAATATTATAAATGGGTACGTATTGGCCCAATATATCATTGCACCCCCATTATATCCACGTATGCACGTGAGGGGGGTGTTAATACTAAAAAGTTTGATATACATTGTGGGTGCCCTCTCTATCACTTTAAGGTTTTAGAGGAGTTGGTTACTTAACACTATTAATAGTAATAGTTAACTATTACTATTAATAGTATTAGTTAACTATAATAGTTACTATACAAGTTAACTATTACTATTAATAATATTAGTTAACTACAATAGTTACTATAGTAGTTAACTATTACTATTATTAATAGTATTACTTAATATAATAGTTACTATAGTAGTTAACTATTACTATTAATAGTATTAGTCAACTATAATAGTTACTATAGTATATAACTATTACTATTAATAGTATAATTAACAATAATAGTTACTATACAAGTTAACTATAATGGTTAATTTATAAATTAACTATTACTATTAATAATATTAGTTAATCATAATAATTATAATATATATTAATTTTTACTATTAATAGTATTAGTTAATCATAGTAGTTACTATATAGGTTAACATTATTATTAATAGTATTAGTTAATTATAATAGTTAATATAAATATGAATAAGTATTATTAATAATATTAGTTATTGATATTATTATATAGATTAATTTTTACTATTAATGGTTTTAGTTAAGATGATGTTTACTATTTTAGTTAACTATAATTAAAAAATTATTTTTCATATACAATATATTTATATTATAAAAAACTGTTATGCTACTTTATTAAATAAAAATAAAAAAAAATTAAAATGCAAAAAAGAAAATAGCAAATTAGTTACCCGTGTGTTATTTAGTAAAAAACTCTTTTAATTTCTTCATAATAATAATAATAAAAAATACTAAAAAGCTCTTTAAAAAAAAACATAAAAAAAAAACAAACATTGTGGATGCTCAGCATACGAGATACGACTATTTTTAAAGGGGATAATGATATGTATAGTGAGTCCCACTGATAAAAACTCATCCAACGATTTAAAAACCAACGGCTTAAAATGTATCACTATAAGTTTTCCGTTTGAGTTTTCCATATATATGAGTATGTGTATCATTGTCCTTTTAAAGGTTAAAACGCTCTTATCAAGAAAAGGGTAACAACGCAGTGACGATGAGTACGCCGGCGGCCGGAATGGAGTCGACGTCGGCATCAAAGAAAGTAACGGTGTCGCAAGAAGAGCAAAGGATGGTGGAGGATCAAGTATTTCGCAGCTACTATAACTTCAGTAAACTTCCCCCAAAGTCTCAATCTGTCTGGTAATCTGTTTGCCTCCGTCAATTGCAAGCTAGGGTTTTATTTCTTCTTTTATTCTATGAAATTGATTGATTGATTGGCATAAATTTGGGCATTAACAAAAGGTTGGAGCTTCAACGAGATAATCATATCGAGTACCTGACCAATGGATTACGGCAGCTCAATTCTTCGTTTGTCGTCCTTGATGCCAAGTATCTCTCTCTCTCTCTATATATATATACTATATACAAACATATATATACTACCTCTGTCTGTCCCAAAATGAGTGTCCGAACCGAAGGCTTTTCAAGTTTGCTCTGATCAAGAGCAAATTTGTAATTTTTTAGAACATTCATTTTGGGACGTAGGGAGTATATATATACACACTATACTGTTGCATATTTCATGATGGCTTTTAATTTCTTGTTACGGCTTGGCTTAATAGTTAGTTAAACAAAGATATACTCTCCTTATTCCTCGGTTATAGCCCACTCGAAAGTGAAACTTCTTATTTTTACATGTTTACGCCTTTGTATTTGGTATGATTTATATTAAATTCATACTCTCTCTCAGTCCCTTTTATATCGACCACATTTCCATTTGTGGTTGTCCCATTTTGTTTTTTATTCTCCGGAACTAATGCAAATTAATGACCTATTTTCCCATTGTACCCATGCCTAAGTTAAATATTTTAAAAGAGTGCTACTATTCACCAGGGATGGCCAAACCGAACCGGAACCAGAACCGGAGAAGCACGGAACCGGAGCAAACCGGAACCGCCATTCATCCGGGCCGGTTACGGTTCACATAAATGCCGAACCAGACCGGACCGAAAATCACTTGTTTTTCAATAATTTTAAAGGGGGGGACCGGAACCTAACCGGAACCGGATTGTGGTAACCGGAACCGGACCCGGGGTAAGCACGGGCCGGTTAAGGGTCACCTATATGCCGAACCGGAACCGGTTTTGGCCATCCCTACTATTCACACCCGCATAATTGCTAAATAAACCCGCAATAAACATTCTTTCAAAAATGCCATCAATAATAATGTCCATACTACCCCCCTACTAAATACACCCATAGCATCCCGTTATTCCCCCAAATTTTGCTGCTTCAAGCTTCTACCTTCGTCGGCGTTGCAGTCCCTTTCGGAGAAGATGACGGAGCTGAATACCGCCGCTGGTGCATTCCTCCGAACCACATTACATACATCAACAATCTCAATTGTTGATCTCAATGAGAAAACTAAGCTCGAAGGTACTCGCCCCTCCCCCCTCTCTCTCCACGAATTTTTAGTCCATTTTCCTGCCCTAGCCTCAACACAAACAAAGGCACTCGCTCTCACTTAAATGTGATTGTGAAATTTTAGAATTGAAGAAATCATTGCACGCAGTGTTCTCGCAATTTGGTACGAAATTGGAGATATTCCCTTAAACACAAAGGTCAGTCTTGGGTCGTTTTCGATGAGGCTTCGTCTTCACTCGTGCCCTGAATTAAGGTGGGTGTATGATTATGGGTTAAAAGGGTAGAATTGAAAAAAAGATGGTACAGTGGATAATTATTTTGGCTAGACTTAGTATTGCGGGTTTATTCAGCAATTGTGCGGGTGTGAATAGCAACACTCATTTTAAAATTAAATCATTAACAAGTAAGTGGCTACAAAACCATTGTATGGACTCTCATTCCAAAAGTTCTATACTATTGGATGGTAACTCATGGTAAGGAAGGGTATAAGTGGAGATGCAAAAATTAAAACAAAGCATTTTAGGATGGTACCTCCATTACAGTCCATACCTAGTTAGGCCAAGCCCACACCCACACCCAGGCTTCTCTCTACTCCTATATCCTATCTAGCTCTCTCACAATATATAACGCGAGTATCATTCTGTTAAATTACTACCAACAAAACTGCACTATATAATAAAATGAATCAAAACTCAAAGTTTATTATAAATTTTGGAACTTTAGTTTAAGATTGTTTTTTTCTTCTAAAGCTTGAGCATCTAAATAAAATTCCTTATTTAAGGAATAGTAAAGTGGCACATTGACATTTGGCAAAGGGACCTAATTCAAGGCTTTAGTCCATTATGGCTCCCACTAATTAAGATCGTTTGACCCTATGTGTAGGCTCAAGTCCGGAAGACTTGTGTAACTGTGGGTGGATCATTTTTCCAAGGCATATCAATGCCGCCTTATAGTGGCACGAAGATAACCCATTTTTGGATATAAGTCTTAATAAAGTTGGCAGAGGAAATCACTTCCATCTATACATATAATCAATCTATATTGGAAGACTATTCACATCTTGTGAGAATGATAGTACCAAAGTCTACTAAGCTATCCAATCATTTCCATTTATGACATTTTCTGAGCATTTTGGCGATATGAAGGCATGTTTTTTTTTCTTTTCTAAATAACCACTTATCAACAGCCTTGCCTCTTTCCAGTCGACCTTGGCTTTGCTATTGGATCCTTCATTCAATTGCATTATTAGGGGAGTCCGTTGATCCTGACCTTGAGCATAATGCTATTGACTTTCTAAGTCGTTGCCAGGTAACTTTCACATTATCTCTTCAAAGATTTCTGTTTTTAGAACTTTTTGTCTATATCTTTTCGTCCATTCATATGGCATTGGTGGGCAATTTAATGGTTTACACTCTGAAATACATTTACCAATGTAATATTTTTCAGGATAAAGATGGTGGGTATGGTGGTGGACCTGGACAGGCAAGTTAGTTATATGTGGTTGTTCTCTCTGTTCTGTATTATGTTTGATCCTACAAACAAGGATACCGTCTTCTGTTTCTAAGAAATTTCAAAGTGGCTTTGTTGAGTTTTACCTTTTAGATCTTCAACAAATTAGAAAAGATTAGCCTTCTATTTTCAATGTCAATATATTAGCCTACCATGCTTGGGCTCCAGTTTTGTTCAAGTCTAGAACCAGTTAGGGGTTCGCTTGGCTTGTGTTTCGCCATTATGTTCTTAACAGCGTGTTTCATTATATGGAAAGGATATGAATAACATCAACCACGAGTCTTGCTTAAATGATCTAAAAGCCTTTTAAATGCCTGAATTATCAATGGGTTGCAAAGACCCAATTCAATCCGTCCTATTTAGTGTCCAGTAACGTGCAAGTATAAGTTTATTTTGCTTTGCTGTATGTGAACTTTCTATAGCATTTTATCATTTTTTTATTACTCTCAACAGTTTCCGTAAATGACACCACCATCTGCTTATTTATGTAGAATAGATTGATAATTTGTTATTATATCTGCTAACTAGTTTGCCGTTTGCCTCAGATGCCGCATCTCGCAACAACTTATGCTGCAGTTAACTCACTTATAACTTTGGGCGGCCAAAAATCTGTGTCTTCAATTAATAGGTGCTTTTATTTCTTTTTCTTGCAGAGAAGTTTAGCAACATATACTACTAGCTAACATATTGATACACCATTCTCTAAAATTTTCAGAGGTAAAATTTATTCATTTTTCCGAAGAATGAAACACAAAAGTGGAGGATTCAGGTTTGGCATTCTATTAACTTGAGTAATTTATTATAGAAAACAATATCCAAAATTCCACGCCGTTTACTTATTTGGGGCTTTATTTTACTTTATTTTAGTCTTTGTAAATATATATCACCCAAACGCCACTTTCATTTGTTCTAATTTTAGTTTTTTTGCTGAAGACAGCATCAAAATTCAAATGAGTACTTGCGAATATCTGTTGTATTATGAGTTTTCATTATTGCTCACCCTGTATTTGGTTGTTTATGTTTATACTCCCTCCGCCCCGGAGTAAATGTCCTACTTTCCATTTTAGTTTGTCGAATATAAATGTCACATTTCTAAAAATAGGTATAAAGTTTGGTGATCTTCCTAAACTACCCATTTTAGTAGACACAAACAATGCAATGCCATGAGAAGGGGAATGAGCCGTTTTATGAGAGAGAGTTACTCTACAAATATGAATAAATTGGGGCAATCAAGGAAACATAAAACTAAGCTTAAAAATGGTGACTTGTCAACTGTGACATTTATTCCGAGACGGAGGCAGTGTATACTATTCACTTTCATTATCTAAAACTGAATCCTGTTGTGTACAGTTGTTAGACCTTGAGAGCAACTTGGAATGTATAATGGATTTAACTTGGTTCTTTGCTCTTATTGGTGATACTATCTAATCAGCAGTAGTGATGGTAGTATCACATACAATTGCAAATTACTGGTCTGGGAGAGAAAAGGCAATTGAGTTATTCCGAAATCAACATTGTCTCTCTGTTGGTGGCTACTTTATTCCAGTTGTTAGTGTGTGTGTCTCCCCGTTCTACCTATATTGAATTCCTGGTAAAAACATACGGAGCCATATTTGACAACTGAGTTGGCTTCCTGGTGAAAAAAGAAATTGGAGTCCATATTCTACAATCTAGATTCTTTATCGTTTATTACAGAAACTGCCAAAAGCAATCTCCTTCCTCTCTATCTTTCTTATGTAAAACATTTTCCAGTTATGTACGTTTATCCTTTCTAATTAATCTTGCTTTTTTCTTAATTCATAATTTACGTCCTATCAAGCTTTTATGCACATATTCCCATGTACGAGATTTTATTAGTATCCTTCTCCACTTTGTATATGGTACAAAACAAACTTTCTCCACTTTGTATATGGCATAGTTGTGAAAGGCGTCCGCCCGCCTCGCCATATTTGCGCCTTAGAGGGTTGGCCGCCTTTTGCCTTTGTGAAATCAGGCGGTGGGTCGATGACCTTATCGGACTAAGTCGTATGCTGTTTGAATAGAAGCGATTTTTTTTTACGGAAACCTCATCAATTTAGGTAAGTGAGGTGCCCCTTTATAAAATCTAGCCCTAATTTCCAAACGATAAGAAGCGAGAAGTCGATAATACTTACCGCAATCTGCGCAACTACGACAAGAACCCTCCAACGACGACGACACTCTTCAACGAACTCGACTACACAAACTCTGCGCCGGTTTCATATTTTTCTGTATTTCCTTCTTTATTCCCAGTTCTTTCCTTTAATTTATAATCACTCTCTTTTTTCTACTTAATTCCAGTTTTTCAGTCGTTTTCTATTTTGACCCCTCCCCTTGTTTAATTTTTTTCTTCTTCTTTAATCTAGATTCCAAACATCTTTTTTAATGTTGTTTTCTTTTAAACATCAATATTCTGTAATTCTCACTTTTGTGGTCTAAAATATGTTAGGATACCATAATAAGTAGAAATATAATATTTTCTAATATTTAATAAATTTTTGTTTTAATTTCCCGCCTTGCTCGCCTGCCCGCCTCCCGCTTTTCGCCTTTAACAACTATGGTATATGGTGCAGACTTCTGAGTGTTGCGTAGTTCAGTGTGTCAAAATAGCTTGAATCTTTAGCCTTCTGTTTAAGAAGTGAAAAGCATTTCGTTTGAGACGGTTTCATACAGTGAAATTACCTATCATTGTTATCTGGATGCTCTCGTTCAACATTACATTTTTGTCTTTTGCTACTTTCTTACTTTACTCTTTCTTGATTTTTTTTTATGACTTCTATGTTTGTTGTTTAGTACTTAATATCAGAATTTCGGCATGTAAATTTATTTTTTGTTTATTTTAAATAAAACATTTTATTTTTTTCTAAATTCAGTATGCATGATGGTGGAGAAGTAGATGTTCGAGCTTGTTACACTGCAATATCTGTAAGTTATCCCCCTTTTCTCTTGGATTTTGTGTTAATGCGTTCTAAATATAATGGAAACGATAAAAAAATTGCCATTCCAATGTGGTAATCATCCTAATAGCAGTTAGAATATGCTCATGGTAAAGAGTCCTTTCTAGAAGGATCATGTTAATCTAATTGTTCTGATGACTTTCCTGATTTACCTTATTACATTTTATTATATATAGAATAACATTTAAATCCTTAAATTTCGGATTAGTTGTAGAAAGCTATTTAGTTAGTAAAATTTCCAAAGGTATTTCAATATTTAGAATGCAAGTTTAATTATAAAACAATTACATGGTAGACAGCACACTACTACCTTCTAAATGACGTGTCTGGGAGCAAGTCAGAGATTATGAACCGAACATGAAACATCTTATATTGTTAATTTTAAATGAGATTTATTGTGTGATTTCTCCATGGTATCATGATTCCCTGTTTGTGTGGGATACGGAAAGGTGGGTAGGAGAATACAAGAAGTTGATTGTAGAAAAAAAATGCTCGTGTAGAACTCATTAAGATCCTTAGGGGTACTACTAAAGATGTGAGGAACTCACTTTAGATTCCTCTTTCCTCTGTACTTAAAACTGTTCTTCCAGATTGTATAGTCGTGCATTATGATTACGGTATCAAGCCGTATTCAATGGATTTGTGTCGTGCTAACCTAAAATATTTAATCTTTATGGGCGTGATTATTCTGAGGCAATTTTCACCTTTAAGTTATTTCCTCCTTGTTACTCTCATCGAGTCATGGTAATGGAACACCATGTGTTCTTATCATCAGTTAGACTTTGTGCAGATCTTAATAGAATTTATAAGTCAATGTGAAATTTGTTTGCCTAATTTTTATCTCTCCCTCTGTTTCAGAGTAAGAGTCTTACTTTCCTTTTTGGTACGTCCCAGAATAAGAGTCCCATTTCCAAAATGGCAAAGGATGAATAGTGTTTTGGATAACTTTGTCCTTCTAATGCTTTAATACAAAAAAACCAATACTTTACTAACCTACTTTTACCCACTTGAATTGTGAATAGTGTTTTGGACAATTATGTCCTAAACCCACTTGAAATTTTTACGCTTTTTTTATTATTTCCTTAATATATGTGCAAAACCACGGTAGGACTCTTAGTCCGGGACGGAGGAAGTAATTGCTATCCTATTTGTAATTCTTACTGTTTCTTGATTCGACCAGGTTGCGAGCGCTCTAAACATATTGGACAATGATCTAACTGAAAATGTTGGAGACTACATCTTAAGGTTGGTGTCTGCAACTTTTGCTTTTAGAACTTGTTGCTGTTGGAGCTGAATCAGCATTCTATCTTGTTGCCCTTCTCATTATATATCTATTTATACTTATTACGGGTATTAAAGCTGGAGGGTTTAAAATGAAGCCCTGTCACACATACCCTTATCCCTAGAACACATTACAACCATTTCAATTAACCACCCACAACTTTTAAAACAACCACGATTTCCCATTTCGTCCTTTATTTAGACAATAATTACCAAAACATGATAATGCCTTAAAATGATTACAATTTCCGATCAAAAAGCTTTTCACAAACACAAATAACAAAAACAAAATTATGATAAAATCAAGCAATCTAGTTTCATCATTGAGGGTGAAATCATGACTCCCACAACAATCGACACATTCTAGTATATTTCTATATACATACTCCTCCGTCCCATTTGTAAAAAAAATCCCAAATAGGTGTCCCAGCTTAAGAGTCAGGCCCTACATGTCATACACACAACAACTATCCACTAACTATTCCTTACCCCACTTTCTCTCTCCTATTCACTTTCTTTACAACACTCTACCCCACTTTCTATATTTTATAGGTAATAAAAACATTCCTTTCTTAATTTTCGAACCCAAAAAGTTTTGACTCTAAAATGGGATGGAGGGAGGGAGTAGTTTCAAACGTTATCCTTTCTAATGGCATCTTCGGTGCAGCTGTCAGACCTATGAAGGTGGCATTTCTGGTGAACCTGGTTCAGAAGCTCACGGTGGGTATGTTTCACATCCTACTTCAGTGTTCAATCTAGTGAGGAGTATTATTCAAATGTGTACCTTTAAAGTGAAGATTTTTGAATTAAAATTCATCCAACTCTTGTTTGCATGGAAGTCCATGTGTTATTTTGATCTTGATATATCCTGAAAAGCTCTTTTAATCTGATTTTCATTTATAGGTACACCTTTTGTGGATTGGCCACAATGATTTTGATTAACGAGGCTCAACGGTTGGACTTGGCTAGTTTAACTGTAAGGCATTTTGCTTCTTTCAAGTCGACATTCTCTTTTAGCTTCTTTAACAACTAAACTCCTAAAGATACCAACTTCACTCTGCTAACTAAACTAAGGTGGTGTTTGATGTATTAAGCACTTGATGCTTGATGCTTAACGGATTACAAGGTATAATTTGGAGGTAAGGTGCCTTGATAACATTGAGCTCTACATGTTGAAAGTTCCATGAGGCTCTTATTGGTTAAGCAATGATTTTGATTCTCAATCATTAAGAGCCTCACGTAACCTTTAACATCTATACCTCAATGTTATCAAAGGCACCCTACCTCCAAAATATACCTTGCAATCTATTAAGCATTAAGCATCAAGTGCTTAATACATCAAACACCACCTAAGTCTCTTTCCAAATACTGAAGTTTGGGATTCTTTTCCGTTATTCAGCTCTGACCAGGGCAAATATGTTGTCTTCAAAACAACGATATATTTCCTTGGTGCTTGATTTGTGCTAATAATTGGATGATTAAACATTTTCAAAAGGATCCCAAACTTCAGTAGTTGGAACTTGTTGACTATATAGTATGCATATACTCAAGAGTTGGAGAAATGGTTGAACAGATTTGAGGTTTCAGATTAGTTTGTTGGGTGCTGTAATAACCTCATATTTTAAGGAAGTGACTGGCCTTAAAAACGTGAAATGCGTTGTGAGTGATTTTATGTAGTGATGAGGTACTTCCTCCTTTTCTAAAAAAATGCCACTCTCTCCGTCCCTAAATGAATGTCTAAATTTCCTTTTAAGAGGAATTTTGAAAATCTCTACTTTGCATACAATTTGGTGGCAAAGATTCATATATATATTTTCTTGTAATCCTCTTTCCAAACATTTAGGTTTGCAGGTATAAAGAAACTAGTGAAAAATATTCATGGACAGTTTTTTCTAAGCAAGACATACATTTTTGGGACAAAAAAAATCTTGAAAATGGACATTCATTTAGGGACAGATGAGTATATTTTTACATCTAGCTTTACACGTTGAATCAGGACTGGATTGTATTTAGACAAGGAGTGGAGGGCGGATTTCAAGGGAGAACAAATAAATTGGTTGATGGATGCTATTCCTTTTGGCAGGTAATAGATAGTTTCTTTTTTTCTTTCATTTTTTTTTTTTTCATGTTTAATAAATCTACGAACAATGTAACGATAGGGGATTATGAACAGGGAGGAGCTGCCGTATTATTACAAAAGTTACACGCAGTTGCGGGCGAAGGACATTTAAGTAGTGGCAGTACTGAAAGTTCTGAAGAAGCTGATTTATCAGAAGATGAACATTCGGAAGGGACATCAGGCAATATTGGTGAGACTTGCCATATAGGGAGGAAGGTATATCAGCTTAAGTCAGCTTATAACAAGTTTCTTTGAGTCTTTTTTATGTTTTTGTTTTGATTTTGCTGTTACACAATGCAGGACAACATAATGCTTCTGATCAAGTGGATTCATTCAATATCGATTCTGAGCGAGGATATACAAAACTAGGGCCTCTTTTTCAGAGCATTGCTTTACAGCAATATATTATCTTGATTTCACAGGTACTTCACATTCTCCTTCTGTCCCTGTCATACTTTCCATTGTTATTCGTCCCACAATAAATGGAGCATTTCTAAATTAGGAAGAGTCGTAGTGCATTTTTACAATTGTACGTGCAATGTACAATAAATAAGTAAAGCGCGTTTCTTAAAAACGTTGACTAGTCAACTGCGACATTTATTTTGGAACAGAAGGAGTATATATATATTTTTATCTTGTTGTTGGTTATGCTGGATTTTTGTACAGCCGCCCCTTAATTTTCATCCCTTTGGTGGGAAAATTATCCGCATAATTATATTCCCTCTTACCCCATTCACTGCATCTCAGTCTGTCTATGAGTCTATCACCGACCTTGTTATGATACAGTCATTTATCATCATATGGGTGTAGATGCCATGCCAAATAATTGGTACTTTTAGGTTGTAGGAATACTGGAATACTAATGGGGCAGTTGCAGGGAGGACTCAGGAAATGGAGTACCATTCCCGGGTTCCATTTTGTTCTCATGTCTAATGCAATTCCTCACTCCTCACGTACCCATTAACCACCGGTAAAAATCGAATCTGGAAATTACTCCGAGAATTTTAGTTATTTCTCCTTTGTTAATTGAAGGTAAAACATCAGTGGAAAAAAAAACAATATTATTTTTTTTTATATATATTTTTTTTTTACTATTCTCAACAAGTTTCAAAGTATGACTCCACAGACATCATGAATTTTAGATCAGAGGATTGTTAAACGTCTACAAAATCCAGGAATCGACGATTACTCAATTCCTTTGGGAATTTCCCATTATCTACCCCTCCATACACAGTCAAACCAGTTCATAACCGTGAAATTCATGGCTTCTATTTGTGGTGTCTGCAGTTTGAATCAATTTTTTTCGCTGCCCCTTCTTGTTTAAAGGCTATACCTGGTTGGATTCTGATATACTAACTTGTTTGAATTATGCTTATGCAGATGGAAGGAGGATTTAGAGACAAACCGGGAAAAGGCAGAGACCACTACCACACCTGTTACTGCCTAAGCGGTTTGTCTTCCGCGCAGTTTAGCTGGTCAGAGAATGCCAATTCTCCACCAATTCCAAGTGCTATTTTGGGCCCTTACTCAAATCTCTTGGAACCAATTAACCCTCTGTGTAATATTGTTGCGGAGCGATATAACGAAGCACGTGAATTCTTCGCCAGCAACTTGTAACCCGAATTCGAGGTTATATGCGAGAAAATAAAGGACCCATCAGTGTTGTATCATACTCCCTCCGTGTCAGGAAAGATGGTCTCAATTTGATTTTAGTCGGCAACTAACTTGAACTTTGACATAAATTTTATGAAAACTTGATAATCCTCATATTTTTAAAAATATTTATATAGTGTATTATGAAATGTATCAATAACAATTTTTAAAATTCAACAAGGATATCAAAATTTCATAATATTTAGGTTAAAGTTAAAATGACAACTTAATTAGGTATGCTTTTGTCCCTTTATTTACAACTTTAAGCTTACATAAGTGCGTTCTGTGTAACCAGTTAACTAGTAGTAATTGATAAGGGATATTGACATTCTCGTACTTTGATGAAGCTTCGGATTTAACCATTGTTGTTAATCTTTTAGCAGCATCGTTCTTTAGATACGCACTTGTTATCCTCCAAAAATTCAAAGTTACGATGGTTAAAATTGCTAAAATAAAATAAGGTACTTAAAATCGAAGCTTTATCAAAATACGATGGTTAAAAAATTTGATGGCCAATTGAGTATTAAGGTGAAGGCAAGTTCGTTTGGGCAGGCGTTTTTATTTAATTTTCTTGGTTGTTTCTTTTCTACTGGGTAACTAATGTGTGATTGCGTTTTTTTTTTTTTTTTTTTTTTTTTTTTTTTTTATGATTTTCTTAAGCCGGAAGAAAGCTTGTCTGACCTTCACTACTCGCTAGCACCTCAAGGAGCATGGCACAATTATTTGGGATAATTTTGAGTTATAAATTGACAGGTGACGATTTCTGTTAGCGACCTTTTTGTTTTTTTTTTTTGTTTTTTTTTTTTTTAAAAAACTAAGGCTATGATGTTGTTTTAAAAAAATGGGACCCGGAACCACTGCACCCCTCCACCCAATGGCTCAGATCGAGGTCACATAGGCGAGCTCATCATTTGTGCGGCTAAGATGATTTCAATTTTTGTGGGTCCCATAGAGCTAGGACACATCTCATCCGTCGAACACAAAAAAAAATGAGGTGGCTCCAATCGGAACCATTGGGTGGAGCTAACCGCTCGGTGCAGCGGTTCGAAATACTAAAAAATGTTTGTTCTCGAAAGTGGCAAATATTTACATATACTCCATCTTGCCATTAACTGTTTAAAATGTTTAAAAAATGAATATTTTACAACGTCCTCTAAATAAAATTTGAATACTCCCTCCGTTCCACCCAAATTAAGATTTTGATTTGGACATGGGGTTAAGGAAAAAGTGATAGTGGAGTAGGTGTTAGAGTTTTTAGCCATTTTGACATGCGTACTATTTGGGCGTAGTCAATGTGACATGCGTACTTCATAAACAGCAAATGTGACCTGCGTACTTTAGTTTCGTTTTCAATTTGACTTATTATTCTAACGTCAGTTAAAATTTAACGACACAGTCAATGAAAGTTAACGTACTAGTTAGTTTGAAGTTGATTTTCATTTAAGGGGTTTATTGAAAATTTCATAAATAAAAGGGTTGTAAATAAAAAAATGAAACATTAATATTTAAAGTTTACAATAAATATTTTTTATGAGAAAAATTATTTTTTAATAATATGAAATGATAATAATAAATTATTAACCCTTAACATGTAAAATATTTTATTTAAGCTTTAAATATATATCATCCACAGCGGCACAAACATCATCCATGCCTTAATATTCACACACACCCCAGCAAATGATATACAACGTTAAATTGTTCATTTATTAACAGTTTTGATTATTTTAGATGCATTGGTCATTTACTAAATATTTTTAATCCAATTATTTGTTTTTTAAGACACGCTAAAAAATAATTAAAATTATAAAAATATATATTTATTTTAAGATTTAAATATTAATATTTCAAATATTTTGTTCACAACCCCTTTTACTTATAGAATTTTCAATGAAGCCCTTAAAAGGAAAATCAACTTCAAACTAACTAGTACGTTAACTTTCATTGACTGTTTCGTTAAATTTTAACTGGCGTAACAAAAATAGGTCAAATTGAAAACGAAACTAAAGTACGCAAGTCACATTTGCTGTTTTATGAAGTACACATGTCACATTGACTACACCCAAATAGTACGCAGGTCAAAATGGCTAAAAACTCGTAGGTGTTATGAGTATGAAAAGTGAAGTAGGAGAGAGAAAATGGGGTAGAGAATAATAAATGGTAGTTATTGGGTCCCATTAAATAAAACACTTCCATGTTTGGTTTGTTCTAATTCGAATGGGACATACAAAATGAAAATTTGTCTTAATTCGAGTGAGTACACACAAATATGTTTCATGAATTAGAACAATTTTAATTTGAAATTTGGGAGCAATTAGGAGAAATTTTACGAGAAGTATCGATTATTTGTCATTTTTTAAAGTGAACACATACTTTGAGACATAGCAAAAAAGGAAAGATGAAGTCCCCCGGGGCATAGCTCAGTGGTTAAGGAGGGGGACATAAGTTGTTGCGCTGGAGGCATAGAGTGTGGGTTCGATTCCTGGTGGGAGCAATTAGTGCCAGGGCCGAGCAACCGTAAGTCCTTGCACAACGGAGCTCTCCGGGCTCTTTTCCGGGGTCGGACCTTCTATTGTGTTATCAGTTGACATGTGCTCAAACCCTGGCTACTGAGGCACATCCCGCGATTTAACGGGTGGTAGGGAAGAGGGACCGGAACTACTACCCCCAGGAGTAGTTGGCGGAGTTAGGCCGAGCAACCGTAAGTCTGGCGAAGTTGGTGAACCTGGGCATCAAAAAAAAAAAAAAAAAAAAAAAAAAGGAAAGATGAACTTATACTCAGGAACTGAGAGAGTATGTAGTAGTGTTCATCACAAATCACATTTTAATGAGACTCACTTCCCCACTAATTACAACTTTTTACTCTATTTTTTACACTGCTTTTTTTAATTTTACTTTACTTTTTATACTTACTACTCCCTCCGTCACAGAGTGTATGTCCACCTTCCTATTTGCACGGAGATTGAGAAATTATAAAAGTGATGTAAGTGTTGTGAGTATAAGACTAAAGTAGGAGAAAGAATGAATGCGAGGGAATATTAAGTTGATTGGTGTTGTGAGTATAAAAATAAAATATGAGAGAGAATGAGTGAGAGGAATAGTAAGATTCTTTGCAATTTTAGAAAGTTGACATATACACTGGGACAAAATAAAAAGGAAATGTGGACATATACTCTGCGACACGACGGAGGGAGTATATCTTTTCACTAATATTTATCTTGAAATTATAGATAGTATTATTGTTTATCACAAACTAATTTTTGTAAATTAAAAGAAGGATGGAGGGAGTATGTAATAGATTGATTGATAAGATAAATTTGCTTTATCAGTCCATTTAATAAAATAATCATAAAATTTTATGGGAAATAAATTTCTATTTAAATTATAAAAAAGAGCGAGTCTTAGGAAAAACGTGTTTTTCAAAGACGCTGGCATTATTATTCAAAAACAAGGGGTGGCATTTTCGTAAATACTGGCAACCATGATAAATACACAGCGTTAATATTAGAAATAGCCAGTGATATCATACTGACGTTTTATAAACATGAAACTGACACTTTTCTTAAGTGTCAGTGGTAATGTTAAAAATTGCCAGTGAGTACACTGGCACTTTTTTACATTGATACTGGCACTTATTGAAAGTGATAGTGGTAGTGTTAATAAGTGCCAGCCATTACACTGACACTTTTTAACATTGATACTGGCACTTATTAAAAACTTCAAGTGTTAGTGTCAATAAGTGTCAGTGTACATGTGCTGGCACTTTTTTACAATATCGCTGGCACTTCTGATCAACGGCAAACAACTTCCCGTTAATTAAAAAAATGCCACCGCGCCAAACTTAATAACACGTTTTACGCTTGCTTAAGGAAAAGGCCGTTTTTCCCAGTTTTTCACTGTAAAAAATATTCTTTCCGTCTCATTTTAAGAGTAAAAAAAATTCAAATGGGTGTCTCAATTTAAGAGTCAAAATCCATAAAAGGAAAGTTTTTTATACCCCGTCCGTCCCAGTTTAAGGTTCTTACTTTCCTTTTTGGTCTGTCCCAGTTTAAGGTTCTTAGTTGCTTTATTCCATAAATGGAAAAGAATGAATAGTGCTTTATAGAATCTTGCCCTCAAAAAGTTATTTTAATTGCAAAAAGACCACTACTTACCTAACTTACTTTTACCCACTTGCTTTATGAATAGTGTTTTGGACAATTATATTCTTCACTCTCTACTTTTGGTTGACTCATTTCTATTGTTTTTGTCTTGGTTTCTTAATAAGCGTGCATAATCAAACTAATAACCTTAAACTGGGACGGATGGAATACTTCTTTATTTAGTGGCCCTACACGTTATATACACAACAATTATCCATTAACTATTCCCTACCTCACTTTCTCTCTCATACTTACTTTCTATACTCACAACACTATATCACACTATCTATATTTTATAATAAAAAATTACTCAATCCATCCATGTTTAAGGTTCTTAGTTTGACTTTACACGTTTATTAAGGAATCAAGGCAAATTTAAGTCAACAATAGTACTGTGAGGATGATATAATTGTCAATTCATAAAATAAGTGGGTTAAAAATAGATAGGTAAGTGATGGTTTTTTGATAATATATGAATTTCATGAGGACAAGATTGTCCAATACACTGTTCATACTTTGCCATTTAAGAAATACAACAACTAAAAACCTTAAACTGAGACGTACCAAAAAGAAAAGTAAGAACTTTAAACTAGAACGGATGGACCCTTAATTTTTGTGTCATTCTATTTTTGACTCTTAAAATGAGAGAGCGAGAGAGTATTGTTTTTAGAGCAATGCTAGGGGCACAAAAAAAGTCTACAAAATGAGGTGACGATATTTTATAGTTGCATTGATTATGGACCCGCCATACTCTAACTAAAAACACTAATAAAATCTTGACACATAATTTTGTTAGCCAAATTTTATGAGATTTTTTTTTTGTGAGTTTATACTTGACCTTGTATTTTTTATATTGTTTGATGGGTAATTGAGTCAAAGAAAATGAGTTGTAGTTGTAGTATGTTGTCAGTTCTCCTTCTCAACCCTGATTGGTCATATCCAGTCCTAGTCAGCGGACCAGGTACAAATTCACAGCTGACACATCCAACCAACGGAAGAAACTTTTAATACACTATTTTTCACCCGCCCCCCCCCCGCCCCGCCCCTCATTTCTACCTTCTCCACAAATTCAATATTTCTCGCTCCAAATTCACATAAAAAATATGGAAATCGAAGACCAAAATCACTTCTCAAACCCTAGAAAATCTCGTCAATCCAACACAGATTCTTCCTCTATATCTTCCTCCCACATTCATCTCCGAGACCACCCCAGTCCCCACTCCCCGCCGGCGAAGTCTCCGGAATATTCTCCCGCCAGATCATCTGTTTCATCCGATCTATCATCTCTCAGTCATCATGGCGTTTCTCCTACTAGAGACCAGTTACCGGAACAACAACACTATCGATCACCCGAACTCACTCCAGCTCCCTTCCGACCGCCGCCGTCGCCGGTGCCTGTGCCGATAGTTAATCGCTATGTAGTCGAGGAGCCGATTCCGATTAAGAAATCGGATCGCGGTGCTCAAGACGGGTTTGTCAGCGTACAGGGGGAAGAAGAACGGAAAAGCGGTGGCGGTGGAGGTAGGCCGCCGCGAGTGAGGCCTGCGACGGCGAGGATAAGCCGGACGGAGAGAGATGCGGTGATGAAGAAGGCGGCGTTTGGGTTTAGGGTATTTGAATTTCTCTTTTGTTTGGTTTCGTTGTCGGTGATGGCAACCGATAAGAATAAGGGATGGGCTCTTGACTCCTTCTACCGTTACAAGGAGTTCAGGTCAGTTTGAATCAGTTAAACTCAGTCTAATAAACAATCATAACGGAGAGAAAAGTTTGAGGGGTTTTGCATTAATTCTTCTAATATTGAGGGGGTTTATTGTAATTGCAGGTACTGTATGTCAGTGAATGTGATAGGGTTTGTATATTCAGGTGTACAGGGATGCAATTTGGCCTACCAATTGGCCACCGGCGATTACTTCAGCCGCCACCAGCTCTGGTACTACCTGGATTTTGCCGTTGATCAGGCATGTTCTCATGAAAATTATGTTTATGCATTTATTAATTTCTCCATGATCAATGGAATTGGCTAATGGATTTGATTTCTCGAATTAATTTGCTAGTTCTTTCTGATTGAACATGTATTTTGTGTATTGATTATTTCCTGAGATCATAAGTTATCGATGATTGCGCTCTGCTATGGACAACGTTGAGAGGTGTAAAATAAATCAATATCCATACTACTTGCGTTAATTCATTTTTCTCTTGATTGATCTGATATGACACTTAATTAAGAATGAAGGGCGTAAGGTAAATATAGATTAGGAGGTTTTTGAGAGGGGTTAAGGAAATAAAGTTGTTAGTAACTTTTAATTATGTGGACTCCATTTGCTTATGATATGATAAAAAAAAAGTAAATAGTAACTTGTTACAAGTAGTTTCCTGCTTTACTTTTTTTTTTTTCTTTTTTTCTAAAGATTATAATATGCGATGCTACGCTACGATAATATATTCTTTACACATGGTTACAAGAATCACTACCTTTAAAGTTTCATCTTATTTTAGCCACTTTATGTGGGTGTATTATGACTTGTGGCCATGGCTTAAGGGACCACATCATTTATTGACTTAAGAGTTGTTTCAGCAACACGTTTATTTGAAGTATCTTTCTAATCTTTACTATCCATGGCCTTCATATCTATCGTTCCTTCAAGTGGCATGCGTCGGGATGTTGATAAGAATAAGAATAAGAATTTAGTGCCCATATGGATGTGGTGCTTGGTCCAGACTGGGTAGTCATTTTGAGAGGGCAGGTGGTATCTTGAGCTTGTCACGAGGATATAATAGTTGCCTTGTTGAGACTCAAACATTTCCCATAATCTCATCAAAAGTGAAAAATAAGAACAGAAAAGTTAGCTTCTTTCTTTTGGTTGAACATATGTTTTAGTATTCGACGGAAGTCTAAAATTTAAAAAGGAGAGAGAGAGAGAGAGAGAGTGGATGTCTGAATGCAAGGAGATATCCATTTCCAGAAAAAATATAGCGCCTAAAGATTATGTTGACTCGTTATTCCATTTATTCATGAAACAATAGTGTTCGTTGGTTTGTCATTTCAGCGACTAAGAATTCCCTATTTGCATTATCTTTTGTTCTTATATGCAGATTGCATTCAACTTGAACTGCAGGCCACTCCCTCTCCCAATTCCCATCCATATTATATGCAACAAGAAGTTGCAAGTAATATTAACAATTATTACCAGAAAGACCCTACTCCTTTAAGACTCTTTAGCTTGTTGTCAATAGATAAAGTGAAATAAAAACATTGGAACCAGAAAAAACCCATTTCTGAAAACTAAGTAGTCATTTTAGTCCACCCTCCTATTCGTGCCAGTAGAAGTGATGGAGATCAATATAGAAATTCATTTAAGGTTTTATTTTAATTATTATTGTTCTTTTTATTGTAATTTTCGGATTTGATAGTTGATAGCTCCGTCCAAAATGATCTTCTTATTTGCCATTTTTCATTGTCCCAAAAAGTTCTTCCTATTTCTACAATTTAGGCTTAAAAGTGCATAGGCAACACATGACTAGTGAAGCAAGTGTTCACATTCTTAAAAAGTTTGAATAGTCAAATGCGAAGATCATTTTGGGACAGAGGGAGTATTATATTTAGAAGTATATTTAGGTCTTATTTTGGTAGAGTTCTATTAGATTACTATATAGGTTATGGTTGTTTTTAAGAGTGTGTTACTTGTTTTTCAAGTCGTAGGAGGCCTATAAAATTAGGATATTATGTAATCTCGAAAATAGTGTTTGATTAATATAATTTGAGCAATGCTAGGGGCACAAAACAAAGTCACAAAATCTTGCTCACACAATGAGTTGGCGATATATTATTGGTCGCATCGATAGTGGACCCAGCACGCTCTAATTAAAAACACCAATAAAATCAATACACATAGGATTTTGTGAGCAAGATTTTGTGATTTTTTTGTGCCCTTAGTATTATTCATATAATTTTAATATTGAGAGTTGCTCTTTATTCTCCAAAAGTGACTTGTTCCTTTTGATGCCATTTTTGATAATCGTGCGCGATTCAACGAGAGTTGAAGATCTTTCACCAGTAATCATGCGCGATGTTTGATGCTATTCCTCCGGCATTGTTGCAACAATCAACGTATTAATAGTGCCCATCTTTTTTATTGCTTCAGCTCCGCTACATCAGAAGGCTCAAAACCCAATACTCACTGATAGAAGTCTGCGTCGTTTTCTTCCTTAAGTGCCTTCTATTCTGATTTGATCATTGAGCGGCTAAGATTTATAAGTTAATTGATTGGGAGAGTGTTTTGAAAAATTTGCAGATGCTGACATACCTTCTGATATCGGCATCATCATCAGCACCATCAGGTTGATGACTGGTATCAAACTGGGGCAACGACAAGTTCCCAGAAACAGCAAGGGCATCTGTCGGCCTTTCCTTTGTTGCATTTGTGGCCTTTGCCTTCAGCTCCCTCATTTCTGGTTTGCAGTTTTGCACTTTGAGATCGACATGACCTGCCAGTGCCACTCTCTTCAACCAGGTTCGCTTTTACCGTATATTTTGCGAATCAACACGAGCTGGCTGGATGAGCAAAAGTGATGTTGTAATAAAGTGTTCATGTTTATATGCGCAAACTTATATTATACGACTACCAATTACTAGTTAGAATTAGGGAACTGTTTATTTTTGTATTTAACAAATATGGTTCTCCTATATGAACCACTCAATTTGAATAGAGTTTTTTTTTTTTTTTTTTCTGGTCAGCTTGATTAAGTTTTGACTAATGTATACTAGTTCATTTATTTTTACAAAGTGGAAAGAGAATCTATAGTATTGTTAATGTACTTTTAATAGTACAATTTATTTACTAAAATATTATTGGTCTTGATTTTAATTATTTTATGGACATTGGAATGTTCAATTAATGTGACATGTAGTCCAGTCGCAAATGATGTCAGTCCGATTTGCTAACCCAACAGATCCACATCCTGAATTTAACAAAGTTTGACCACACTTCTAAAAACCGGAGTCCTTGTTCTAAAAACCGGAGTCCTTGCGATCTGTTCTCTCCGTCCCATCACAAGTGAAACCAACTTATGTGACACAATAGTTAAGGAAAAAATAGTTTATGTGTGGTAGAAAATAAAGAGAGATAATGAATGTGGTAAATAAATATTAGTGTTGATTGAATAAATTGAGTGGTGGAAAATGAAGAGAGAGAATAAGTGTGGTTAAATGGTGGGGTTGATTGAATATAAATATATTAAAATATTTCCATTTTGGGCAGTCTCACTTGCGGTGGGACGAACTGAAAAAGAAATTAATCTCACTTGTGATGGGACGGAGCAAGACTTCTGAACACAACACTCTTATTTACAATCAAATCAACCCAGACACGTATCCGTCTCACTCAAAATAAGATTTATAACCCAACACGATAATTAAAAAAATATTAATATTTTATTAAAAAAGTGATTTAAATAATAAGTATTGTGAGTATGAAGGAGTGGTGAATATGAAATATTATTGTGAGTATGACAAGTGAGTCTCATTAATAAAAATGTATTAAGAAAAAGTTCTAATTTGGGATGTCTTATTTCGAATGAGACACCTAAAATAAAAATTGTCCTATTTAAAAATGGGACGAAAAGAGTATTTTATACTTCTTTAGATACTCCTTCGTACCGGTTAAAGGTTTTTAGTTTGACTTTGCATGCTTATTAAGAAACTAAAAAAATAATAATAATGGAATTGAGTCAATAAAAGTAGGGAGTTAGAGATATAATTCTCCAAACACTATTCATAAAATATGTGGGTGAAAAGTAAGTTACGTAATAAAGTATTTTTTTGGTAACTAAATGAACTTTTGTGGAGAAGATTGTCCAAACACTATTCATATTTTGTCATTTATAGAATAAAACAATTAAGAATAAGTTGGACAAATAAAAAGAAAAGTAAAAACCCTAAACTGATTGTGGGAGTAATTTTTTTAAGCAAAAGTATTTGTTTTAAATTTGATTAAATGAAAAAAAAAAATGATAGTGGTTAAAAGTTGGAGATGGTGGCGGCAAAAGCATCCGTCTAAATAAAGGCTAAATTATTGGAAGAGGTGAAAGCACAACTGTCGGTTTGAAGAAAAAAAAAAAAAAAAAAATCCCAAATTCGATCATTCCATACGGAATTGAATTTCTGAATTGATTTAGTGATATGAAGGCTTGGGTTTACGCAAAAAATGGCGACGCCGTCGATGTATTGAAATTCGATCCGAACGTATCATTTCCGGCGATTGGGGAAGATCAAGTTTTGGTGAAAGTGGAAGCAGCCTCTCTCAATCCAATTGATTTCAAGCGTATGCATGGTGTTTTCAAATCCACCGAATCTCCTTTCCGGTAATCTCTCTCTCTCTCTCTCTCTCTCTCTCTACTTTCTCTTTTGAATTTAAGGAACAACAATCAATGGCTGTTACCCTAACTGAGTGGGCTCGGTCGTCATCGACTCACTTAATTGAGTTTGATTTGCTAAAACTCGGGCTAATTCGAGGTCTTGAAATCGATTTTTTGTTGAAATGATAGACATTTTGTTATTGGTGATCAACTTGATTGAAATTTGACCATGAATTTATGAAAATTTGATTATCCTAGTGAAATTCATATTGATGCCACCATTAAGAATATTTTGAGTAACAATAATACTAGGGGCACAAAAAAGTAACAAAAACTTGCTCAAAAAATCCTAGGTGTAATGATGTTATTGGTGTTTTTAATTAGAGTGTGGCGGGTCCATTATCGATGCAACCAATAAAATATCGTCATGATTTTGTGTCTTTATTTCGTGCCCCTAGCATTGCTCTTTGAGTAAACATTTTTAGAGATTCATTGAGGTGTTCATTTTTTATTTTCTAAATTCTTGGTCAAATTCAATTAAGTTAACCACCAAAATTAAAGTGTAACTATCGTTTCGGGACAAAATCGATACAAATTGCACTCAGCATAAAAGAGATAAAATATCAGTTTGTATTAGACTGTCTGTGTGTGGCGTGTCACGTTTGTGATTGGGAATAATTAAGACAGTGGGGTAGTTGGAAAAGAGTTGAACTTGGCAATCAAATAATGTTGCAGATTGTCCCAGGCTACGATGTTGCCGGTGTTGTTGTTAAGGTTGGAAGTGAGGTGAAGCATTTAAAGGAAGGAGATAGAGTGTATGGTGATATAATCGAGTCAGCTTATTTTCCTAAACAATTCGGATCACTGCTGAGTACACTGCTGTTGAGGAGAAGCTGTTGGCTGTCATACCCGACAATCTGAGCTTTCTTGAAGCAGCTAGTCTTCCCCTTGCAGTTGAAACTGCTTATGAAGGTCTGGAACGGGCTGGATTTTCCCCAAATAAATCTATCCTTGTTCTCGCAGGTGCTGGTGGAGTTGGTAGCCTTGTCATTCAGGTATGCCTTTGTCTATTTTTTATTTATTTTTTGTTAATGAAAACGTATCAGTTTATAGTTGTGATTCCTGGGTTAATGTGACTTCCTGGATTGTTTAAGTATTGAGTACTAATTTTAATGTCTGTGAATTGTTTTTGAAGTGGCATTTTATTGATTGAAGTAGGATTAACTAAACGCTGATTAGATTAACTGGACCTTGTTCGTTCATTCCCTTTGTATAGTAAGGCAGTTATAATGAGCTATATATTTCACAATAATGATCAACTTGTTTGATAGACAGAGAGACTCCATCAGTGCTGCCATGTCTGGAACTGCAGTAATTGTCAAAGACATACTCCCTCTGTCCCAACTCAATGTGCACACTTACTGTTCAGCACGGAGTAAGTATGTTAAGCGAGAAAGGATTTGCAAGTAAGATCCACAGTTTAAGCGTGTGAATATGACAAGTGGGGTAAGGCAACTATAATAGTAGTAAAAGTTGTCCATTTTAGTAAGTGGGACATATCAATGACACCCGTAAAAAGGGAAAGTGCGCACATTGAGCTGAGATGGATGGAGTATGTGTTAAGTGGAAGTGGAACACTTTTGTCGTTAATTCTACATATGTCTACGAAGTTGATTCTAATGGCAGTTATGTTAAATTGCTGACACGACAGTTTAGTTTTTAGTCATTTCCTGCATTTCACTCGTTCTTTAGCTGTATACGTGTGACTTGAATAATGTGAGTTTAGGATGTAGATCACATGTATGATTTATTCGCTCCTTTGCATGAGACAGTTAGCAAAGCATGTATTTGGAGCATCTAGAGTGTGCTGCTACTTCCAGCACTGGCAAATTGGAGTTATTGAAGAGCTTGGGTGCTGATTTGGCAATTGATTACACTAAGGAAAACTATGAAGATCTACCAGAGAAATTTGATTTGGTGTTCGACAACGTGGTAAGACTTCGAGACGACTTTTGTTTCCTAAGTACTCTCTTTATCCCAAAAAGATTGTTCCATTCTACAAGTCAAACTTTTATAGTTGGTGATTTACTTGCTTTTACCTTCTTGAAACTGCACAATAATTATTGCAGTTATAGAAATGGGACAAAACCAAAAAGGGAAATGGGATAATCTTTTTTAGACGGAGTGGTTAATACTTAATAGACTACTCCCGTCCCCGAACGATAGTCCCACTTTTTAGTGGTTAATTTGATTGAATTTTTGATCATTGATTTAGGAAAAACTAGTTACCCCAATGAAAATCTGGAACTTGTCACTGGTACAACATTACAAATACTACCGATAACAATTTTTAGGGTTTCATTAGGGTAATTAATCTAATGTAAATTATTGGTTAACTTCAATTAAATTACCACTAAAAAAGTGG